>JABFTP020000165.1:25017080-25617080 GCA_013387265.2 Cryptolaemus montrouzieri | reverse complement strand
CGTTATCCATTGAAGAAGTTCTATGGTTCGAAAGTCAACATTTAATTTTGCGGGGGGAAATTAAAATATTGAGTTTTTTTCATGAAAATTATGTGATGAGAATGATATGATTATGTTAGATATTTCTTAAATGAGTGTGTGTTTAAAAAAATACAAATCTGTCTCTATCTGTCAAGCTAAGGGAAACGATTTCGGCATTTTACAAAAGAAGTCTAAAGAATGTGAAAACATATCTGACGTAAATTCCATACCGAAATATCGAGTATGGGTGAAATCAGGTAGTTATCAAAATTCCTGAATAACTAGAAAACCACATCAGAAATATCTTATTAGATCTATGAATACTAATGAATTAATATAACTGAGATGTTGTTAGTGACACCCTTTAAATGAATGAAAAGAATATATTCTACAGTGTACAATTCTCAATTGTAGTATCAGCTAAATAGTATAGGTTCTAGCTCACAAAAAAACTCTGAAGTACTTCATATTCTGCACCCAGATTGTCATAAAATTTATACCAAACAAGGGGAAATATTTTCCTCAACCTCATCCATCATGTTGAACTTATTGAATTACTAAAATGAGAGGTCAGATTCGAATATCATATAAATATTTTGGAAACTCTCTAGATTTTGAGAACATGGAGGAAAACGTACCGTTTATTATATGCAAACCTAAAAATAATCAAGATGTTTCAATAACAAAAAAATATATTGAATCCAGAATCAATTCGAAGCAGGTAGCAGCTGATATAAAGCCGATGAAACACTGGGGAAAAGGTTGTATTATGGTGAAGTGCGATTCAGTTAAGTCTAATGAAATAATGAAAAGGGAAATGGAAAGACAGTTGAGTAACAAGTGTGATATCAAACTCACGAAACTTAGAAATCCATGCAATACAGTGAGTAATATAAATAAAAATATCGAAAAAGGGGAGATAATAGAACTCATCAAGGGGCAGAACAAGTTTCTGGATGAAAGGAATCAAATCGAATTGTTGGCTCTGAAGCCAACAAAAAAAAAGGAATTCCATAAACGCTATACTGGCATGTAACGGATCATCATTCAAAAAAATGATCTCTGAACAAAACCTGTATATGGGTCTGAATAGGTGCACAGTTTACGAAAATTTAAGAGTCCTACGGTGCTACAAATTCGGTCATAAAATCAAGAATTGCAAAGACAAATCAGAGAGGGAATGTTCTAAGTGCTCGGGTGCTCACAGTTTCACTCAATGTAATTCTGTGACCGTTAGGTGCATAAATTGTAACGAAAATAACAAAAAAATTGGAACTACATTGAATACGGATCTCGAAACTCTTAGCACAGGATGTGAATTATATATTCAGAAATTGAATGTCCTTAAAGGTAATACAGATTATAATGCTGCTAATATCTCTAAAAATGGGGAGTAGGTATGTACTTGCTTTTGATGAGGATATACTTCATATTAATAATGATAACATTAGTGACATTAATCAACTAAAACGGTTTTTGAATAAGAAAATTTAAATAGTTTCAAAATCTTTCATAACAACATCAGAAGTTTAGGCAAAAATTTAAACAAACTCTGTTTCTATCTCAATTCGAGTGTTTATTTGATTGTATTGTTTTGACAGAGACTTGGAAACTTGATGACATACATGAATATGCATTGCCTGGTTATAATATCCTACACAATAATGGTAACCTCAACCAAAATGATGGAGTTGTAGTCTACTTGAAAAAAAATTTCTTTATGACCATTCTATTGAAGTGTTACCTAATAGTTTGAAAATTTTCACACTTAACAACATACTTTAATGGTCATACAATTGACATATCAGCTGTGTACACACCACACTGTGTTGCCACTCAATCATTCAATGAAGAGATAGATAGGTATTCATCTCATATAAGCAGTGATATTAGCAAATTTGTTGGGGATAATAATATAGATATCTTACTAAACTGGGAAAGCAATAGTGATGAGGATCTGAATATTATGGCCTCGCACAGATTTGTTCTGTATATTAATAGTGTAACAAGACCCTTGAGTAAAACATATCTGGATCACATCAAGTCTCAAATCTGTATTCATGCTTTGAGTATGTTGTATATGAATTTGACACAACAGATCATTTTCTGGTGTATAAAGCTAAAAGCGTCTCTGAAGCTACGGAACTTTTCACTCGTACCTTCTCAAATCTTATCGAATGGAATACGATAGAGTTGAAAATTAAAAAAACAGATAGGAAGAGAAAAGATTGGATAACTAAAGGAATATTAAAATCGGTGAATTACAAAAATGATCTATACCATCAACTCCTAAGGGATCCGACAAACGGGCAGGTTTCTGAAAACTGTAAAAGATATAAAAACGAACTAGACTTAGTCATAAAAGCCGCCAAAAGTAATTATTACAAAAAGCAATTAGACGCATGTGCAGGAGATGCTAAAAAGAAATGCAATATTATCAACAATAACAAAAGGAGAAAACTAATGTCAGTGATTTATTAAAAAAAGGAGAAACCGGCCGTAAGTTAGCTGATAAGTATGAGGTAGGTACATCCACGAGTGATATTACGAAGAATACCAATTCAATTTTGTTGTACACCTGCAAATTAGATAGTGAAAACGGGTGTAAAAATCGGAGAATGATGAAGAGACCGAAAAATGAACTTTTAGAAGAAGCTCTGTATTGCTGGTTTTTACAAAAACGATCAACTAGGCAATCGATATCAGAACCTTTGCTATGTGAAAAAGCATTACAGTTAAATAAAAAATTAGGCGGCGATAAATCGTTTCTGCCAAGTAACGTATGGTTGTACAGATTTAAATCACGTCATGGTATTCGTGAATTGGAAATACAAGGTGAAAAAATGTCAGGTAATGTAGATGCAGAAAACTCTTTTGAAGATAATTTTAAGAAGAAATTGAATGAAAATAACTGACTTGGATTTTCTTTATAATGCTGATGAAACTGGATTAAACTGGAAGTCGTTACCTTCAAAATCTTTAGCTTCTAGGCGAGAGAATTCAGCTCCAGGATATAAAACAAGCAAAGAGCGAGTAACAATATTAGTTTGCGCTAATGCTACCGGGACCCACAAAATACCTTTGCTCCTCATAGGAAAATCAAAGAAACCCACATGTTTTGAAAATATCAGTGTACCCTTAATTTATAAAAATCAAAAAAGCGCATGGATGAACTCTGAAATATTCATCGACTGGTATGACAACACTTTTATCCCTGAAGTAAAAAGAAGACAAAACGACATTGGCAAACAAGGAAATGTACTACTTTGACTGGATAATGCGCCAACCCATCCTTCAGCTGAACTGCTAGAGAGGGAAATGGAAAGTTCAAAGTAAACTTTTTCCTCCTAATGTGACATCCTTGCTACAACCAATGGATCAAAGTGTTATTGAAACATTGAAACGACTTTATAGAAAACAACTTCTATGTAGGTTATCTATTGAAGAAGATGTAGAAGTCATTTTATAATTTTTTGAGTAAATGAATTTAAAGGAGTGTTGTTACATGGTTGTAGATGCATGGAATTTGATTGAAATAAAACTTCAAACAAGGCTTCGAATAGAGTACTTAAACAGGATAATGATAATTCAATAACCAATACGGGTTTAGTCTATTTTGGAGGATATGAATGAGGTAATGTCAAAGCTACAAGTATGTCAGGATTGTGATGATGATATGAAAGAGTGGGTCACTTATGGCAGTAATGTTCAAGGCTTTCAGATTATGTCTAATGACGAAAAACATATTGCAGATAAATGAACAGCAGGAAACGCAAGAAGATGAAACAGAAGAAAATATAGACGTGGAAAATGATACAGGACCATCTCTAGCATTTCATGCCCCGGAAACAGCTCTCAAGTGATTTGAAAAACAAACAGAAAGTGATACTGTGAGTTTACTACAGCTGGAACGAATTCATGATATAGCAGCAATGAAGAGAAAAAGTTGCTTACGTCAAATGACAATTACCAAACATTTAAAACCAAATTAAACTTATTACCTATTTATTTCATGATTAACAAATGCAAATTACCAAATACATATTGTAAACAAATTATTCGTACATACGTACCTAAATATTTTATTTCATGATTAATGCTGCAGTAGTTTAGTATTATGTATGTAATCTAAGAAAATATGTATGTACATACATAAATAAGTGTTAATTTCTTAATAAACATTGATTTTCGTTGATATCTATTTGTTATTTTTAATAAACACATAACATTATTCTTCCAGTGGAACTAGAGAAAATTTTGATAGCTAAAGAAGAAAAAATCATCAATCTACATGATGAAATTGAAGAATTGAAGCATTGCACCTGGGACCAGTCTGGATATTTCACAGAAGGCTTTGCAAAGACAAATGTACTAGAAGAAGTGTTGGATGAGGGAAGGATTGCTGATGATTGTTGCTTGGATGGAATAGAGAGAAATTCAAAAAATCTTAGAGAGGAAATTGTTGAACAGGAAAAGAGGTTAGCGGGAAATAATAGAAAATGGAGATTCAAAACTATTGGTAGG
Source organism: Cryptolaemus montrouzieri (assembly GCA_013387265.2). Taxonomy (NCBI): domain Eukaryota; kingdom Metazoa; phylum Arthropoda; class Insecta; order Coleoptera; family Coccinellidae; genus Cryptolaemus; species Cryptolaemus montrouzieri. Next base: position 25,612,535 of record JABFTP020000165.1, on the reverse strand, counting down.
ATAAGTAAAGGACTCCTGAAAAGAAAAAGCAGGCCAAGAAATCAAGATAATATCAATTACAACGGGTACATCGAGAACTAATGGATGGAAGAGAGCCTGAATTCAGATAAGGTTGTACAAGTGGGTGATAGGGTGGATCCTCCTAACATAAAGAAGAAAGAAGAGGAATATGGAAATCATTCCAAAAATTTCTCCTCAAATACCTGTGAGGAAAGAGAAGCGACAAAGAGAAAGGAGCTGGAACGATTGAAAGCAAACTACGAGTCGATGAGTAAATCTGGGAAGGTTAAATGGGCATTGGAGAGTAAAGTAGATCAATTAGAAACTAGGCGAAACAGACTCGAAATTGCACTGGTAACAGAGGAGGAATATGAGGAACTGAAACGTGAACAACAACTAGTTAAACAACAAATTGATAACCTTAGAGCCTGAAATTTCTCCCTTTTGAATGCATTAAAAATGAAGGGGAAAAAAGATAAACAGATAAAGACAGACTATATCTCTATTGAGGTTGGAGGAAACGAAAATATCTGTGATGAGGAAATCCTTGAACTCGACAACCAGAAATCAATAGAGAAAAATATAAATAAAAAAAATATCAGGTCAAAATTGAGAATCTTGTTGGATAAAGCTCAATTTGAAATAACGGCAATGCTGAAAAACAATATTTAAATAGCAGATTTAGCTCAGGATTTAATCGCCGAGAGCGAAAGACATGGGCATCAATTTTTGTATTTACTACTACCAATGTGAGCTTTAATAGGACTTCAAATGCTTTTATTAAGAAACTATTACCAATAAGTAAATTTACTAACTTGATAACGATAGTGAATCAAAAAGCACCAGAAGACTACCAAATTATAAACTCAATAAAAAAATCTGTAAATCAATTCTTGAAACAGAATATTAATAATGGCCTAACTCTCCTGATTGATGGAGATAACAGGAAGACTGAAATTGTAAAGAAAATACAAGTTATATTGACGGACTGCAGTTATGTAAGAAACATGCCAGTGGTAAGAACCATAAACTAAACAAGGACTCAACATTTTTTTGTGAATTTTAGAATACCAAACCCAAGTACTGGTGCTGATATTGTTTGCTTGTCTGAGCAATGGTTTCTTGATGCTTTCCTGGAGATGTTTGCTTTGGAACATTTTCAGCTTGTCACATATTTTGCGAGATGAAAATCGTTGAAAATGAACAGGCTTGATTATCAATGTCTTTCGAAAAAGGATAGTGAGATTTGTGTTGCCAATTTGAGGCTAAAAAAAGGTGCTTGTATGTTTGTTATTTGTGTTTATCGTATTCCAGACTCAGACCCTGAACGTCTGTATGAGTCTTTATATAGTTTATTGGATACACCCTATGAAAAAGAGAACATTTATATTGTTTGTGGCGATTTTAATATAAACTTTTTGAAAGATTCGAAGTTTGTAAAAAAGTATATCAATTTGTTCGCAGAATTTGATATGGAAAAATTATATCTGAGCCAACAAGAGTATCTGCGAAACTACAACAGCTTTTATTTTCCAACTGTAAGAACAGTAAACACGCATAAGGTCAAAAAGCGTTTAATTAATGAACGATCTTGTCTAAGATTTAGAGAATGTATGTTGAATGCTAACTGGGATGGTTTGGAAAGAGGAAACCTAAATGAAAAGTTCAATTTTTTTCATGGAAGATTTGTGGAGTATTATGAAACAAGTTTTCCTGAAGTTGCAATCTCATACAATCAAAGGAAGAAAATTCCTAAGGATTTAAAACAGTTTCATTCCTTTCTCAATGAAATGCACCGTTTGTCAAAACATTGTAGTGAATTTTATAAGAACAGATATGAACAACTTGAATATTTTTATGGTCAGGCAATTTTGAGAAGGCAAAAGGATAGGTATAATAGAAGAGTTATAAACTGTGATAATTTGGCCAAAGAGTCCTAGAAGGTCATAAATGAGCATCGCAATCCTAAGAGGATGATGGGAATACCAGAGATAAGAGATGCTACAGGGATGAGGATTTTGGGTGCACAGGGTGTGGCAGATGGTTTTGCCAATTTCTTCTCAGATTTGGCTCCATGTAATGCACAGCTCGAAAATATCCATCTAAACATACGGGAGGACAAGTTCTTCATAAGTCCTTGTTCGCAAGAGGAGGTTTTCGGGGTCATTCAGAGAACATCAAAGAAATCCTCACCAGGTATAGATGAAATAGACGGAAGAGCAGTTAGGGCAGTGGCAGCAGAGGTATCGGAACCATTAGCTTATTCCATAATTGAGTCCTTTAGAGTGGGTATTTTTCCTGATGCTTTGAGTGAGTCTAAATGCATTCCGATTTACAAGAACAAGGGATCTCGGGAGGAAGTAGAAAACTATAGATCTGTTTGTGTTCAAACGCAGTTTGCAAAGGTATTCGAATCTGTATTTTTTCGTCGTCTTTATAGCTTTTTGTATGGAATACTTCATACATCTCAACATGGATTTGTTGCAGGAGGTTCAACAACTTCTGCTCTGCTGGAGATCATGTCACATATTTATGAACAACTTATTGAAGGAAATCCAATAGTCCAATTTTTTAAGATTTGAAAAGAGCTTTTGAACGTATGAACCATAAACTGCAGAGGCTCAAGTTTTATAGTGTTGGACTTAGAGGTATTTCTTTAGAGTGGGCTGATTCATACCTATTGGATCGAAGACTGACTGTTGTGGTGGATGGAGTGAGATCAAGAAAACATCTGATAATATAAGGCGTGCCCCAGGCCTCAATTCTTGCACCTCTTTTCTTCATCATATTTTTGAATGACATATTTGATAAAAATATTGAGTCGGGTAGACTGATTCTTTATGCTGATGATGCAAGTATGCTGGTTGCTGAGCCATTTACCGGAAGTAATTCGTCGTGTTACATCTCAAAATTTCAATGACTGCTTCTATAATGGATTGACTGAATGTTTCAAAGACCCATCACATGAGATTTTTGCCGAGAAATGCATCAATTTATTCCTCTTTCCTTATAAAAACTCACGGATTAAGCATTTCTGCGGCAGATACCTTCAAACTTCTGGGAATTACGTTAGACCCAAAATTAACATGGCAGGAGCATATATCTCTCTCGGCCTGTAAATTGAGAAGGGCAACTTTTGCATTCAGATACTTGAGAGATGTGGTTTGTTTGAGGGTTCTGAAGCTGATGTACCAGGGATGGATTGAGGGAACACTGGCATATGGAATAATTTTTTGGCGTTCTTCAGCACATATGCAGGAGGCTTTCATAGCACAGAAGAAGATAATCCGCATTATGTTCAGACAGCCTTGCTTCAGTCATTGCCAGGAGCTATTTAGAACTGAAGGGATTCTAACCCTTCCTTCTCTGTATGTGTATCATTTGATTTTGCAATCTAACCTAACCTAACCTATCGGATCAAAGACTGACTGTTGTGGTGGATGGAGTGAGATCAAGAAAACATCTGATAAGATAAGGCGTGCCCCAGGGCTCAATTCTTGGACCTCTTTTTCTTCATCATATTTTTGAATGACATATTTGATATATATTGAGTCGGGTGGACTGATTCTTTATGCTGATGATGCAGGTATGCTTGTTGCTGAGCCATCGATACAGGAAGTAATTCGTCAGAGCAATGTTACATCTCAAAATTTCAACGACTGGTGCTTCTATAATGGATTGACTGAATGTTTCAAAGACCCATTACATGAGATTTTTGCCGAGAAATGCATCAATTGATTCCTCTTTCCTTATAAAAACTCACGGATTAAGCATTTTTGCGGCAGATACCTTCAAACTTCTGGGAATTACGTTAGACCCAAAATTAACATGGCAGGAGCATATATCTCTCTCGGCCTGTAAATTAAGAAGAGCAACTTTTGCATTCAGATACTTGAGAGATGTGATTTGTTTGAGGGTTCTGAAGCTGATGTACCAGAGATGGATTGAGGGAACACTGGCATATGGAATAATTTTTTGGGGTTCTTCAGCACATATGCAGGAGGCTTTCATAGCACAGAAGAAGATAATCTGCATTATGTTCAGACAGCCTTGCTGGAGTCATTGCCAGGAGCCATTTAGAACTGAAGGGATCCTAACCCTTCCTTCTCTGTATGTGTATCATTTGATTTTGCAATCTAACCTAACCTAACCTATCGGATCAAGACTGACTGTTGTGGTGGATGGAGTGAGATCAAGAAAACATCTGATAAGATAAGGCGTGCCCCAGGGCTCAATTCTTGGACCTCTTTTCTTCATCATATTTTTGAATGACATATTTGATATATATTGAGTCGGGTGGACTGATTCTTTATGCTGATGATGCAGGTATGCTTGTTGCTGAGCCATTGATACAGGAAGTAATTCGTCAGAGCAATGTTACATCTCAAAATTTCAACGACTGGTGCTTCTATAATGGATTGACTGAATGTTTCAAAGACCCATTACATGAGATTTTTGCCGAGAAATGCATCAATTGATTCCTCTTTCCTTATAAAAACTCACGGATTAAGCATTTTTGCGGCAGATACCTTCAAACTTCTGGGAATTACGTTAGACCCAAAATTAACATGGCAGGAGCATATATCTCTCGCCTGTAAATTAAGAAGAGCAACTTTTGCATTCAGATACTTGAGAGATGTGATTTGTTTGAGGGTTCTGAAGCTGATGTACCAGAGATGGATTGAGGGAACACTGGCATATGGAATAATTTTTTGGGGTTCTTCAGCACATATGCAGGAGGCTTTCATAGCACAGAAGAAGATAATCTGCATTATGTTCAGACAGCCTTGCTGGAGTCATTGCCAGGAGCCATTTAGAACTGAAGGGATCCTAACCCTTCCTTCTCTGTATGTGTATCATTTGATTTTGCAATCAAACCTAACCTAACCTATCGGATCGAAGACTGACTGCTGTGGTGGATGGAGTGAGATCAAGAAAACATCTGATAAGATAAGGCGTGCCCCAGGGCTCAATTCTTGGACCTCTTTTCTTCATCATATTTTTGAATGACATATTTGATATATATTGAGTCGGGTGGACTGATTCTTTATGCTGATGATGCAGGTATGCTTGTTGCTGAGCCATTGATACAGGAAGTAATTCGTCAGAGCAATGTTTCATCTCAAAATTCCAATGACTGGTGCTTCTATAATGGATTGACTGAATGTTTCAAAGACAATACATGAGATTTTTGCCGAGAAATGCATCAATTTATTCCTCTTTCCTTATAAAAACTCACGGATTAAGCATTTCTGAGGCAGATACCTTCAAACTTCTGGGAATTACGTTAGACCCAAAATTAACATGGCAGGAGCATATATCTCTCTCGGCCTGTAAATTAAGAAGAGCAACTTTTGCATTCAGATACTTGAGAGATGTGATTTGTTTGAGGGTTCTGAAGCTGATGTACCAGAGATGGATTGAGGGAACACTGGCATATGGAATAATTTTTTGGGGTTCTTCAGCACATATGCAGGAGGCTTTCATAGCACATCCTAACCCTACCTTGTCTGTATGTGTATCATTTGATTATGCATATTTGGAAAAACAAGCATCTATTTAATACAAGTGATACAGTGCATGATTACTCCACCAGAATAAGAAGCTATCTGCGTTTACCATTTACAAGACTCTCAGTGGGTCAAAATAATTCTAACTATATTGCGATCAAATGCTTCAATCACATATATCCGCCCATAAATGATTTCAAATTCAAGAGTGCAGTTAAGCATAGAGTAAGGGAATTCGTGATTTCAGGTGCATTCTATACAGTGGCAGAATTCTTTGAAGCACACATATGACAGCTGTAATATAATATTTTTCTTAAATTGATGAGAACTCTTTCTAGAAATTAGTAATATTTGTATTTTATGTCGAATATTTTACATTGTGTTTTATTTATTGACGTGCTTGAATGTGACTCATCGTAGTCTTAGGAGCAAATAAATCTGATTTGATTTGATTTGATTCATACATTCGATTATCCGAATACTTATCGACAACAATTAGTCTGGTTAATCGAGTTTCTACTGTATTTCATTTGCAACGATGGATAATCAAATCTCCGACTCGAGAAAAATTGTGGCAACACTGGCTACAATTCGAATACTTTCGGGAAACATCTGTTCAATTGGTACTGGATGCGCAAAAGTGCAATCAGCAGGATTACCATTAATGTTTTAGTTTCCATATTATAAAAGTTATTAGAATTGATGATAAGTTATATAGAAGAACAACAATATTGTACATATATTGAAGTACTAACCTGCACTAGCGCATCATCACTTAGAGCAGAACATGACAAAGTTGGAGTAGTTCCCAAAAAACCACTATCGGTGACTTCTTCCACAGTCTCCCCAATACTCAAAACAAGTGTGGCATTACCGAAAGATACAATAATATACGCATCATATTCATCATCGCTCCTCTTCTTTACGGTCCATACAGCATTAGGATTACCTGGCAATTCAGAAACAGCCATTTCAGATACTTCTAAACCATGCCTAAGAACCCTGAGCGAAGATCTAGGACCTCTTCCACACATCATGTACAGCTGAGGAGTGTCTTCTCCTGCTAAATCAGCAACACGACTTGATAAAATTGGGGAAAGAGATTCCATCTCGTCCACAAGTACAAGATTTCTTAGTGCTCTTGGAGCAAAGAAAAATGTATCACCTTCTTCCAGAGGCATAGCCGAACTAAATTCTAGTTCATCATCATCATCACCAAGATGAGCAATTTGGTATAAATAATGATTACCAAATTCTGAAGCGACAAACAAAAAACCAGTTTTGAGCACACACATTGCAGTAGCAACAGGAACTGTATCAAAATATTTTAATTTAATTTCTGTCACCATATCATCTTCAGTTTCTAATGTAATCTTGAAAATATCTCCTTGCTCAGTTTGTGCCAAGAAGAAAAACATTGACTTAGTCTTATGGGTAGCAGAGCAAACAAAAATCATACCTAAAATACGAAAAATTATTGTATATATTCTAGTTTGAAAACTTAATTTCAAATATCACCATAACGAATTTACAAAGACTTACCCCTCTCTGGATCATCCAGATCATTCCTTCTTCTGGGAATGGGACAACGAATATCATGCTGATCACCCAAATTTTTATAAGTCAAATAATTTTCCGAACAAATTAATACACCTGAAGGCCCATCATAACCGCCAGGAACAGTTACGAGAAAATTAGCATGTTCTTCTAATGGTTCAGAATACTTTCTGACAACATGATTGGTACCCAAATGTAGTTCATAGAATGTAAGCGTTTGTTGCGTTTTTTGAGCGGCTTCACCTGTTGGATCTGTATCAGCATCCTCATAATCTATTTCCAAACATGCAAATGTAGGATTATCATAACCTACATCAACTCCCACCATATGATAAACTAAAGTATTACTTTTATGGGCTTCTAAAGGGGACGAAATTGTTAGCCTAGCCTGTGCATCTCTGTTTAAAATATAAGCTAATTTTTGTTTTTCAACTGCACCAATCATAACTGCTCTTCCTCTTGGATCGGTAGCTAAGTACTGACCAGGTACAATACGTCTTACTCCAGATTTGCCAAATGTTTCTTGATGCACTTTTTCAAACACATTCTTTTGAGGCATATATTCCAATATTACTATTCTGCCTGAATCTGAACCCACCACAACGTAATCTTTGGTTCCTCCAGTAAGTCTGAACGGCATTAGAGATCTGATAATACCGAAAACTTCAGTTGATAGTACAGTATGCACTTTGCCAGTGTTTGGGTCAGGGCGCAAGACTTCCAAAGTTTTGCCTCGAGATATAACGATTTCCTGCATTTTTGTTCCTGAAAAATTACCATGCACAGCATGTGTGATCGCCGTTGCCTTCTGCAACGTTAAATTGTACAAATGCATCTTGAGAAGTGTATCTTTAATATGAAAACTAAATGTTAAGTTTGTGGTTGAATCGTGAACCTTGATAGATGATCTATTCAAAGAAGCTTTATATCCTCGTTTGTTATAAAAGAATGCTGAATTCAAAACATTTTTCTGCCTGAAGAAATTATTTCGGCGTCGACTATCGACAACAACATTAATTCTTATTATTTGAGGTTATGTTTGATGCATGCTATCATAGAGTTATGATTTTAAGACCATGATGCTTTGCATCTTCATATTTAAAATTTGTACTTAGGTTAGTGAATCAATAGCTGATATATTTTAGTTATTGAAAAAATCTAATCTAAGAATATTTTTACTCGATATCTTTATGTCTGAAGTGATTTAGTAATAAAAATTACTCTCAAATAGAAAAATTATATGAATTAAAATCGACCGAGCAAAAGAAAAGAGTGGAACCCATATAGGATTACTTTGTTGTCCGTCTGTCTATCGAGACTATTCTTAGGAGCAGGTGTAGATATACAGTTCAAATCAAAACCAAATCTTTGAAGCTGTGAAAAGATCAACGCAATCGAAAAATACGGCCGTATATGCGGCATATTATGACAGCCACATAGAAATTGAAATCCAATGGGTATTTCCGTCAACTTAGAAACATGAAATTAGGCTGGAAGCTGAATTACATAGTACTGATATAGGAAAAAATCTGAAAATTTTTAGTTACATTGCGAAAAAAAAATGTTTTCACGATAATGAACTTTATTGCCTTTTCTCAGGAATGTGTCGGGCCATCAAGTTGAGACTGTACTCCGGCCAGCAGCCCCTGGGAGCAGTGAAAATAAATAATTCTTTCATAAAACGCAACAGCAAACTAAAGCCATTTATTTCACATTCTACTGCAAATTTTAACTTTCACAAGGGAATCAACACCTATAAAGTACTTCCCATTGACATAGAAACATGAAATTCAGCAAGAAGTAATGCCTCATAGTATGTATACAAGAAGAAATTTCTACATCTGCAAAACTGCAGTTATGCCATTAATTCGTTTTTTGGTGAAAGCAACTTATTCGCTTTTCCTAGGGAATACGTGAAAGTATCGAATTGATAACAGGTACTCAGATCGGCAAATCATTCGATCTGTGATGAAGTATTCGTCAACGCAATCAGAAATACGACTGTTTATATCGCATTCTTCCCATTTACTTAAAATCATGAAATTTGAAAAAAGTAAAGCAAGCAAAAGCAATATATCTCAAATAAAGGAGAAATAAGAAAACTATGGATTTTCAGTTAAATCGCAAAACGTGTAGGCGCATCAAGTTGAAATGAATGATAAATCATTCCTGTTCATTTAAAATCACGAAATTCTGTAAGAAAGAATGTTGTAAATGACAAGTAAGAGAAAAAAATCAGAAACTCCTCATTCGTTAGAGATAAATCATGCGTTGAAACAATCATACAAGCATGGTTTTAACCGATGTCAGCACATAAGGATGATTTAGACAGACATACAATTTCAGTAAGATCAACCCTCACTTCATAATAAAGTGACGGTTTATATTTGAGGTCTTTGGATTATTGGATTTTATCAAAGAACAAGGTTGGCATCAATAACATTTGATAATTTCTTCAGTATGTGTTTTAACGCCTGCTTAATTGTTTTCATATGTAAGTGGTGCAAACGTTGAATACTTAAGTAATAAAATAATTCTTAATTTCCAATATAGGTTACAACTACTACTGAATACATAAGTAATGTAAATATGAGGGAATGAACTTGAAATATTCTCGGAAAAAGCATGAACGATTTATCCATATACCTAGAAATTTTTACAGAATGCGAATCTGAATTATTGGCACCTGGTTGATTTCAATTCATTTAGCGTGATAATCAAATCATTACAATAGACCAGCACTAGTCCAATTGGCTCTTTAGAACTGGTATAGTTCTTAAGTCATATAAATGCCCAGGAAAAATATATTTGAATATAATTAATATAAATAAATAATAAATATTAATGAAAATACACAGCGTCTCTTATGGTATGTTAAATTAGTAAAATATAGTTGTTTGTTTGTTATTCCTTTAATGTGCTCTATTTCCGCCTTTCGGCCAATGTAAAATATAGTTGGCATATCATATGACATAGACTAAGTATACTTCTTTTGGTAAATGACAATAATCTAACCTCTAAAATTTGAATTAGATTTTTAATTTCAATCCAATAACCTTATAAGGGATAGGATTTCATTATTTCTCATTCCATTTTTGGAAATAACAGTGAAAAGTGGTTAATTGTGAAAGTGAAAACATCTGGTTGCGATTTTGTTTATTCTCTTTCGATTAGCTGAACAAATAAAGGTGAGCATTTTCTATTTTATTGATGATTTCGTGGGTACAGGTAAACTGACAGTTTTATTGAATTAAAACCGATAACAAAATAAACAAATCAGTAACATAGCTGGTGAGTCATTCATTGACACACCTTGTGCATTCAATATATCTGACGGGTGAATTTAATTCTTAAGGAAATTTAAATATCTTATAAGAAGTGTGTTGAGTATATTCGGAGAGATTTTTCTGAAACAGATCAGCATAGTTATCATTTTAAAGGAAAAAAGTTGGTGTTATTTGTTTATTTCTTTTCAGATGTCTTCCAGAAAATCTGTGAGTCGTCGTGGCACGACAAAAAAGAGGGCTCAGAGGGCAACTTCAAATGTTTTTGCTATGTTTGATCAAGCCCAAATTGCAGAGTTCAAGGAAGCATTCAATATGATTGACCAAAATCATGATGGCTTCATTGACAAAGAAGATTTACATGATATGTTGGCTTCCTTAGGGAAAAATCCTACTGATGACTATTTGGATGGTGAGAAGTTTTTGCACTTTTATACAAAAATTATATTTAATTCAGGTTATATTCTAAGGTATGATGAACGAAGCTCCAGGTCCAATCAATTTCACAATGTTTCTAACACTTTTTGGTGAACGTCTTCAAGGAACGGATCCAGAAGATGTTATTAAAAATGCTTTTGGATGTTTTGATGAAGATAATAACGGAGTTATCAATGAAGAAAGATTGAGAGAACTTCTTACCTCCATGGGGGACCGTTTTACTGATGATGAAGTGGATGAGATGTACAGGGAAGCACCGATTAAAGGAAGTCTGTTCGATTATGTAGAATTCACTCGTATTTTGAAACACGGAGCTAAAGAGAAAGATGAGCAATAAGTATTATAAATGATATTTCTATGGCAAAGTATTTATTATATCTTAGAATTTTTGTGAAGTATTGAATTTTAAAATATTTATAGTAATATTGAAATTGGGATTTTATCATATGTTTTGTCATTTTTCATTGTCTATACTGAATATCCGTGATAACAATATAGGCTTTCAATAATTTTCAGAAATGTTATTGATAATCAAAAAATGCAATGAGTTTTATTTGGAGTATATTGAAATCAATATTTGATGGATGAGATTGCTTTAGTATGCTTAGCTACTCAGAGAGAAGAAGAAGAAGACGAAAGTATTTAATGGCTAACGATTGAAGTCTTTCTGCCAGAGATACAAAATTATTTTAGAATACTTATAAAAGTGGAATTTTTCTAATATAATATAATGGTAATTACTATTAATGAACAATTTTAACTATATAGGTTTCATTGTTGAATTTTCTGGTATAAACATTTTTGTGGGTGTGTAGAATGCATAACCAAGTTGGATGGGGTTGTAAGGACAAAAGGATGAAGGATTTCTAGATTTTGTTAGTTTTTAGAAAATTTCTCAGGTAATGTTTGGATATGATTGAGGATGGGAGGGATTTTGGTTTCTGAGTAGAGATAATTGGTCGAAGGGTAGTGTATGTGGTTGTTGGGATGTCTTATTCTGGTTAATGTCCAGAGACTGCTTGTTTTGGTTACTTTTATGTTTTTTAATGCTGTTGGTCTGCATTGGGTGAAAAGGATGAGGCCATACTCCAGTAGCAGGTGGCAAGTCATTTTGTAGATTTTAGAGGCTGTGAGAATATTGATTCTTCGATTTTGGTATGTTAGTTTCCGGAAATACTTTGCTCTTGTTTGAGTTTTCTTTTTTATTTGTTTTGTGTGTTTCTTGAGCTTTATTTTATTGTCTATAGTAATCCCTAGGTATCTACAGGTTTCTGAGGTTGTAATTTGTTGGTGGTCTATGGTAATTTTTGGTAATTTGTCTGTAATGCGGTGGCGAAAGAAGAGGATATGGACTTATTAGGGCTCATTGACAGTTTCTATTGATTGAGTCAAGAAGTAGTTTTTCTTAATGTTTTACTATGGGCCACTAGAGTTGTGTCGTCAACAAACTGCAGTAAATATGCATTTTTGTCTATGTATCATTTGTCGTCAAACCTGTGGTTGTAGATGTCATGTATAAAATTATTATACAAGACTGGTGAAAGTGGAGATCCCTTAGGTAGCCTTTGTTCTGGAATTAAGCTGTTTGAATATTAGTTTTTGATTTTCACTTCGACCTTGCGGTTGGCGAGGAAACTTCTTATCATCCAGATAAGGACCTACAAAACCTTTATGGTACCATTCACCAGGAAAAGTAGGATATTTGTTTCTCCCCGACTCTTGGTGGAGTGTTTATTCGAGTTGTGGAGGAAAAAAATATCTGGGGGTTACATTGAATAGTAAGCTCACGTGGAATTTGCACCTGGAAAACACAATACAGAAGGCTAGACATTCCTTATGGGCATGTCAAATGACCTGTGGAAAGAAATGAGGTCTTGCCCCAAAGCAACTTCAGTGGCTATATGTGATGGTGGTGAGACCACGTATCACATACATATTACATACTGCATTACTTGGTGGGCGTGTAGTTTCAAGAAGCAATCCCAAATTCAAGCACTCTAAAATGCAGAGAACGGCCTGCATGATGATTACTGGAGCTTCTCTCTCTACACCCACTGCGGCCATGGAACTGATATTGGGCCTTACCCCTCTTCACCTGGTGATTGGAGGAGCGGCTAGAATGGCTTGCTACAGATTCCATCACCTTTCCCGATATGGAACGGGTATGTTCGGCTTCATGCCCGGCTTTAGAGTCTGAAATCGAGGAAAATGATTTGCTGAGTATGAGGTCTGACAGCAATACCTAAAACCAATATGGAGCGACCATTCCAGAGCATCATTCGTATTAGAAAGGAATGGACCAGCTCCAAGGACCCTCAGTACACAAACGGCACAAAAACTCCAAAAAACTTGGGGCTGGTGTCTATGATGGAGGTGCTGTCAAGGAACAGTCGATCTGTATTGGCGAGTTTGCGACTGTTTTGCAAGAAGAAATATGCGCCATTGGCTACTATACTAACCTCTCACTTGTGGGGGGATTAACAAATAGGTCAATAAAATTCATCACCGATAACCAGTCTGCAGTGAAGGCATTGGCATCCGATACCTGTACGTCATTTATCGTGTAGGAATGTCGCTCCACTCTTGCCAAACTGGGAGAACAGAATAGAATTCAATGGACCAGAACCTAGGCTCGGAGAGCCAAGGCTTGAATTACATTCTCCAGGCTAGACCTTGGAGTTCTAACCGCCATACTCAAGGGGCAATGTCGCCTCAGAAATCACCTAAACAGGTTAAGATTGAGGATACTTCATGTAGACTATGTGAAGAAGAGATAGAAATCAAAGGAACATGTTGTGCGAGTGACCAGTTGGGGACAGAGTCAGGATGGAGGAACTTGGATCTAACAAACTGAAGGTTGACTGAGCTTGTTAAATTCTCGCCCAACGAGCTCATATCCTTTATAAGGATGGAGCTTGTGGGTGAAATCTAGGACAGAGTGAGCCACAACAGACCACTGGGTCGCAGTGGCCGGGTAGTTAGGCAGCCCTTACTCATAATCTATATATCTATCTATCTATCTATCATCCAGATGAGGAAGTTGAGACAGTCGCATATGTTGAGTTTGCATAGAAGGCCCTCATGCCAAGTGTTGTCCAAGTCTTTTGTGACATCCAAGAATAGTGAAGCAGTTTTTCGATTTTGTTTCTGGTTGGTCTCGACTTTATTTATAAGTCTTACAAGTGGGTGAGTTGTTGAGTGCTTTGGGTTGAATACATATTGGTATACTGGAATTTGGCCATCCAGTGTAGTCATGAGTCTTACTTTTAAAATATTCATTCTCTAGGTTTTTTCTAACACTGGCAACAAGGTTATTGGTCGATAGTTTCACAAATTGCTGTGGTTTACATAAGGTTTCTGAATCATTATTATGATCCCTCATTTCCAAACCTCTGGGAAATACATGTTTTGTATGCTGTAGTTCAATAGTATTCTTCCTCTGTTATTCATTCGCCTGTTGGTATCAGTGAAAAAGTTTTGGTACCATGATTCTACCTCTTTGGCAGTACTGTGGTTCATTTTGGAATTCGAAGTTTCTTTGGCAGATCAACTAAAATGCTTGTGCTATGTCAAGATGGTTGCTGAGCCATTTGCCATTTCTCTGTATTCCTGTTGTTGATTGTTTGTGCTGCTTGAAGACATTTGTGGATTCTGTATTGCGTTATCATCTTTTGTATGCCTTTGTTGAAGTTATTGTAATGGAGTTCAGAGTAGTGTCCTGGTTATCTCGAATTTCTGTATATAGTTGGTTTTTGATTCTTATGAGCTTCAAAATATATGGAGGAAGCGTATGAGGCTAATATTTTCTTTTTATAATAGGATTGTTATTTACAATGGCTGTTCCAAGATAGATGTTAAATTCTTTGAGGTACTCATGGTCGATTTGTTGATTGTTTTGGTTAATAAATTCTAGAGTTTCTCTATTGAAATTAGTGATGTTGCAGTGGTCAAAGGCATACTTCTGCTGGTGCATTTAGATTGATGCTGAACTCAACTGCAAGATAGTCTGATCCAAGCTAATTTTGCTGATATTATTTCCTATGTTTTCTGTGCATAATATTACATCAGGAGAGGTGTTTGCTGCAAGGTATGCTGCAGGGGTATTGATTCTCATAAAGTTGCTGTTATTGATGAAATTATTTAGTTGTTTTATTTGTGTATTATTCATGTTGAAGTCTCCGATAATCAGGGTATATTCATATAACGAGGCTTTCACCAGATATTTTCTTCGATCCTGTGGCTTGTTGGATGGAGGTATACTAAAAAGATGTGTATTTTCGAGTTCTCAAATGGAACCGTGAAATGTATTGTTTGGTTTAGAGCTCCATTTAGTTGTGGAGGGTTTGCAACAAGCTACCACCACACACATTTCTATTTAACATTGTTCTTGCCTATTTTATACTCCCAATCTCTGTAATTAGCGTCTCTGCTATCTTTTATGAGTGTTTCTATGTATAGTGCATATCTTATGTTATTTTTTTCGAAGAAGTGATTTATGAGATATTTCTTTCTTGTAAACTATTAATGTTGGAATAAATTAACTTAGGTGGTGACATTTGGAATGGGTTCTGTAGGCGCAGTTGGGAAGTCCAGTTTTGGCTTCTCAAGATCAAACATCAGGATATAGACTCGCCTGCCGAAGAATACTGCTGTATTAAAGTTTTCAATGAAGCGCTTCTTTAGCTTACTTAATAACTCTTCCCTATTAATGTTTTCTGGTTGTTGATTTTGTTGATAAAGGTGTTGATAATTTGGTCATGAATTGTGAGGTATTCAAGTATTCTGTTATTTTCTATGATTTTCTTATCAATTGTAGCGGATTTTATATGGATTGATTTAGTTTTAACATTTGGTATCCCTTCGATTGGCTGTCTTGGTGGATTTGGGCACTTAATGGACTAGACAACTTTTGATCTACAGCTTTGACACGTTGGAGGCAGAGGGGAGATGCAGTGTATGCTTGCTTACCCTTGCATTTTGTACATTTGGTGCATTTTTCTGTTCTATGTTCGAAGGAAGCATACTTACTGCATGGTATAGGTAGGGGAGGCGGAGGAGCGCTTGGGCTGATAGCGTAGTGTTTGTAGTTGTAGAAGAATTCTTCATTCAACAATCTTTCAAAGGATTTCAGGCATCCTGTTATGATTCTTATGTGGAGAGCATGGTTGGTTTGTTGCATTAGCGATGATTCGCTTGCAGTATCGGTGGGCGATATTGTTGTTTGTTAGATGCTGGTTGATTTCTTCATTTGTGTATTCTTTATCTATGAATTGTATGATAGCCGAAAAGGTGGAGGGTGGCGCTTGAGTTGTGGGTGAGTGGGCTTTTTCTTATGTTTCCTGGTATTGCGCCCTGAAGTTATCATACCATTCAAAACATTTGTGATCTCATTTTTATCGGTATCAGATTTCAGCAGGAATCCCTTGCCTGTTTTGAGTAGTATATCTTATGTGTTTGGAAAAAAGAATTCCAGGTTTTTACGATATCTATTCTAGATTTCGTGTCTGCTGATAAATAAAACAGGTGTTTGTATTTTTTGTATTTTATATCTAGCACTCTTTGTGAGGTTTCGATATGCTTTTTTGTATGTTCATTTGGTGAGCTGATTGTGTGGGCTGTTATCTTTTGAGATTTGTGGAAATGTGATGAATTCTATCTGTTGTTTTTATTGAAGTTGTTGGGGTTTTGTGTTTCATCTTTTTGCTGTTTGTTTGGGTGCCGAGAATGATTTCTTGAACGTCACTGTCTGTGTATTCTGTGGTATCCTGTGTATTTTCTTTGGGTTTTCGTATTACTGGGGTAATATTAACACTTGTTTCCATCACTTGAATCGCCATTCTACACTTTCTCACGCGTAATTCGCGAATCACTTGATATCAATAAAATTATTTTGGCTTGAAAGTGTCAAAACAGGACATCTTATGATTGAGTTGAAATACAATTTTGAAACTGCTACAGAACGAGTACGATTATTTTCAAGGTTTTTCAAAAAATATTGAAGAATGTTGATTTGTGAAGTGTTTTATATTTCGCATACTGCAATTTTCTTATGAAAAAATACTACAATGCATGATGTGACACATGAATGAAATAAAATCAATATCAAAAAATTCTGGAGATATCAGGGAAAGTCAGTGAAATCGAGGCCCAACTGGAAAGTCGTAGAAAATTGAAAATTTACACTGTGTTTTTGAAAATTTCCCAATCATTCTGAAATGGAATATATTCAATTCATGTTGTTGTCTAACCCTCAAACTAGGCCAAGCATATTACAATCAAAAAGTCTTTGATGACTTTTGTATGAAGCTCGCGAAGGTGTCAAGAGAATTCAGATGAAAAAACGAAATCAAATTATACATGTTGAAAGAAGCTGAGGAAACTTAAAAAGAAATAAATCCATCAAGCGCGAGTAGGACTTGCTAACTGAGGGTTCCATAGAAGGTCGAAGGTATATCAATTGTTACAATCAGATTATTCGTGTCAATTTAGAAATTCTCCGATGATTTACACACTTCTAAGGTTTCTACCGTGGTATGCTTTAAAACATTTTCTTGCAAAATTTTATATTGAGACAACAGAAATTATTAATTAATCTCAACTTTATATGCCTACGCGATCCTAAGGAAATGCGAATAAGTTCATTATCGTATTTTTTTGTAATGCAACTACATATTACAAACCTACAACTTGGTATTTTTCGTTTTACTACAAATAAACGACATTAAGTAAATGCATACATCATATATTTTATGATTTCCTTCCAAGAGTCAAAATATGCAGCAGAATATGATATAAACAGCCGTATTTCGCGGTTGCGTTGACTTAAAAAAAATTGATTTTTTACAGATCGAAGGGATTGCAGATCTGACTATCTGTTATAAATTTAAATTCGCTACTTTTACTCGTTTCTCAGAAAGAAGTGAGTTCGTTCATTATAAAAAATCATGCTGTAACTATAAATTTAGTTTGTGGATAATTTCTGTATCCGTGCTGAAAACATTACTCCTCGCTAAATTTCATGTTTCTAGATCAACGTCAAGTACCTTCAGATGTTGATTCCCTTGCTAGTGCTGAGTGCGTAGAATGCTACATAAACGGCCTTATCATCTGATGGCGTTCACTAAAAAATTTCAATTTTTTGCAGAACGAAGGGATTGCCGATATGACTATCTGGTGTCAACTTCAGCTTGACTCCTTTACCCGTTTTTTAGAAAGAGGTGAATATGTTTATTTTTGCACTACGAAAAAATTCTTCGTGAAGTAGTTTCAGATATACAGTTTTAAAATTTTTTCCTCTATCAGTACCATAAGACACTGGTTTTCGACAAATTTCATGTTTTTAGGTAAACGGGAAGTGCACAATAGAAGTTTGATTTTTACTTGCACTATAGCAAGATATTGCTTATCTGATAGATAAATATAGATAATGAGTGAGGGCTTTCTAATAGCCCGACCAATGCGACCCATTAATCTATTGTGGCACACTGTCCTAAATTTCACCCACAAGCCCCATCCATCTTGTAAAGGATGTTTGCTTAACAAGCTCAGTCACCTTCAGTTTGTTAGATCCCAGTTCCCCCAGCTTAACTCTTTCCCCAGCTGGGCAGTTGTTCCATTCCCCGTTAATATGGCAGTTAGAGCTCTCAGGTTCAGTCTGCAGAGTGTAGGCCAAGCCTTTGCTCTCGCAGTTGAAGTTCCACTGATGGCAAGTTAAGAGTGTCTGAGATCTGAGAGACTCAGCCAGTGCTCACGTACCTTGAGATCGAACCAGTGGTTATTTTCTATCCTTCCAGTCTCCAGGGAAATTCTGAGCTCTGGTCCGATGAATTCCAAGCCTGTTCCTCGAGCGGCCAATGAGTACGCCTGCTCATTGCCTTCAATGCCCGAGTGTCCGGGTATTCACATCAGACGGAGCCTGTTCCATTCTCTTAGTTTGGCGGGGACGTAGTGATATTCCTGCACCATAAGTGACGTACAAATGCCGGATACTAATGCCTTCAGTGCAGCATGGCTATCGGCGATGAATTTTATTGAACTTGTTAATCCCCCGCAAGCAAGTGATCTATGGCGAATATTTCTGCTTGAAAAACAGTCGCAAGGCCGCGAAGACAGATCGACTGTTCCTTGGTAGCACCTAGACTATAGACACCAGCGCCAACACCCTTTGCAGTTTTTCAGCCGTCTGTGTACCAATAGGTATTCTCAAGTAGACGGTCCTTGGAGCTGATCCAGCTGTCTAGCAGGAATGATTATCTCGTAGTTCACATAGTCATCTAGAATAGTAAACATAGATCATATCTGCCTATTCTTCATTAACGAAGGAATGCATTTTCTATTCGAAAAATTTGAGGTTCCGAAACAACAATTATCTATCGAAAAAATATGGTGATATTCATCTATTAAATGAACTCAAAATTCTTGATAATAATTTTACTATACTTACGAATGTCTCCTATACAAGATATGTATTTCATTCCATCTATGGTAACACCAGAAAATCGCTCTCGTATGTTGAATCAATTCATAATTAAAATGTAAATGTAAATGTAAATAACGTATGTCACTAAAGTCTTGGGAAAAAATTCGAATAGATAAATTAATAACTGAAATTTTTTTTATTGAATTGATTATATCATTAGGATGATTTCACCTATCTAAACTCTATAAAATCGTATTTAAAGGATTGATAGGGTCCCGTTCTGCTCAATGGCGCACAATTTTCTCCGAACACCTCCCATCAGTCTTTGGACGATATCCACATCGATTTCTCGTATCTTCTGAAAGATTCTCTGTCTCAAACCTTCTTAGTTTTGGGCTTCCCATTCATTGTCATAGACTTGCCTTGTCAGTAAACCCCAAAAACTTCGATTGGTCTTGGTTGTGGAACGTTTGGGGGTTATCTCCGCGAGGTACAAATGGGATGTTATTAGCCTCTAAGCAATCTCTCGTAACTCGCGCATAATCGGAAGACGTGTGGCCAAAACATTATTTCGTCATCAGCGTGATAGGTATTGATGAAATCTAACAATTTTGGAAGACATCTTCCAGTATATAGGCTTGCATCAACAGCTTCGCCTCTCCAATGCCCTACATATGATCTTGAAATCCCAGCTTCAGAAATAGCACACCAAACCAAAACCTTGTCTTCAATTTTTTCTTTGTTTTGAACTTTACTTCGTTTGGATAGTCTTCTATGTTATTTGTATAGAAACCAGCATTACAGTTGATTTCAGAATGGGATAATGTAAAATATTTTTCATCATCCAAAATTATGGTTTTGTCATTTGCGAAGTGAATTCTTCTTAAGGCGCGGCAACATCTGGGGATATTTTCCAATTCATTCTGAGTGTATTTTGGACACTTACGCCTTTTACGATATTTACATTCCGCATTCAGTAATTCTTGCCTTATTGTCTCATGAGAAGTACGAAATCTCCTGGATAATTTTCGTAATGATGTTCCTACTGTCTCTTGCTCTTTCTAAGAGCCTGTTTCTACGGATTTCATTCAGAGCCTTCGGTCGACCACTTTTTGGCAAATTCAAGCATGGTATTCCTTGCTCACATTGACTTATTACCCGATAAATAGTTGTCTTACAAATATTCTGACCACGAAAAATGTTGATGATTTCACGCTTAGGAACTCGCCCAACTAAATTGTAAATACTTTTTCGAAGTTCTAATTTGTTAGCCGTTTTAGCGAACTTATTCATACTTTTGACAGAAGGAATACTCAATATGAATCATAAATGACATCTGTTGATCACGTCAACTAGATCTTCCACGAATTGCGGGAACTATGCATGAAAACACTTTTTTCCAAGACTCGTGACATACGTTATTCATATTGAAAAGTGCAAGTAGAAAGTTTTAACTTTTTTGACAAATATTCAAGAACAAAAGAGATTCTTCTTTTTTGAAATTCGTGCTAATTTCTACCGATATTTATACACGACAATTGGGTGAAATCGCAAAAATCATGCAATTTGGTAAATGGAGTTGATGTGAATTTCTAATAAAACTTAAGGTATGAAAGATTTGAAAACGTTTTCAGATATTGAAAAACAGTTGTTGCAAAAAAGATTTTAATCGTTCTGATTACAATTACGTTTTTCTGTTGAACGTCTCTCTGAAAGTATTTCTATGAAGTAAAATATGTACCAGTTAATTAAATTGCTATAATGCTCATCAATTAGACCACCTTGATTATCTATTAACTTTAACTGAATCCCTGTGAGGGTCTGATTTGAAGATGCTGACAAAGCAAATTATTTTCTTCAATGAGGCTTGCTTGATTTAATGAGAATAATTTTGTTGAGATTAAATTAAATGGACATATTTAAACATCATTAATAACATAATTTTTAAAGTTTCGTTATAATTTGATTTAAAAGCAATGAGGTAGAAAAAGCACAAATGTAAGTTTATCTTGTTTATTTTGACGAAATGGAAAAAGTATTATATGTGTGATTTTGCATTATATTGGTATGGTCAAAAAGTTCCGGGAATTGGCAAATTGATTATCCTCAACCGTTTACCACAACCGCCAATATGTCCAGAAACCTGCCTTTAACATGGAAGGTTCGGAACAAGATTGACCTCTCTACAAGAATAGATAGAGTTTATTCATGCTTTACAAAAAATTTTTGTTTGCACATGTCAAGTCATCGAAATATATAAAATTGAAAAAACATAGAATAATTATGTAAACGTACATATAAATGAGTTATAAATCATGTATATGGGACAAGCACTATTCACGAAAATAACTATCCACAAACGACTGAATACAAGACAAAAAATAAATATGTGTATAATGCATGAATGAGTGAACACATGACTTCAAAATATCACAAACCAGTGAAATCAATAGAAAAAGTCATTTGTTGAGATAAGTACATTCTTTATAAGTATGTTTCTTATCTTTGGTTTCAAATCAATCATAGATAAATCTTTTAGTCTGGTTGGGAGCTTATCATAATAATCAACAGACAGAAAACCAGGTCCGTTCTGCGACTTACCAAGTCGAAAGAACTCTTTTCAGATATCTGTTTTATTACGTGTATCGTAAGAATGAACATCGACACCTTTTTTACAGAATGTTGCTTCTTGTGCATATGTAAAAGGCATTCGTAAATAAACAATAATGGGAAAGTGAGCACATCAAGCTGCCTGAAAGCATCCCTGCAGCAATCTCTATATTTTAAACTTTTTACTATTCCAATAGCAATAGTATCGGAGGTGAGACTCGATTATAGCGAAATAAACACACCGTAGAACTCCCGATGATACCGCTGATGCAAGATTACGGAGTACGAATGTATTTTTGCTCAGCTTAGTCGCAACACTGATGGCATGATCCTCCCACTTCAGTTTCCGATCTAAAAGCACTCCAAGGTATTTCATACCTTCATCGCTATAATTGAATTAGTTCGTTTGTCTCATACTAAACAACAATTGCTGCGTTTTATCAATATTCATGCTGAGTCCGAAAGCAGAAAACCATCCGAGCGCCTTCAATCGCACCACCTCCGACAACTCACGCAACTCCTCAAGCTCACCGGACCTAACAGACAGAGTAGAGTCATCCGCGAACAAGGTAGAGAAGGCTTCAGGTATGTTTCCAGGAAAGTCATTGAAAAAAATAAGAAAAAGAATGGGTCCCATAATTGAGCCTTGTGGCACACCCGACGTCATGACTTCTCTTCGAGAATACACACCATCCACGAAGACCGTCTGAAACCTACCCGTTAAAAAATAAATTATAACGTTACTGCTGCCAGATACGAAACCACAATCAACGAGCCTGTCCATCGGCCTTTCATGGGAGACACAATCAAAGGCCTTAGACAGGTCGAGAAACAGCGCCCCAGTTCAAAACACTCAACAACACCGTTCACAAAACTGATGACAGCATCACAAGTACTTCTTCCCCTCCTGAATCCATACTGGCTCTCAGAAAAAAGGTGATTTGACTCAAAGTATTCAACAATTTGATTACTCAGCACTTTTACAATAACTTTGGAGAAAATTGGGACTAACGATATCGGACACATCCTCTCTATCTTCGGAAATATTTCATCTCTCAAGCATCTGTTGATCAGGATTGTCAGTGGGAATATTATAGAGTTAATATTTCGCTTTAATAGGTCAACTGATAGTCCATAGATATCCGTGGATCTATTGCTTTTCAAGTACCTGATAACATCTCTCACGTTGTTGAACGTTACTTCTCAAAAATTGAATTTTAAATTTGAAGGAATTTCATTCCCTTTCGTCCCCTCAAAAGCAACTTAAAACTCAGGAATACTAGCAAGTATATTTTTCGCAGCTGAGGCAAAGTATTCGCTAAACTTATCGGCTGCAATCGAATGACTTGAAGAGTTATTACGCATTTGATCAACAATTTTCCATGTTGTTACCAGACTGAATTATAATTTTATCGAAATGGGCTGTTTTTGTCTTTTTTATTTCCAATCTGTAAATAAACCGCAAGTTATTACGGTCAATTCGCAAATTCTCAGTTTTTAATGAATCATAAAGGTGGCAGACTACCCGAAGACGGTGTCTCATATCTGCAAGTTCGTCAGTGAACCATGTCCGTGTTACCGAACTCTGCCCAGCACGCATCTTTTTTCCCGGAAAAGGAGCCTAAAAAGCACCAATGAAGTTTTCATGGAAAGTACGGAAAACCTCCTCAGTATTTACACTCGAATCTTTAACAAAATCCCACGACGACTCACTCAGAATGCTATGCATAACACCAAAGCCGCTTTCTGTCAGAAACCGCACCTTTTGATGCATAGAGTATTGCGTGGGTTTTGTCTGCCATCTGTTCATAATGATGTGCTGAGCTCCATGATCAAAGAAAACAGTTCCAACAACTGCAACAGTATCTGCCTCAGTTGAAGAATTGACGTAAATATTATCAAGGCAGTTAGTGCCCCTTGTAGGTTCAAAAATCTTACGTGAAAAACCAAACGTACTGAGCATGTCGCACAAAGTTAACGACCTTTCATCTTGTACATCACCAAATCTAACATTGAAGTCACCACAGATTATAACATCGCCCGATAGACTGATAATATTCAAAACTTTTTCAAGATTGCTAATGAATGCATCAAAGTCACCTTTCGGTGGTCTAGATAGATAGATAGAGATATATATTACCTTATCACTGCGATCCAGTGGTCTATTGTGGCACACTCTGTCCTAAATTTCATCCACGAGCTCCATCCTTCTCGTAAAGGATACGAGTTTCGTGGGTGACAGCTTAATAAGCTCAGTCAGATCCAAGTTCTTCCATCCTGACCCTGTCCCCAGATGGACACTCGTACATAACATGTTCCATTGATTCTATATGTTCTTCACATAGCCTACATGAAGGATCCTCAACCAATCCTGATTTATTTAGATGTTTCCTGAGGCGACAGTGCCCCGTTAATATGGCAGTTAAAACTCTCAGTTCCAACATAGAGAGTTTAAGACAAGCCTTGGCTTTTGTAGTGGAAGGTCCGCTGATTGCACGTCGAGCGTGTCTGAGACCTGGGAAGCTCATCCAATGTTCACGTCCCTCAAGTCCATCCATCGGTTGTTTTCCATCCTTGCAGTTTCCAGTGGTCTATATACACACAGAATAATTAAGTTCTTTTCGCAGTGGTTGATTATAGAAAGTTTATTACTGTTTTCTGAAGATGTATAAGTTCATCACGCACCAGTATCATCGAACCTCCATGGCAACTGTTCGCCCTAGCATAGACATACCCAGCGACACAGCTATCCAGCACATAATCCACAGCGCTAATCCAATGTTCGGTGATACAAATCACATCATATACTTCATCCTGTGATTGCAGGAAAGCGCCAACGTCATTATATTTATTTCTTATACTTCAAGCATTGAAATGGAGCAAAGAAAATGAAGAGCTCACCCTCTTTGCACGTTGTTCATTTAGCCCAACCTTTACCACGTTCATTAACTTTTCTTTGTGTTTGTCATTATCCTCTGAAAAAATATTATCACTAGTGCACTATTCGGCCAACAATTTATATCTTTAGCTTTTTCGAATTCTGCCTCGTTAATAGTCACTTATATCTGTCCGGATATTTTGGTTCAAGTGAGTCACAGTTTGCCTCTGGGAAATTGAGCTTAACCATTGCGGTAAAATCAGCCAAACTTGTATGAGCTTCAATACGAGAAACAAACAAGAAAATTTTCTTACTGGATGCTTTGACAGGATTATCTTTCGAAGCGCCTGTTATTGACCAACTCTTGCGATTATTCCTTTTTATTTGTTTAACCTTCACTGACCCTCCATCATTCATGACAGAATTATGGACATACCTACTTACCATGATGAAACAGGAATTCTTTTATAAAATAATTTTATTCATAAATTCAATTATTCGTTGTCATTCAACAATTACAAACCAAATAAAAAATTTCAAAATTCAACAATAAATAATCGAAGTAAAACAACATGGAATGTGAAATTCTGTGGGATATTTAAACAGATTATTATTTCTTCCATTGAGAATCGAATCCTGCGGCAGTGTCTGAGTCTGAATCCTGATATCCAAGACGAACCATACCTCTGGATTGCTTCGGTGTTGTGGGAGTACTGTTGGATGTGTTACCAGAGGAATATTTCGATTTTTTCCTTCCAATGTATCCCCTGGGTGCTTGCATAGTTTCTTTCTGTCAAATGAAAGAAAATATATAAGCTTAGTGGAAAAACATTTAAATAGTAGTTACCTTGATCAATATCCTAAGCAAACTACGTGGAAAGCAAATGCAAATTAGAGTAGAGTTAATTTCAAAAACTAAAATATGAAAGTCATAATTTTCTAGCATGTGAAGGAAGTGAAAAATATGAAATATAAAAGCTCCTCGAAATATATAAAGTGAATAGTTTTTTCGTAATTCTTTCGAGACCTTCAAACAAAATGTTAGTATATAAATACTTTGAGAAAATTCTGAATTTTCAACATCTTGAAGAATACGTTGCCATCCCAGTCAAATTAGACAAATAAAAGCAAATGGTGAAAAAATTCTAGAGTTTCGGAACTGCTTCTTTATACTTGGTTAAGTTTGAGGCTCAACGCTGGATGGGAGTAGAGGAGGATTAAAGATCTCTTTTCTCAATTTCTCATTTATATCTTGGAAACTATGGCTCCCACAGAAAAATGCTCTACAAACAAAAATTTGAAGTAACAAAACTCCCTACAAAATGGACCCATGAAGTTTCTTCCAGGACTAAGATGTGAATGGTTTCAGGGCTCACAAATTGATATTTTTGCACAAATTGTGATTTATTACCATATAAAGCCAAATCACAGTTATAATCACATTAATTGGTCGAGATCCAAGTTGTCTTACGAGGAAGATTCACAATCAATAACTGCGCTGCATTTCCTAGTTTAGTATATGAACAAATCGTGTGTCAAAGGGTCGCATCACCCTTTGTGGACGATTTATAATAAATTCCATATTTCTGTAATCAGTTGAATCAGTATCTGTGTAATCATTAAATGACAGGAAACCACTAGAATAATATTCTGTTTATTGTGATGGTGCCAAAATTGTGGACCTTAGTAAAACTTCATTTTGCAGATAAATATCTTCAATCCTTCACTACCTTGGATCTCGCTATTCTAGTTACTATACTATCAGCAATATCCTGTAATTACACCAAAGATTGTGGCTCATCCAGTTCCAATAATTTTGACACCATTTGTCTAATTTATCTAGGCTATAACTAACGTTTCTAGAATGAATATTAGATTGCAGTACTATCGAAATTTTCATAAGAATTCTATTAAACGTTAATCTTTAAAAAATTTGTTGACTTCGGAATTTAGTTTTTCACCTATGTAAAACAGTTGCCTATCAACTCACCTTATATCAAAGGGCATCCTATTTAAATAGGAATATTAATTTTCAGAATCATATACATAATGTCGGAAGTAAAATTACCTGATCGTTGACGTTATCAGCTGATCCCCAGCCTTTATGCAACTTATCCGTAGTTCCATCTATGGGGTTTATGGTGCTTCCACCAACACCTAAGAAGTTACTAAAAGCCTCCGTTGTCTTTTTCACTCTGACATTCAACGATCCAATCCTTAGAAATCCCAGGTCTTTCTCTAAACAGAAATAATTTTCTTCAATATAGTTCCAACAAAATTGCACACGTTCAATTTTTGATGTTATTAGACCAAATTACTTACCTGACTGTTTCTTTCCCCGTTTTAGTTCTGTAATACAAACAATAAACGTTAAACAATTTTAATAAACTGTCTTAACCTCAAACCAGTAACGCGCATGCAGCTTACTAAATGCCTACTCTATAAATTAAAGAAAAGCTTTAAGTAGTGGAACAATTATTGCGATGACTGATAATGTAATTCAAAAAATTTTAAAGCAGGTTTCTTCATCTTTTCAATATTTGAGAATTGAAACCATGAGGTTAGAAGTAAATTTTACACAGCAGAAAGGAAGGGTGCAAATTCTATTTGAAATACTCTAAAAACATTTGTTTATTGGAAAAATATTAACAATAATTGAGCTTGGCTAAATGTTGCTGAGAAATCGATGTACAGTGGATTTCTTTTATATAACGACTTCGGCTATAACGTCTTTTCGTTAACATCGAAGAAAAAAATGATGTATTGAATTCTATACTACAATATCAATCAGTCAAATCACTTGGTTACTTTACCTTCGGATATAGCGATGATTTTGGATAATGCGACTATTTTGGGAAATAGATCACATCATAGATATAGGTATTTTCATCACAGTAAAACAATGAAAAATACATCATGCATCAACAAGACAACTATATTCGTCTATTACAACTATAGCGTCAAAATGAAAGTGTCACTATAACCGAAATCCACTGTGAATATTAAATGCAACAAAGGTAACTATAAAGATATAACAAAATACACTTTACAACTATTAACTAATCCAGAATAAATACATTTAACATTTGAATAAGTACAAACCAGAAGATTAATCATATTCGAATAAGATAAATAAGTAGAAAATATTAGATATATACTCCAAAAGATACACAGGTAAAATATGAACAACTGAAGAGAAAACAAAGCAATCGGTTATAAAATCTTAATAAACCTGTTGTTGGACGTTTTTAAAGTTTCTAAGAAGAGAAAAGCTGGAAATAAAAGATACTTACGATTAGGAATTGTAATAAAAGACCTAAGCTCACCATTAGTTAGTTAGTAAAATGATAAAAACAGCAAAATGAAATTACATTGACATTAAGTATATTTCTTCAAGAATTTACGTATCACGAATTCATAAAATTCAAACTTTTTCGAAAACTGAATTATTATTACCATGGCCATGTTCGATTTCTTAATGTCAATGCGTGTGATGGAGGTTTGGTAGATTTGTGTATGATTGTGTGTGCATCGAATAAGTTTCGCATGACGATTCGAAGAGGCCGCCACCCATTCAAATATACTGACTGATGCCGTATGAGATTTGAGGATGTCCCAAAACAGCTGTCGTGTGCAACTTCAGGAATGATTTTGGAGGTAATTTGTGATGCGAATTGTTCATTGATATTGACTGTTCGTGTAAGAAACGCTGTTACGGGTACTGGTATGGTAATAAAATAAAACTAAAGCACGGATAAGTTTCCATGTTTAAAGCACACATCCTCAATATATGAATCAATTAGGTTATATTGGTTATCGAAGCTTTGTACATAACACTACTTTCCACTAGTTGATGATGGCGGAGATATCAATTTTTTGTGATCATTTGCTAATTAATGAGATAGTTCCTTCGAAAAAGTTTGGAAATTATATTCAAATATAAATTCACACAAAAACTAAAAGGTTCCATCAAACTTCAGAATGTTAAACTAGTTAGTTCACTAAGATGAAATACACGTTATTTCGTTTATTTTACTTTTTCTATAATAACGTGATGTTGAACCTCAATTAACAGTTCAGTCGATAGTGATTCAAATCGTAAAAATTTTGAGCAAAGATGAAATGAAGATGGATATAAATGTCCATCTTAATAAGGATCATTCGTTCATAGATTGATTTTTAGAAGAGGCGATCCTATGCTGATCATTGCGTAAAATCACTTTCTTGTTGGGTGATGTGGTACATCGAAAACAATTTATTTACGAGAAAAATTTTGGAAAATTCAACACAAATTTAAAAACTTTAATCTTAACGTTAGAATAATTTCTTCCTCTCCACTCTTTTGAGTGAGTTCTACAATAAATCCTTAGAAAAAGGCGAACGATTTATTATGGATCAATTTTTCGCTACTAATTATTATTAATTATTTTTATTATCATTGTTAATTATTAAATCTCACTCGATTCCATTTCAAATATCGAAAATGAACGAATAACGATAGATTTGGTGAAAATTAATGAGATAACAACAACAAAATAATTGGAATGAAAGATAAGTTCTTCTCAATAGTGCGCAAATTGTTAAAAAATGATTAGTTGCTAAAATTCTACTCAAGCAAAAATATTCATAGGGCATAATCACGATATTTGTAAAACTAATTTTGTTATTACAGAATAAATGTTCGTGGAAAGCGAAAATCTTAGGGGACTAGAAAATGGATAATGATGGTTTCATTTCAATTATCTAAATGCATGCAAATTTCAGAGATTCAACGAGGGAATATTATTAATATTTTACTCGAAATTCATATAACTTTCTAGATCTTTCAAAGCAGTCTCTCGAAAGAAATTTTATGTAAACTTTCAATTACATCAAATTTCTGTCATAATCATCTCGGTTTTATCAGCAGCGTAATACCATTCTCTTGAAATTCTACCTCTAAACCTTAGAACACATCTAACACGTTCTCAGATATAACGACCAATATTCACTTTACAAATTCTTGTTAAATATGTATATGCTAATGTTATGATTAATCCCTCGTTGAATAGCTGGCCCAAAACTAAGATCTACTTTTGTATCTGATAGTAGCCCACTTTGACTTTATTGGGTAGCTCCAAGTTAGGCAAGTGAGAACCCTTCGAATTGTGCAAACCCT
Organism: Cryptolaemus montrouzieri; assembly: GCA_013387265.2. Classification (NCBI taxonomy): domain Eukaryota; kingdom Metazoa; phylum Arthropoda; class Insecta; order Coleoptera; family Coccinellidae; genus Cryptolaemus; species Cryptolaemus montrouzieri. The sequence continues at coordinate 25,582,681 of JABFTP020000165.1, read as the reverse complement.
TCATCAGGGTGCCCTTTCGTGATAGTGGTTTGGCTACGACATGCATTGGGTCTCCCCTGTACTCACTTCGAACGTTGCTCTTGGGACCCGTTTGTTCTTTGGACAATAAGTAGTACTCGGGAGTGCGCCCACTATAGTCCCTGATGTTGGAGTTTGCCTCTTAAAAAAAAATAAAACGTCAGACAAAATCAAACTATTCGATAGAGTATGCTTCAAGTTTCATTAAATTACATTCGGTATTTGATATTGAATACTTCCATCTTTACATAATATGGCGTACGAGGTAATCTTAGCTCTACAGCTCTATATTTACTGAGGAATATTTTCTGAATCCTGAGGCCACGTATAGGATGAATATTTTAGGTGGACCATTAAAATATTTATCACTTACAATACATTAGGTCAAAAAAGTGCTGGAAATTGACTATTTAAAAAAGCTACTTGAAACTATTGTCAAAATTATTTTAGTTGCTAAGTTGGCACAACTGTTTTCTATACTGACGTGGAGTTTGAACGAGATCTGTCATTTAGTTTGTTCACAGTGCTCGATTTTGTCGGTTCTCATAAGTGAGTTTTGCGATTTTTACGATGGATAAAAATATCGAACAGAAAATTTGTCTCAAATTCTGTATTGCAAATGGAATTTCGTGTACCGAATCGCTGAAAATGTTACCGAAAGCTTACGGTGAATCGACTTAATCAAAAACACGTGCATATGAGTGGTACTCTGCATTCAACAGCGGCCGAGATGTGGTGGAAGATTTGTCTCGCTCTGGTCAGCCATCAACATGTTCAACTGGGGTTAACATCGATAAAATGAAGGAAATAGTAATTGAAAATCGCCATTTAAGTTTGAGAGATTTAGGAAATGAACCTTTTGTGTCTCACAAATCAATTCGCACTATTTTAAACGATTGTTTGGGCATGAAACGAGTTGCTGCTCGTCTAATTCCAAAAGACCTAAATTTCTTGAAAAATTGAATCGCGTAAAGGTCGCTGAAGGCATGCTAGAATAAGTCAATTCCTACCCCACATTTATAAAACCAATTGTAACTGGTGATAAGTTATGGGTTTTTGAGTTAAACATGTAAAGCAGACAACAAGTTTCGAAATTGCGCCTTCCAACTAAACCGAAACCGAAAAAACTACGTCAAAGTCGATCAGAAGTCAGGGTAATGTTGACTGTTTTCTTTTATTATCGCTGTGTTCTGCACTCGAATTCTTACCGGAAGGTCAGACGGTAAATAACGAATATTATCTGAGCGTTATGCTCAGGCAATAAAGAAATAATACAGAATGAAAACTCATGGATTCTGCACCATCTCACAAGGCTATCATTATGAACAGTGCTGGGATGATTACAAAAAAAAGGATTCGAGTATGAGTACAATTACTTTGCTCGAAATAGTATTCGAATACTGTACTCGATTACTTTCGTGCAAAAGTAATTGAGTACTGATTACAATTGTACTCGAGTACTTGTTCGAATACTTATATGAATACTTCTCTGAGCACAGAGTTCCCTCTCTAATCATTTTTGTGTTGGTTAAGCACACTTATTACTATTATGTATCTTTATAATGGGTTAACAGTGGCTGATGAATATCAGTGAAACAAAATATCAAGTTTTATTGTTATAATATGAAAGGTATTCAACTAACAAATGAACATAATGAAAATACCAATTTTATTTGAAATTTAAATGAAAAAAAAAATTTCACAACAGCATAGACATGCTCACTAAACTGATTCCAAAATACTTGTATAATTGGATTTCAGTAAAACTAGTTACTCGAAATTATCGTCACTTAGAGCATTACGGCGTGGAGCATTTACTATGGATGCGAATGAAAACATTCGTTCAACAGGTGCTGCCGAAGGTAGCATTGTGTTGAACTTCAAAAAAAGTTTTTCAAATTCGGATAGTCGTTCAACATTTGAAAATTCTGCCGGTTGTCATTTAAATATTTGACAAGCTCTAGTTCAGTTTTCGTACACTGAACTTGTGTTGTATTTTGAGCAGGAGATCTGACGGAATTGGAATTTTCTCTGGAATAGTCTTCATCGAAGTCGAAATGGGGGGAGAAATGCGGAACTCTTGAAAAGGAAGGCAACGTCAACCAGTTGCAACGAATTCTTGGGGCGACTGGCGACTGCCAACTTTGTAAATACTCGACAAATCTCGTCGGTGCATTCGACGAACTTTTTCGTGGGAGGGATGGTACGGTTAATGTACTCATGGTTACAAACTGTAGTCATGAGTACATTTTGTAATTTTGGGTACTGAATTGTAATCAGGAGTACTGAAAATGACTACTGAATACAGTTACTTCCTGAAAAAAGTATTCGAGTACAGAATACAATTACTTTCTTCAAAAAGAATTCACTCCCGAATACTGAGTACACTTAAAGTAATTAGTTACTATACTCGAGTAATTCCCAGCACTGATTATGTATGACCAAAAACTCAACAAATACCAGGTTGTTCAATAAGTTTTGTCGTTCGATAAGAAAAACACAATGTTATGGTTCAAAATACACTTTATTATTCAGTATAATCTCCCTGAACATTAATACATTTGCTCCAACGATCCTCCAATCTGTGGATCCCATCCCTGAAGTGAGAATCCGGAAGGTCTGCAAAATACGCTTCAACAGCCGTTGTGACTTCTTCATTTGATGAAAAACGCTTATCTGGTGAATACGGTGGATGCTCCAACAATTCGAACTTTAATTCATGGATTTTACCCATTGTCAAAATGCACTTGTGACACGGTGCATTGTCCTGATGAAAAAGGGTTTTTTTCTTCTGCAAACCGGGTCTTTTTTCACGAATTTTTTCCTTCAACTGGTCCAAAAGGTTGCAAAAATATGCAGAATTAATTAATTTACCAGTTTGCAAGTAATCCACAAACAAGATTCCTTTCGCATCCCAAAAAAACTGATGCCATAACCTTTGCGGACACGAACTCGGTTTGAAACCGAACAACCAGGTACACACCACTCTTTAGCCTCTTGTTTTGATTTAGGATCATGGTGACAGACCCAAGTCTCATCCATAGTGACGAATAGACGCGCAAAATCCACTTAATCCTTTTCAAAACGCTTCAAACGTTGCTGAGAAAGTCGCATTCAAATGTGTTTTTGTTCCATTGTTAGCGAATGCGGCACCCAATGTGCACACAGCTTTCTAAAACCCAAAATATGGCTCACACTGCCTAATGAGATGTATAGAGCCTCCACTAAATCCCTCTCAGTCAATCAACGATCTTTCAAAACCATATCCTGTATTGTGGCTATGATGCGCTTTTTGGACGTCCTTCACGTGGATCGTCTTGTACGACCACGTTTAAATTCAGCAACCTATCTTTCTACTGTTCTAATTGTAGGTGAACAATCATTATACACTCTTAACATTCGTTCGTGAATCTTCCAAAAATAAGAATTTTATCACGATATTCAATTTTTTCCATTGTACAAAAATACTGTGACACGGCGACACTAAATGGCTTGTAAACAAAAATTGAATTGACAGATTGAAATGAACCTTCACATACGTTCATATGAAGAGTGTACCAACAAAACAAAAACATCTTATCGAAGACAAAACTTGTTGAACAATCAAGTACCATCGAACAGACACTGTATTCACCTGATATGGCTCCGGCAAAAAATGTTTTGATGATTGGATTATTCGTTGGAGTGAATGTATTATTTCGGAAGGGGCCTTCTTTGAAGGCGACAATAAATTTGGATGAAAAATAAATATTGTGTGTTTCATTGACCAATTCCTGGTACTTTCTTCGCAGAATGTATACGTAGAATTATGAAATTTTGAATGCGATCTAAAGTAGTGCTAAAAAATTTCGTGGAAAATATTTCATAGAAAATCAGTTTTTGAAAAATTTCGTCCCACATTTTTTACATCTTCTTATCATGAGGAAATAGTATGGTGAGCCTCAAAAAAAAACAAGTACCAACAAAAAATGCAAGATATCCTCGATACTCCAGACCTAATAGATATCTCAAGAGAGACCACAAATCAATTCATTGAATTGGAACAATTGCATTCCCTTGCACATTCAGAAAGGGACATGAAAATTCATTCCAATGAACCCTAAAGCTCGGGAAATATACAAATGAATGTCTAATAAGAGAAATCTTTAACCAAAATACCACTTCAAGACACATTATAGATGATATTTTGTAATATTTTAGAGACTTGTTTATCGCGAAATTATTTCCAATTTGACTCAAATTTTTCAAACAAAACTCAGTACTCCCCAAGGGATCCTTATTCAGCCCTTTATTAGCAGATATTTTCACGTACGATCGTGAAAAATCTATAATAAATAATAAGTTACCATAAAAGCATATTATTATTCGGTATAGATACTTTGATGATATTGTTGTGAGTCTTCAAAGCTCAAATAGACAAATTGACCAGTTCTTATATTTTCTAAATAAAATGCATAATAAAAAACCTTCATTCAGAAATTGAACGCAATAATTCAATGAATTTTCTAGACGAACCATAACTAAACTCAATGATAATCTACAATATATATAGAAAAGAAACATTTACACGTCTAACAATTCTGATGGATTTTTACTAACAATAAACATAAATTAGCCGCTTATAATTCAATGATTCATAGAGCCTGTTTAATTTTCCTATCTATAACAGACTCTGATAAGGAATTCAATACCATTAAGAAAATTGTATTAAATGATAATATTCCATTTGATACCCCCTCAGCACCCCACACACACTATTTGTGACATTTACGAAATAGAAAAATTACATTTAGGTGAAAACCTCTCAAATTTATACGATTATCATCATTAAAAAATTTTTGAAAAATCTAACACAGTACATAATATCAAATTAAAGAATAGCTTGATGTGTCCACCGCTTTGGTCCAAACACGAGTTGATTCTCTCACGAATCACCTTATCAGTGGCTTTTCGTAATTCAAGGGGACCTAGAGAGTTCATTGATATATTGATTCTCTGGATTAAATTCTGCAGCTTTCTTGGTTTACTTTCAGAAAATTTTCTATCATTCGACCTCATAAGAAATTCCAAACGGGAAATCAATAGCCCTCGAAATCTCTAACGCCTTCGATAAGGTTTGGCATGCAGCATTGTTGAATAAACTTGCTGCATATGGGCTTCCCGAAAAATTGCGGGGTTGGATAAGTAGCTTTCTTTCAAATAGATCAATACAAGTTGTGGTCGACGGTATAACATCTGATTGTTTCCAGCTGCAAGCAGGAGTACCTCAGGGATCCATTCTTTCGCCAACCTTGTTTCTGTTCTCTAACGATGCAAGGCCAAGAAATTGCATCCAAAAACTCGATGCACCTTCTCGTGATAACGGTCAACTCTGGGTTTTGCTGGCATGAACATGTATCAGCAATAGCTCAGTCTGCATCAGCTTAGTTTCTTTTCAGAGCCAAGCGATACTTTACGTCATCTCAGCTTTTACTTCTATATAAGGCGCAGATTCGACCTGACAAACATTCGTTGCAGATGTTGGATAGTGTGCAAAAACGGGCTGTGCGCCTCATCGACCACCCGGAGATCACCCGCGATCTCCAACCGCTGGCTCTCAGAATACAAGTTGCTGACCTTTCTTTGTTTTACAGATACTGTCACGGAAGATGCTCCAAGGAGCTGAAATACCTTGTTCCTGGAAAACTCATGGTTTGCCGCGACACTAGGCTGGCAAGGAGTTCTCATCATATGACGATACATTTAACGATACCTCGAACCTCTCTCTATAAGAATTCCTTAGCTTACAGGGCCGATGAGCTGTGGAAGTCGCTCCCGTCCAACATCTTCCCAACATCCTACTCTCATGTGATGTAACAGGTTCGCCTATTCCTGGGAAGCACGCATAAAAAAAATCGAATAATACTTTAACAGAAGAATATTTCTCCTAATTTTGAACGTTGCTCTCTCATCTCTCTCATCCACAGCTTTTTCAGTGATCATTTTCCTACAAACTTCTAACTACGAATGTGGAGAAATAATTATGTCAGCTTTTGCAAGATCGATAATGAGTCAATTGGGCAAAAATAAACATGAATTACTTTTAAACGAGTCCTTTTAAGAAGAGGAAATCAGTTCACTTCTATTTTCGAATAGTATTCCAATGACGTGAAAAATATTAACTTATGTTCGAATCATCTTTTATAATTCGATATTTTGTACCGTGAACTATTTTACCGAATTTTGTTGATGCAAAACGAATATTTTCATGAGATTTTCATCTAAATATAATTTTTGTATTTCGTAATTATCACATATGGGTGAGAATAAATATTCTTTTGATCTATTCCAATACTTTTTTATTTCACAGGCAAAGCAGATAAATGATCATTTTCTCGTAAATACCAGATTTTCCCTGAATAACTTCCAAGCGAGCAATTTTCAGGCAAAGGGGAACCAGTTACAGTTCGGTTTTAATTTTGAATAGCGTTCCAACAATGTGAAAAAAAAGTTGTTACATTTGAAGAAATGGAGTTTTTTGAAGTTCAAAGTTGGCAGGTGATTTTCGAACATCCTGTGTTGAAAACAACTCGAGAATAAGGAGGTTGGACAATACCAATTAACCATCGTTCCTTTGTTGATTAGCTAGAAATAATAAGGTTCCAACGATATGAAAAAAGGTTAGTACATTTGAACAAAACTGTGTAACCAGGAGTGCCTCGTTTGAGAAAAAATTCTCCACAAATTCTTTAGCACAACTTGAGACAGCATGTAAAATTTTAGTGTTTTACCATTATTAGAAATCAAAATTATTTTAATGGCTCACTTGAAAGGATCACTCTATAGCAGTAGTCTAAGTAAATTATTTTTGGAAACAAGGTCCACAGATTCCATTGAAATAACTAACACATGAGTCAAAAAGTGCAGGGACTAAGAAATAAATGGCGCCAGAAATGTCGAGTGCGCTATTGTTTCTGGTAGTACCAACCTTCACAAGAAATATGCAAAAATTTCGTGACTTTCGTTCAGTAGTTTTCGTGATTGGTGTTGAAGTGACGCTACTTTAGTGAATTTGTAAACAATTAATCGAAACGAGTTTCGTGTCTGAATAAAACGTCGTTATTTGACGGGTAAATAAACCGTATAAGTAGTAAGAATGGCTTCAAAATAGTGTTACCGCGAAAAATCTCAGTCAAAAACAAGCATTTGCCGATGATATGTTGATTTCAAATGTGGTCGTACCACTAACGAAGACGCAGAACACTTTGGAAACCTAAAAGAGATGATTTCAAAATTGTTATGGGTGATGGCAAAGTGAAGGAGTTAGATGACATCCTAAAGATATCAAAAGACATCGTATTCAACATCTTACGCGAAAATTCAGCCATGAAAATCAAAGTGGGTGCCGCTTTTGCTAGCAGTGGAACAAAAACACAACCAATTGACGAATCTGAGAGTTGTTGGGGCCTTTAAACCGCGATAAATAAGATTTTTTTGCGTCGATGTGACCGTGGATCCATAACTTCAAGCCAGAGTCGAAAAGAGTATCTGCTGAGTGAAAAGCCCTCGAAAGGCTGGCAAGGTTATGCTGTCTGTATTTTAGGTTACGCATGGAATATAGCTCATCGACTATTCAAAGAAAGACCAAACCATTGCAACAATCAAAGATTCACGCTTGGAATTGTTGCCGCACCCACCCTATTCTCCAGATCCAACGATTACTGGCTCTTTGCTGATGTGAAAAAGATACTCCAAGGAAAGAGATTCGACTGGGACGAATGAGTTATTGGCAAAACTAACGCCTATTTTGGGGACGAAAATAAATAGATCTACAAGAAAGGCATAGAAATATTAGAGAAGCATTGGAATGATTATATCATTAGAAAAGAGTATATATATATATATATATATATATATATATATATATATATATATATATATATATATATATATATATATATATATATGAAGAAACCTTGGTCGTTTCCCCTCTCGGAGAACATGATTGTTAAGGTTATCATAACTTTTAGTCTAGGGTTTGATGTACCATATGAAATGTTTAAGATATATATTATATACATAAGATATACTTGAGACATTGTTATCATACTTCTTGTCTAGGCTTTGATGTAGCAGATACAGGGTGGGGCGTGGCTAATTCCCATTTTTCAAAAAATCACTGCACAAGAACGGGAGGTGCTAGAGTGGTGGCGCTGGTTTCGTTTAGACGGGGCGGATCGTGTTCTTTGCAGTCTTAAACATGTCTTGGTCGGGTGAGCAGCGCGCGTTTGTTGTTGAGATCTTTATCAAAACAAGTGAATCTGTTAACGCGATGCAGCGTGCCTTCTGCACGAAGTATCTTTGGTACTCTTTATGTACATACGACACTAACAGAACACAAACATACAAGCTATTGCTATTGCAATAGCGACAGGGAAACGAGTTTTTTTCCTCAGGTTTTTTCACTCATTTATTGAATCATATGCAAGATAGTATGGTCCCCTGTTACATTTCCTGAGCTCACACTCATAGATATAAACATTTATTGTAAATACAATTATTCAAATTCTTGTAAATCCTCTCTTTTCAAAATAATATATATATATATATATATATATATATATATATATATATATATATATATATATATATATATATATATAGAGAGAGAGAGAGAGAGAGGATTTACAAAATTTGAATAATTGTGTTTCCGACCGGAAAACAATCTTGGCATGGATGCTAAAATTTCGAGCAACAGGATCTACACTAAATGTAAAGAGAATCGGCCCGTCAGAACCCCTGAAAACACTGCTCGAGTGAGGGCGTCGATTGAGCAGTCAGAGGGTAGCCTCACAGTTACTGTGAACTCTGACCGGTACTGTGGCATGCTTGAGAATTTGTTGCGCCCGAAAATCGAGGAATTGGGTGAAACCTACGACCATCAGAGCTTCTGGTTCCAGCAAGATGGTGCCACTGCGCATACAGCCCGTCGACCACGAACAATTCTTCAGAAGATGTTCCCTGGGCAGGCCGTCTCCTTGCGGGAAACAGTGGCCCCCGCGCTGTCCTGATTTGAGCCCCTGTGACTTTTTTCTGTGGGGCTATCTCAAGGGTGAGGTTTTTAAACATCGTACAAGGACCATTGATGAGCTGAAAACCGCCATTGAAGAAGAAATTAAGCAGATAACCCCTGTCACTCTTGTGAAAGTCATGCGGAATTTCCATTAAAGGCTAAACATGTGTGTTGCCAGCCAGGGTCATCATTTGGACGATATCATTTTTAAAACATAAATGAAAAAACTACATTAAATAACTTTTCTGTCGAAATTTTTTTTTTGTAAATATCTCGTACAGTGTTTTTACCAACCCTTTGAACAGTGGGAGTCAGCCGCGCCTCACCCTGTAAAATGTTGAATAATATTCTGCAAGTACTTACTGTAAACTTCAATTAGTAGTTTGAAAATATTCTTGTGTCCAAATTGAGCTGCAATATGTAGTGGAGTATATCCCTGAAAATAAAAACAACTTAATGGATATTGTCCAGGTGATGAAAGCAGTGATATTCTCAATTAAGTTGATCAAAGTAGACATTACACATTCTTTTCGGGGGCACATTGTTATTTGGAGGTTGATTTTGCTTGATTCAGATTTTTCAGTGATTACTTACCCTCGAAAAATTGGTAAAGAAACCCACAAGAGCAAACGAAAAACATGTTATTTCATGACATTATCAAACAGAAGTAAAATTTAATTGCACTTGTAATTACTTTCTCATCCTTCTCCAGATTTAACTACAACAGATTACTAACCTTTCGCAGTTATAAGAAGAATGTTCCAAGAAAAGTCTAAGAGATGTGCAATGAATATTTGTAGAAAAACGGATCGAAATGTTAGAGAGAGTATTCATTTATTTTTTGAAAACCAGAAAAACGGATCGAAATGTTAGAGAGAGTATTCATTTATTTTTTAAAAACCAATTTTGTTAATTCCTTCAAATGTGCTACATGCTACATCGATTATGACCATTGGGAGAATATGTTGTACTTTGCCGACACTAATTAAATAGAATCATGGGCCAGTAGCTTTTGGGAGAACTAGAGATGTAGGTCTCACTTTTAGGGTTCCATACCCCCAAAAGGGAGCTTCCAGTTGAAAACACGAAATTTTTCGAAAAGTACATTTGCATGAAAACATCCGAAACTTGTAAATTTGTTGTTAGATCACGGAAAACTGCAAATTTTTAGGTACATGACGAAAAACCTTTTTGCTTGCTTCAATGAACTTATACGGAACTGTCGGTGTGCGATTTCTACCTGTACTTGGCGGATTTCATTTATATACAGGGTGTCTCGCCAGGGGTTTCTAGTAGAAATATCCGAAGAATAAATTCAAAGATGTTATCGTAAATTAGAATGTTATCAACATCCTACCACTTCCGTTTCTACCGGAATTAGTCCCCAATTGTCTTATTTCAAAGGTAAACCCCCATCTTTTATTCTAAATCATTTCAAGTGATTTTCATTTCTAGTCTAAACTTCACCATTTTCGAGGAATAAATCATTTCAGGAATTTTAAAAACAAGTATAAAAAAGTAGGTACTAATGAAAAATGTAGCCTGCTTGCATTTTCATGTTAACACATTGAATACTTCTATTCAGGGAGCAATATACAACCCTCCGTAGAATGTTGAATATCCCCCACTGAAGGAGCTGGTTCTCCGATTCACTCTATTTAAAACGGCACCTGTATGCCGAATTTGAACTGAATGTCTGAATAACTGTAGTAATCATCAGAAAAACTGAAAAATTTTGAAGATTTCTACACCCGTATTTCGGTAACGAAGCATTTGTGGAAATATGTTCATGTGAACTTTTCGTCATGAAATGACTTGAAACTAACCTAACCTCGCATATTCTTTCGCACTTATTTATTTACACCCTGTATATGTGCGTGGCGCCCTCCAATGAACCGATACAGAAGACTATTACGGCCGCAGGGAAACGATGAAGACAAAAAGTAGATCAAAACGAAGAGAACTTCAAAAGTCATACTCGTTTGACTATTCACCGCAACGCTACACACTATGTCTACTCCTTGCAGTAGCCAAAATCAGCTAACGCTCCAGTACTTGATTAGTTAATAAAATGGTAGAAAACCAGCTGCTTCATTCAACATCTTCGGAAAGTTGGATATTGCTCCCTGAATAAAAGTCTTCAATGTGTTGACGCATATAACGGTAAATTTTGCGTTTTACCTGATTCTGAGATATGATTTCTTTTAGCAATGTCAAACGTTTCAAATTTATTTCTGAATTAACATCAATTATGTGAATGGCATGAATTGATCACACGAATGAAGACTTTTTAAAGCTTGTAATTGTTTGTGGTGAATGTAAGAAATCAACCAGAACTTGCCAAACTTCTGCAAAACGGTCCCTAATAAAGCGCGTCAGTTTCGAAGCCTTGTTCGAAAGACCCTTAACAATTATTTGAATTTTGAATCTTCTCTACCTAAAATTCAAAGCCGTTGATTAGTATAAGATAACGACAGTAGTAAAATGTTAGGTCTTGCATTTTTTCTTGCGTTTCCAAATGCGTTAGGAAGAACAAACAGAAATAAATGAAACAATGAAAAACCTTGTTATTTTCTGAGAATAAATTTTCATCTACTTGTTTGTGAATCTTACCAAATGAGCCTGAGATGATAAGATCTAGATTTTCTGCAGAAATAATTAACAGATTCAACAGTTCTTCAATCATGTGATTAATTTTCATCATTTCAAGAATTATTTTGAATAATTGATTTCAACGATTATATTTCAGAAATAAATTCAAAAGTTCGACGTTGAGAATGGTGAGTAGAATAAAAGTCAAAGTCTTACTTAGGTTAGCTCGACCTGCATAAGGTCTTTAATTTTACAAACGTTGCCGTGCTTAGGGTCAGATCTGACCCAAGTAGTAAAATTATACTGAGAAATGAACAAAAAATAAAGATAAATTGTTTAATGGATTTATTTGAAGTATATATTTATTTCTAAAAAATTACTATTTATTTTTGTGAAAATTATAATTTAGTATAACATACTATGTTGTTAGATATTTTTATAAAAAGAGAAATGAAATTATATCTTATTACACTGGGTACATGGAACAACTATTTTAGAATGTTTTTTACATAGGAATTTCTTACAATCTACACAGATCAAAGGTGTTTTATTGTCAGTTTTCGCACAAAGTTGGCAGCGACTTCTTTTGGGAGCCTTCTTAGCTGTACAAGTGTTGTTTTTCTCTTGTTCGGTGGAAGTTGATGGAACTTGTACATTGTCACTAGATTGACAGAGATTTTTTGCAATTTCTATTGAAAAAGGTGCCCTCGGTAATAATTTCCTGTTTTTTATATAAGGTGTAACCAATTGCATACCTAAATTTTCCAAATAGTGTCGCCGTTTTGCTAGGCAGACTTTCTTTCAGCTGCTTTTGGCAGCCGTGAATAATATGAAATCATTGTAGGCCTATATATCTACCATGAAACTGAATACCACTTGATGCCAACGTTTTGTTTTTCTTTTGCAACTGTAACAGGAGACAGCTTTATCCAGTGTATTCACGCCACCCTTACATTTGTTGTAGTTTAATATTATCACAGGCTTTTTGTCTGCGCGATTACTCACTTCCGAGTTGTGATGCACAGTGCTGAGAAGATTCGCCGACTTATTTTTTTTTGGGTATGTAAGAAACAAGTGTAGTATCTTTGGTAGAAGCAAAACATGATGAATATAACGGTCTTCCCTTTGTTGTTACTATTTCTGGAGGCAATTCCGGTTAGGTTAGGTTAGATTGTCAAACCTAATCAACCTTGACAATTTTTTGAAAGTTTTTAGAGGCATGGCTGCCCCAAAAATAGGTCTGTCTTTCTCACTATCCCTTTAGCTTTCGGTACTTTCATTATTCGAACGAAATACACCAGATAGTAATAGTAACTCAATGTAGGCTAGAGGCTGCGTCGGAAGACCCACGATTATGTAGAATCAAAGGTGGCGGTTCAGTACTGTATTGAGGATATCGTATAGTATGCCACATGAAAATTACTTTGTATTGAATGGGGAATTATAATTTAAAAAATGGATATTTACCATTGCAATAAGAGAGTTTGAGGCAATTTCCGAAATAACCGAAAGTCGTAAGAATGTTGATGATATTCTAGTTTGTGATATTTATACTGGAATCTCCAGGCGGGACACTCTGTAGATTACTATCATATCTTCAAATTCCTGTTCTTATCTACAAATTACAGTTCTTCCAAGAATGTTGATGATGTTCTACTTTGTGAAAGCATCCTCGAAAAGTTCCGTAGACAAATTATGACTAAGCTTTTTGGACCCATTTCTGTGATATTTATACTGGAATCTCCAGGCGGGACACTCTGTAGATTACTATCATATCTTCAAATTCCTGTTCTTATCTACAAATTACAGTTCTTCCAAGAATGTTGATGATGTTCTAGTTTGTGAAAACATCCTCGAAAAGTTCCGTAGACAAATTATCACTAAGCTTTTTGGACCCATTTCTGAGATATTTCTACTGGAATCTCCAGGCGGGACACTCTGTAGATTACTATCACATCTTCAAATTCCTGTTATTATCTACAAATTACAGTTCTTCCACGGCCACCTAGAAGAATCTAAAGACACGCCGTAATTCAAAAAACAGTCAAACCTAACCTCTGTTCCGTCTTTACTTACGTCGTAGTCACTTCAGTTCGAAATGCCGCGCATACCGCCTCATTCTCGAGATGGCCATTAATAAAAACAGATAAGACTTGTTTATGACAAGTGTACACTTGTAGAGCCGCATAACTGGGGCTTATTAGTGTCAACGCTAGTTGCACAAATCCGCGGGGACGAAAAAGTCGTCAATGTTTGTTGGTTGTAAGCACGTTTTTACGCCGTGTGTCGGTAATCCAGTCAGGATGGGAAGTTGAAGCGGCTTAAAGAGTCTCTCTTAAATATTCAACTGATTTATCGCGTTTAAATATAGGCTGGATTGACACGAGAATAACGACCATTAGAAAAATATATAGACGCAATGAAGGCAGTGGTATTGACGCTTGAAATTAAATTCGCAGCACCACAATGGTGCATGAGACAATCATAGTACTTCAAGAAATTATTGCACCGTTCACATTTTCCGAATTATTTGAGAGCCTTCATTTTTTCTGTGTTTTTCTTGCGAAACGTTTAGAGGTTTAAAGAAGAACTAGGAGGAAAATAATGCGTATACGAAAGAACTTGATGGAAAAAAAACGAAAATTAATTCTCGGGAAAACAGATAGCAGTTAGAACAATCAAAAACAACATTGCATGCAGATTAGTCTGTGCTCAATCGGGTTCAGATCGGAACTGCCAATTCTCGACCCGTATCTGGCTTCATCAAGGTAATTCCCACTAACGTATGTCACAAAAGTCTTGGGAAAAAAATCGAATAGATGAATTGATTACTGAAAAAAACTTTATTGAATTGATTATATCATCAGGATTTCACCTCATATCTAAACTCTATAAAATCGTATTTAAAGGATTGATAGGATCCGTTCTGCTCAATGGCGCGCAATTTTCTCCGAACACCTCCATCAGTCTTTGGACGACATCCACATCGATTTCTCGTATCTTCTGAAAGAAGTTACCCTACTAGCCTCAATTGTTTTTCCCAGATAGGGTGTTACATGAATGGTATGTATAATAGCTAAGTGATCACAAATTGAAACACAATGACATAGCAGAAGTTCGACTACTGTAGGAGTGACTGAAGAGCACACTGACCAAGACATGTAAAAGTCACCTACAACATCAGGAAAAAGGTTGATAACCGACGATATCTTGGCGCTGATGGAAAGGAGAAGACAGATTAGAAGTAACAAACAAGAATTTAAAAGACTGCAGAAGATCATCAAGTACGAAGTCAAGAAAGCCAAGGAAAGATGGATGAAAGAAATGTGCCGAGAAATGTAGGAACTTGAAAGAAAGCAAGATTATTTTCGCATCCATGAAAAACTGAAAGATATTTCTGGTATACACAAGAACTCACAACCAACTACTCTTTTTGATTCATCAAATCTACCTATAATAGATGAACAGGAAATCAGACACACATGGAAAAACTATATAAATGAAATATTTTATGACGACCGACCCCGCTTGCCAAACAACGAAGCAAATATGGAAGGCCCAGAAATACTTAACGAGGAACCACTACATGCCATCTCTGTGGCACCTAGCCGAAAATCACCAGGCCCGGACCAAATACCGATAGAGATACTGAAACTCATAGACGAGAGTAACATTAAACAAGTCACAAAATTATTTAATTCGATATATAACACCGGGTTGATCCCAGATGACTGGCTCTAATCCACCTTAGTGACAATCCCCAAAAACCAAGAAGTAAAAATGCAGTGACTTTCTTTCGCTCGATAAGACTGATGAGTCATCTTTTGAGGACATTTTACGAATTATATATGCCAGAATCCACCGGAAGTGTGAATTCGATCTTGATGACGGTCAGATGGATTTCAGGAATGCTTTCGGAACTCGTGAGGGCTTTGTTTGGTATTGACGTCCTTCTCCAGAAATGTCGAGATCATCGCCTGTTTCTTAGATTATGAGAAGGCATTCGACAGTGTGCTCCACTCTAAGCTGATGTCGGTGCTTCGGGAAACACAACTGGACAGCCGAGATATACGAATAATTGAGAACCTGTACTGGGGACAGACGGCGGAGGTACGTATAGAAGGAAAATAACATCTGGTCTTCAGGTACGACGGAGAGTCCGGTTGTATCCTCTCACTCCTACTTTTCAACCGCTACTCAGACCGAGTAGTTGAGGAGGCTTTGGAGGATGTGGACCATGGAGTGAAGGTTAATGGCGTCCTGCTTAATACTATTAGATACGCAGGCGACACAGTTGTCTTATGTGACAAAATTGAGGATCTTCAAGAATTATTAAATAGAATCAATATATATATATATATATATATATATAATTCACGATATTTAGCTGCGATCCACATAAAGACACCAAACTGTTTCTGAATGATTATCAAATTGAAATAGTTGAGAAATATAAGTATTTGGGAAGTATTCTGACAGAGCAATTAGATCCTGAAATAAAGTGTCGCATTGAGACAGCCAGAAATTGCTTTCATATCATAAGAACGCTCTTTTGTAATGACACCATTAACCTCAAGCTTCGACAACGAATGGTCAAATGGCCAGTTATTTTGTACGGTGCAGAAAGCTAGACCCACAAAGTACGCACGATTAATCGTCTCTTTGAGATGTGGATCCACAGAAGAATGCTGCGTATGCCCTGGACCGATTTGATTACAAACGAAGATGTTCTTGGTCGTGCAAGAACAGAAAGACAACTATTCACAACAATAAAATGCCGAAAATATCTTATCTGGGTCATATAATACGAGGAGAAGGAAAACGTGGTGTAGGTCGCAAACAGATGTCATGCCTTAGTAATATAAGAGCGTGGACCGTCATTCGAAATGCAGGTGTCCTTTTTAGAATGGCAGAAGATATAGATGCACTCTCCACAGTAATCGCCAACGTTCGGGGGTCCAAGCAGGGCACTTGAAGAAGAAGAAGAAGAAGAATAAATACCTCAAACTGTAATCGGATGAGTGCTGATTTTCTGTAATGGCAGATCTTATTCATGGATAAGATGATGATATATTTGAGAGCGGCCGAATGTATTCTGAAACAGTGGGTACTTGAAACGGAGATCGAACGCATTCATGAAAACCTAGAAGTTTATGAAACAATAGTCTGTTATATGTTAATAAGGAGGTAACATCTCTGGTTAGAGAGGCATCAGAGGACATACACGAATTCAGTGTTATACTGCTGCAAAAAAACTTATTAATGTCATAGTAGAGCCACTATCAAAATCAGTGCTTTACGCAGGGTATTAATCCAAATTACCCCAAAATGGCCAGAATAATACCAGTGCATGAAAAAAAGATGAAAGTGACTGGAAAAACTACATACTGATTTTGCCCTGCATCTCAAAGATCTTTGAAGTGTTATTGAAAAACAGAAGTGTGAGCTATTTGGAATCCATTGCGTTATAAAATGATTACCAATATGAGTTCCGGATGGAAGATCTGCATTAGCACAAATGGTGCAGTATATTGTGGAGGTACTGGACAAAGGCGATGATGCTGAGGTGAAATGCTATGATCTGAGCAGGTTTTTGATCTCATGTCAAGACCAACATTGATCATGAAGGTCGAATTTTGCGGTATAAGGAGAAGAACATTTGGTATTTTGGAATCCACTCAAAAGATAAATTCCAGATAACACGATGGAATAACCCCATCATCCCCGGTGAGATGGTATACGGGTTTCCCGCAGGGTTCCGTTTTGGGTCGGGTGCTTTTCATCATTTGAATAATCTTCGCTGATTACTCTTCTATAAATAAATAAACATATAGAGAGGAAACCGCGGAACTTGCTGTGTTATGAATCGGGGACGCTTGGCAGTGGTATGTCACATCATGGAAAAAACAAACTAAAAGCTCATACTTAACTCCTGCAACACTGTTACAGTTTATAGCATACACAGTACGTTATTTTACTTATGAGGATGCGATTATTGTACCAAGCTTCATAGCCTCGCTTTGGGGGCATCTTCCGAGGCGGGAGAGTGTTTTCACAGCAGAAGAGATTTCTTACGAGCTATGGTGGGACACCACACTCAGCAAGCTGGAGAGATGTTTTATACTTGAATATATTTGCCAAAATCACAATCACAAGAGTGAATATTCAACGCATAAAAGCAGTTATGGGCATGACACAAGGAACAAATGTACAAATGAACAGTGTACAATTAAAATAAAAATACATAACAATATGTCAATAGATAAGATATATTATTCAATTGATGAATTTGTGGAAAATACAAGACTGGCCGACAGCAATGAATTAATTTTGTTGAAAGGAAATCTTAAGCGTTGATTGTATTCATAATTCTTTTTGTCTTTGTGTTATTCATTAGTTAAAGGACAGAAATTCTTCAAATATACAGTTTTGTGTTATTTTCGCTGGTTTTTATGTTCCATATTTGTTCGTTTTTAAAGAACTCCTTTATATATTACTTAGCATTAAGGGATAAGAAATATACATTGGGTTCCATGGAAAATGTACAACCCTGAAGCAATCGGCTAGATTGATTTTTCCATGAATTTTCTGAACAGATCGATTTTCAATTAGAGAGGGACATTTTTAGTTACATGTTTCTTTCTACCCCTATCAACCAACCAACCAATACGGGAAAGGGGTCTTGTGATACCTTTTGGGTGATTCCATTCTCTATACGACGTAGTTATTTTCTAAAATGACGAATTGAAATCGAGAATTGTTTGGAAAAATTTGGAATTCCAAGTTTTTATCAATCCAATCATTCTGTTGGTTTTTCTCTGTCCTTTGAACGTTTGGATCTTCTCCCTACCCCTGTTAACTACCACACCGAAAATTTCCATATGAGAAAGGGATTGTGTGATACCTCTCTGAAAGCTTGTACAATTGACTACATTTTATGAACTCAGCCACGATCGAGAAGCCTTTTACATTTCATCTTAAGATTTATCAAGTCAATTTTGTTTCGAAGAGTTAATAATTCGGCTGATCTAGAATGGGAAACAGGGGAACGTGTAAACTAATGCTCTGGAGAAAAAACTACATTTCTTCCATTTGAATCAATTGATAAAAAATTATGCATTTTGCATTTTGCATTTTGATGGCATGGCTCAGTTTGTTATGAATCTTTCCATGTTTGAATTTTTTCCAGATCTGCTAAATTCAGTTACTTTTGCTTATTCGTAAAAACACAGGTTTTTGGTAGTATTTTCCATAGTTTTGATAACCGAAAATAACGGTGATTCAGTTGAAGATGGTGTTCTTGAGTTAGCGAGAAAAATTCATGAAAACTGGATGTGTTATTGATAATTAATAATTGATATAAAACTCGTACTCGAGCTGAATGAGGATGATTTCGCTCGTCGTTCAGAATTCTGGAATATTTCGGATCTATAACGATCTGAATTTGCTTCGAAATGTTTGTTTTTCTGACGAATCGAGGTTTTTTTGAATAGCAAGGTGCAACGCCATGACTATAGATTCTGTAATGACACTAATCCCCATTTGAAGGGGATCATTTCCATCTTTGATCCGGAATTTTGGGAAACCATATTGTAGGACCCTTATTTATACAGGAAAACTTGGACGGCGAAATCTATTTGAACATGCTTGGGAATTTGATTAATTCTCCCATAACAATTACCATCGAAGTAGTTCCAAATTTATTGGAACATAACGTTTTGTATCAACATAATGGAGCACCGCACCATTATTCTGCAGCTTGCCGGGACTATCTGGACAATAGATTTCCAGATCGTTGGATAGTAGGAGAGGCGCTATAGAATGGGCAACTAGATCGCCTGATCATACTCTCCTCGATTTCTTCTTGTGGGACTATCACAAGTCTGAAGTCTGGTTACTCCACTCGAATCGTTGGAACAATGACGAGAAGAATCTTTCAAGCATGAAATAAGTAAATGCGGGTTACTTAGAATATATGCGATAGGAATGTACCCCATCAAAAAACTGCAAACTCAATGAAAACCTCCATTCCAAAAGTAACTGAAAATGTAAGGAAAGCAAAATGAAATTATCACTCTGAACTCATATCCAGAGCTTCAAATCAGAATAAAGCTGCATATAAAATAATCAACAGTGAGTTCAACCTGAAGAGTAAATCTAAATATCCGAAAAATTTCACTGATGATAAAAATGAAATAATTGGCTCAAGAGGAGAGGCTGCAAATGCTTTCAATGACATTTTTATCGAGTCAATTGATGAACTTGCTGGGCCTTCTAACCCATCAAGTAGTATACAAAAGAGCAGGTATAATAGCTCAGATTCTATGTTTCTCAAACCATTGTTTGAATCTGACACATTGAACTTGATTTATGCTTCAGCAAAAAAATATTCTGCAGGTTACTTAAGGAAGTAGCACACCTGATTGCTCCTATAATTACTTACTTAATAAATGCAAGTTTTGAACAATCTATTTTTCCAAGTGCTTTGAAGGTATCATTGGTCGTTCCAATTTTCAAAAAAAAATGATGCATCAAAAATTTCGAACAATAGGCCAGTTTCCATCCTGTCTGTCTTTTCAAAGGTTTTCGAGAAAGCTTATTATAATCAAATAGTGGATTTCCTAGATTAAAAAACTTTTTTTGTAAATTTCAGTTCGGTTTCCGTAAAGAAATGTCTACTCAGGATGCAATTGTTACTCTTGTAAATCAGATTATTAAAAAACTCGATGGTGAGGATAAAACCGCTGCATTCCTATACGAACTTACAAGAGCATTCGACACTCTTCAGCATGCACATGTCCTCGACAAACTATGGAGCACAGGTGTGAGAGGCAATACCGGTGAATTGCTGAGGTCTTTTCTGAGTGGCCGCTCACAGAGAGTTGTTTTGCGTGAGGAGGAGGTGAACATTTTTCAAATCTGAAAGACATTAGACGTGGAGTTCCGCAAGGCTCCAACCTTGGTCCACTCCTATTTATCTTATTCATTAATGATATTTTCAAGAAGTCTGATCCATTTCTGGGTCTTTCCGCTGACGATGCACGAGTTGGCCGCTCTGTGTAACAATGGCGCGAAAACAAAGCATAATTACTGTAGTGCAAATAGCTTGGTCCTAAACGAATATAAAACGAATCTAATACAGTTTTATACTTCTAAAATTGACTCAAGCCTACGCGTTGTGGTCGAGGGCAATTGTATTCGGCACAGCAATAGCGTAAAATTTCTTGGCATCCATCTGGATTCTGACTTGAGGTGGGACACTCAGATTGATTCTCCCCTGAAAAAAATTTGTTCTAAATGTTTCTTGATTTGGAGACTGCGGAACTTAGTAAGCAGGAAGGTTATGCTTTCTTTTTACCATGCATATGCTGGGTCGTTGATAAATTATGGTATAATTAGCTGGGGAAACTCCGTCAGAGTGAATGAAGTTTTAGTTTTGCAAAAAAGAATGGTTCGGACCATTTGTTTCAAGCCATATGGGCATCCATGTAGAGAATTATTCAGAGAGCTCGGAATGCTGACCGTAATATCGGTGTATATTTTAAATTGTTATATGTATGTCTTTGATCATAGAGAAGAGTTTTCGAGTTCGGGCGATATTTCAGAGAGAGCGATCAGGTACCCTGATTTGCTGAGACACCTTTCCCTGCCTTTTGAAATAAAAAATGGCAAGAACAGACTAATTTTTAAGAATAGAGTTAGGGAGATTCTACTCGAAAATGTATTTTACAGTGCAGATGAATTTTTGGAATATAATTTTTCAGTCTTCAAGGCTGGAATAATGATAATGTTAATATCAAATCACGTTTAATGTTTTTGTATGTTGTATGTTTTTTTTTTAGTATGTCGGTTCAGATCTGTTTTTTTAAATTGTTGATATAAGTATCTAGAATGGGAAACAGGAACGTGCAAAATGCAAAAATGCTTTTAAGAAAAAGCTACATTTCTTTCATTTGAATCAATGGATAAAAATGATGTGATTTTGATGGCATGGCTCAGTTTGTTATGAATTTTTCCATGTTTGAATTTATTTCCAGATCTGCTAAATTCAGTTACTTTTGCTTATTCGTAAAAACACAGGTTTTTGTTGCTGTGATGACATATTCCATGTAGTGCCTACTGCCAGTGAATAAAGAGTAAAAAAAAATATTGAGGATCAGATAATCTTTCTTATTAGGTATAACATAACCCCTTTCCCATTTACACAACTTTCGGGGTAGTGGTTGATAGAAGTACGAGATGTGTACGAAAACGTTTAAATAAGTAACAAAATATTCTTCGATTCAACCGAACAATTTTCATCGAATATTTCTGAAACGGAGATCGAGAGGATCCATGAAAACCTTGAATTTTTCTAAACAATTCTCGATTTCAATTCGTCCCATATTATTTCAGAAAATAAAAATACCGTGGTCGTATAGAGAATGGAATCACATTTTCGAAAAGGTAACACTTGACCCTTTTTCCTAATTAAAAATTTGGGGTAGAAAATAGAAAATAGAAAATAGAAAAATGTAGGGATAGAATGAAACATGTTACAACGAAATGACTCCCCTTATAAAAAATCGATATGTTTCAGGAAATCCACATTCAGGGTGTTTCGTTACCATTGGAACTCACTACTATACTTTACATTTATTAGGTGGTGCGATTATTTTTTGGAGTAGTGTATTTAGGGAATATGACGAATCCACCTCGACATATTCGTGATAAGTAAAGGATACTTAAAAATTGTATTTTCAACTCGTATATTTTGATGCTTCTTCCTACCTTGGACACCTTGTCGGTACTTGTCATAAACAAGCTTTGTGACTTTTTATTTATGTCTATGCAGAGGTGTGCTTGGAAATGCTAGGCATGTGCTAGGTGGTCCCAAACGAAAGCGGCAACCGCCTCGACTGCAGTCAGTTTTTTTTCAGAATTAAGTAGCTTGGTGGCCCTTCGAACGGAACGAATGAAAAAGGGGAAGCGACATTCTTCAACGGCGTCGCTACCGGATTTACCCCGACGTGCACAGAATCGAAAGAGAAAATTGTTTCTTTGTAGTGCACCGAAAATACTTCTACTGAAAGTCAGGAATAATGACAAAAATCATTAATATCCACAATACCTATAAATATCGATATAGAAAATTAATACAGGTGTCCCGCCTGGAGTTTCAGATAAAAATTTCTTAAGAAGGTATCTACTGATGGGTTTTTCAACAAGAACTTTGTTTTTGAATAGGATCAATATGAAATTTATTGCAATTGTTACAATGAATTCAATTTAGCTCGAAAATTGCATGAACACTGTTACACAATAGTATGTCACAACTTGAGGGAGTAAATCTACGTGAAATTTTAAGAAAAAAAGTTCATATAAACACGTCCGCAAAAGTTTCGTTACGGAGCTACAGGGCGTTGAAATTTTCGGAAAAAATTGCCTCCTGCAGTTATTGAGATATTCAGCCCAAATTTGGAATGCAAGCTATTTTTTACAGCCTCCATCATTAAACGTCCGAAATTTTAACTAGAATCTACAAGGTGTTTCCTTTTCCGGGGCCATGTCTTCTTTTTCCCTCTCAAATTTTTTTGTAGTAGGCCACTGATCAGGATACAATGTATTTTCGTCATCTTCGTGTAATTTAGATACTTTTTTGACACTTGTAATTTGTTGGTATCTCCAACCGTTCTCGAGCAAAAAATTATTAAACGATTGTATGCATTCGCTGAATAGAAAGAACTCCTAATTAAAAAAACTGACTAGTAAGCTTTGATTTTATTCATTCATTTATTTATTTTGACAGTTGCTAAATTTGAACCAGTGTCTGCTCGAATTGTTTATCAAATTAAATTAATTAGTTTTAAGACTTTTGAAGTTATTGCTGTAACAAAAAATGGCTAATTTTACTAACGCCGAATTGGCTGATATCCATTACATGTACGGTCTGGTTGACAGAAACACAACAGAAGCTAGGCGATTATATCAGGTGCGCTTTCCAAATCCACTAATACCAGACAGGCGAACGTTTTCAAATATCCACAGAAGGTTGAGGGAAACTTTTACTTTTACTGCAAATAATCATTTAAAAGGTGCAACTCAAATTATGAGAACTCCAGATATTGAGGAAGCAGTTTTGAATTGTATTGATTTGAATCCTCATGGGAGTACAAGAAAAATTGGAAATCAGTCGAATATTACACATGTCATAGTTTGGAGGATTCTCCACGACTTTCATATTCAACGCGTCCATACTCTACTTCCTCAAGGTTTTCTTTCAAGACTGAATTTCTGCCGATGGTTCTTAGATAAAATTAGAGAAAATGCTTAATTTGATAGTGTAATGTTCACATGAGAAGCTAACTTTTCGAGAACTGCTATCACAAATTTTCACAATAATCATTAGTGGGCTGAGGAAAACCCCAATTTGATTCTCTCATCTCATCATCAAGAAATTATTTGATTGGGCCTTTTTTTTGTCGAACAGACTAAACGGTCCCGCTTATCGGTGATTTCTTGAGGAGGAGTTACCTTTATTGCTCGAGGATGTGCAACTTTTGGTGAGAAACATAATGTGGTTCATGCATGACGGGAAGCTAGCATATTTCAGTGGAGAAGCTAGGAATTCTTGAATAATACATTCAACAACTGATAGGTTGGGGTGGGCCAGAACCATGTCCTCCTAGGTCCCCAGATTTAAATAGTTTAGATTTTTTCTTATGGGGATATCTCAAAAGTTTAGTTTATACCACTCCAGTGAACACTGTAGAAGAATTGAGAAATCGAATAATAACCTCTTGTGACACGATAAGGAATACCCCAGGAATATTTCATAGAGTGCGTGATAATATGCAAAGAAGGACAGAGGTATGTATTCTTGCAGGTGGAAGACACTTCGAGCAAATTATTCAGTTTTTAATTTTTCTTTTTTTTAGTTTGATATTGAATAAGTTAAGTTAAGTCTCAGAAGACGAGCTATCAAAATAAAAGCAAATTTTGGGCATACTTATCGAGTATTTTTATATTTTTTTTATTTAGCGAATAACATACATTTCGAATAATTCACATTCAATAATTTTTCATTCGAAAACGGTTGGAGATACGAAAAAATTACAATTGTCAAAAAAGTTTTTAAATTGAACGAAGATGACGAAAATTGATTGTACGCTGATCAGTGGCGTACTGTAGAAAAGTTTGAAAGGGCCTCGGAAGAGAAAACACCTGGTGAATTTCAGTTCAAATGTAGGACGTGTAATGATGAAGGCTGTAAAAAATAGCTTGCATTCCAAATTTGGGCTGAATATCCCGAAAACTGCAGGAGTTTTGAGGAAAAAACATTTTTTCCGAAAATTTCAACACGCTGTAGCTCCGTAACGAAGCTTTTGAGGACCTATGTTTATATGAACTTTTTTTCTTAAAATTGCACGTAGATTAACCCCCTCAAGTTGTGACGTACTATCATGTAACACCCTGTATTGATCATTGAAATAAGTTAATATTAAAATAGTCATAAGTGAAAGTTATTATTAAGACAATTCGTGACATTTTCAAAACACATTGAATAATTAACTTAAAATAAATTCTTATTGCTTGACAAACGTAAAAGTAATAAATTATCGAATTAAATTAGAAAACCTTTTGGTTTAGTAATAAAATCGTGATAACTTAGTGATTGTACTACCAACTCATAAGTTATCTATAGAGTGTTTCCGTTTTAATCTGCCAAAATGCACAGAATGATAGAAAATCTTAAAATATTGACACTTTCCCCAAGAACTTACCCTCTCTAACCTGTCGTTTTCGAGATAGAGGGTGTCAAATTTTCGGATAAAAAAATTTATTTTTGAATAACTCGCTCAATTTTCATATATGAAGCTGAAATTCTTCACTCGAGTGTTTCCCCATCAGCTACACGACAACGTGTTGAAAATTTGTGAGTTGCTCTACAGGGTGGTATATTTTTCGGTGTCATGTCGACTTTTCCCCCCAGAACTTTTTTGCAACACGTCACTGACCACATTTTTTAATATTTTCAAATTACTTATTTTATATAGAAACTTTTTGTCTTATGCATTTTCTTCGTATCTGTCACCGTTTTTGAAGAAAAAATTAAAATACGATTTATGTTCCGAACTTTTCAATAGATTCTGGCCTATTTTTGTGTCGAAACACAAGTCCAGGGTGTTTCCGTTATAATCTGCTAAAACGCACAGGATGATAGAAAATTGAAAAATATTGAAACTTACTCAAAGAACATACCCGCTCTGTCGTTTCATTTTCGCGATAAAGAGTGTCAAAAAACCATGATGCGGTTCATGATTTATTGGGGCTCATGATTTTATTCTGTGGTTCGTAACCATTGATTTAAACTTCACAAATTATACACATTCATCGTGTTTTTAAAATGATAAGTTCAAACTTATTCAAAAACGCGGTGAATGTGTATGTTTTGTGAAGTTCAAGTTCAATTAATGGTTTCGAACCACAGAATAAAATCATGAACCGCATAATGTTGTCTATGACAACTGATTCATAAACTAAAATTCTATGGTCTTTTCGTCCAAATATGTCATTGAAGAATTGTCTCTTTCGATTATTGTTATTAACAAGTTCAAATTAATTATTAATTGTTAATTCATCTTTCAACTTTCCAATCGGAAATGCCTCATTCGTTTTCAAATGCGGAATATGCAGATATCCGTTTCATTTATGGTTTGTGTGATGGTAACTCCAGACGAGCTGTCAAAGAATATCGAAGAAGGTTTCCTACTAGAAGAGCTCCTAACAGAGTTTTCAAAAGGGTTCATCGAAAATTTCGAGAATGTGGTTTGGCGAAGATAGGAGGTTATCGGCAAAATCGAAAAAGAAACGTTGATGTACGGGACATTTCAAATTTATTCACAATTCCACTCATGTGTCCAAATGCACGTTTAAGAACACAGAAATTCGAGTTTGATATCGAATAAATTGCATAGAAATAGGAAGGAAGGTAGGATATTAGTGGATAAATTTGCCCATAGAGAAGCCTTGCGTTTCCATTAGCAACGCAACATTCACAACAAATAGCACGGTTTTAAAACTGTCAAGAACAGCCATTTTAGTACCTGTTGTAAAGTTTCTGCCGATATAAATTAAAATGTCTCGTTTTGGAAGCACCAGTGAAGCAGAAATAAATAGTTCTATACAGAATTCTATCTCCAAAAATACAAGAAAAACGCACAGCTCAATTTGGAATCAATTCAGTATATTCTGCAAGGAACGAACGTTCGATTTGGATATACAGCATTTTATTGAAGATATTGCAGAAATTCTTATGGATTGGGGTTTCAATATGCAACAAATGAATGGACAAGATTACAAAGAATACGTTGTCAAAACAACGTGGAACACAACTGCGAAAATGATGCAGAATATGTATTTCGAAAAATTCAACATGAGTTTCAACCCCTTTACCGATTCAAAATTTAGAAAGGCTCGTAAAGCTCGCAATTCTAAAAGGAAGATGTTACAAGGGGATGTGGAAAAGCGCAAAGAAAGTTCCGTTGCATTGATAAAAACTGAAATTGATAGCATGTCTCTGTACTGGGACGAAAATGCCCCGATAGGTTTGTTGAAAAAATTTTTCCATATTGTTGCTTATGAATTAGCATGGCGTGGCGGTGAAGCAGCAACTTGCAAGGTACACTTTTTCAAAGAGGAAAAATTTAATAACAGAGAAGTGACTGGTCGTATTGAATATAACCCAGTATTCTCGAAAACTTATCAAGGCGGCTCAGAAAAAATGCTGTGATAGTAAATGGTCAGTAAAAAATAAGGATAAGCCAGATTTATGTCTTGTGAGGTTGTTTCATAACATATTGTCGAAAAGTCCTGATCATATTACAAGTGATAGATTATTTCTGGCTCCCAATCAATTTTGAAAATTGGATTGGTATACGAAAAATAAAATCCAAATGATCACAAATCATTCTCATAGATCCAGTGCTGTTTCTAACCTATCTGAGGCAGGTGTCAGTGAACAAGAATTGATCAAACTAACCGGACACCCTACGGCAAGCTCTATTAAGCCCTACCTGCAACTGAACAATGAAATGAGCATAATTTGAGTCTTGTTTCGAATCTTCGAAAAACTGCAAATGCTGAATCTTCCATAATTCCTCAGGCATCGTCCCATATATCATCCCGGAGTGAAAAAATTGTATATAGTAGCTGTATTTTTAATAACTGCTCATTCCAATAATAACTAAACATGTTTGTGATGAATGCTTTATGATTTTCTCGTTGAGTTTGTGTACATTTCTCAATAAAGTTCATTTTATACGTTTTGTCATTCGTGGAATTTTCTCAGAAAAGACCACTCGAGCTCAGATTTGGCAGGATATTTTTCTAAGCTCGTTTTCTCATACTTACTTTTCGGTAATTCAACTCGACCTGCTCGTTGAATTGCCTGCACGTAAGTATTCGAAAACGAGCATTTAAAAATATCCGGCCAAATCTGAGCTCTTGTGGTATTACTTACGAATAATCCATAGCTTAGTTTACGAAAGGCGCAGCAACAAACTAATATAAGTTACGTTACCATAAGAAAAATCCTAAAGCGAAACTACAGGAAACCATATCATC
The DNA here is from genome assembly GCA_013387265.2 of Cryptolaemus montrouzieri. Lineage (NCBI taxonomy): Eukaryota > Metazoa > Arthropoda > Insecta > Coleoptera > Coccinellidae > Cryptolaemus > Cryptolaemus montrouzieri. The sequence goes on along the minus strand of JABFTP020000165.1, from coordinate 25,554,414 downwards.
TGAGCCCAGCTCAACATTTGGAACTGACGGATCTACCAAAGGGTAAATTTTTGCATGTTCTTACAAAACGAAGTTTTGCGGAAAAGAAATTATTTGACGAGAATTTTATGGACGGACCATAATTTTCACAAGACGTGGAGTGGTGAACTTTCATAATCTTCACGCTTGGTCTGAAGAAAATCCACGTGAGATTAGAGCCCGCAAATTTCACGGAGAGTTCAGCCTTAATGTTTGGATTGGAGTCAGGAACCTATCATTAATCACTCCAGTTATTTTACCTGCAAGATTGAATTCGAGAAACTTTTTAGATTTTCTGGAAAACGAACTGCCAGTGTTATTAGGAGATGAACCGTTAGAATAAAGAAGGCATGGGTGGATTCAGATGGACTGGGCTGGTCCTCAAGGCGAGAATAATTCATAATTGGCTAGACGAAAACTATCCTAACAGATGGATAGTTAGATGTAATCGTCTGAATCTTGATGATATTCCTCAGAATGGACCTGTTACATGGTCACTGCGATTCGCAGACCTGAACCCATTAGATTTTTTCGTTTGAGGAGCACTCAAAGACTTCGTGTACGCAACAAATATAAATGATGTCGAAACTTTGAGGAATTGAATCATTGATGGGTGCAATTCCTTGCGCGGTAATAACGTCAATGCAATCTCAAAATCTATAATGTCTCTTGAGAGGAGATGTCGATTATGCATTCAACAAAATGGGGCACACTTTGAACGGAGTCTTTAGCAGCTCAAGATTATTCGATATGTTTAATTCTTTGTTCTGCGTTAAATGATTTTTTATTGTAACTTCTAATAAAAACATACTCCTTTTTTTTCATCGTTTCGATAACTCTGTGGTTCAACACCATTTGCGGCCAATCAACAAATGATACACTTGCAACTCCTGAAAATCTTAACAGGTGACAGTAGTTCTATCATGAAAATTTCGTGATCGAAACCTTTAAAAGGAGAAAAATTATTTTCTTCAGAAATGATGATTGCTCAATAGGTTGATCAATTCTGAACAATTCCAGTGGCGTATATATTTTGCTTAGGAGGGGGAATCGCTTCGCCATTGGTTTCATATTGAGATAATTTCTTATCGTAAAAAAATTATCCTCTACAATATATCCAAATTTTCCGGTTTTCAACTGGGTATGACAAATAAATTACAGCCATTTTACTGTTTAAGGAGAAATACCTCCTGAGTAATAAACTCTAACTGCTTATCTTTGATCACAAACATCATGCAACTTACGGAAGTTATAGCAATTTTTCCTATTGAAAATTCGAAATTTGTCACCCTGTATTTTGGCAAACCAAACATTTATGAGGCATGATTTGTTTTGTTTTTAAATTTCGATTCACGATCGACCAGTGAAGTTTGGCAGATTAAAACGGAAACACCCTGGACTTGTGTTTCGACACGAAAATGGGGCAGAATCTACTGAAGAGTTCGTATTTTCTATTAAGCGTCCTATAACTGTAGAGGAATCACACCGAAAAAGATGCCAACACAGCGTGTTACTGAATTCAGAGTTGGAGAAGATATGAAAGTGGGGCCGGTTGAACTTGGTCAATTTTAACGCGAACAGGACGCAATTAACAACGTTATCCAGATAAGTCACTGCTGCAGAACCTCCTCTAATTATGTATGGACATTTTTGTCGAGCAGGTCGAGTTGAAAAGAAAGTATGAGAAAACGAGCTTAGACAAATATTCTGCCAAATCTGAGCTCGAGTGGTAGTTGCTGAGAAACAAACATGCATGTACTCGGAATCATAATCAACGCCGGAATTAATGGCATGACCATATGTCAGTCATTGTCAAATCTGCTTCTGATAAACTCAGTTTTGTTTTCAGAGCTAATTAGTACTTCACGTCATCAGAACTGATACTTTCATACAAGGCACAAGGCACTAGCCACAAGGCACAAGGCACTAGGCACAAGGCACAAGGCACAAGGCACTAGGCACAAGGCACAAGGCACAAGGCACATGATCACGCGTGATCCCCAACCTGTCGCTTAACGGCGACTGATCTTTGTGTTTTTTACAGATTCTTCCATAGTAAATGCTCTAAAGAACTCAAAAGCTGGTGCCGGAAAGAATCCAATTTCAAAGAGGAACTAGGCTCGCGGATAATTCTCATCAGCCGACGGTCCAACTGGCAAGGCCACGTACCTCTCCCTATTGAAATTCGTTTGGCTACAGGGTTGGCGTGCTGTGGAACACGCTTTATAAAACATCTTTCCGATAATTTGAAATTTGGCCCTCTTCAAGAAACTAGTGAACAAATACATTAAATCATCTTGGTCGGCCACATCGGTGGCATGACAGGCATTGCCTTCTCCTATGAGTTGAGAATAAAAGAAAAACTGGTTGTTGAAAAAATCATTATGAGCGATGGGGCACATGTCATCTTCGCAGATAAGTTAATACGCAGAATTGTCGCATTCGAGGCACAGATAAACCAAAATTGATTGTTGAAAATCCTCCGTATCCACAACCTGTAACTGTTTGATGCGGTTTTAGCTCAGGTAGGATGATTTGGCCATGTTTTTTCGAAAATGAAGGTGGTGCAAACGTTTCGGTTAATGGATTGCACTATCGAACCATGATAAATTCATTTTTATTGACCGAATTGGTTAATTGGAAGGTATGGATGTGAACGATGTTTATTTACAACAACACGGGCTATGTGCCATACAAGTGGCACATTCACCGAAAAGGCGATTACTATTCTTCTTCTTCTTCGTCGTTCTGAATAGGCAGTTGCTGACTGGTCAATCTTCAAAACCTTCCCTCGGCATTCTTAAGTTATCACTCCATCTTTTACGAGGTCTTCCTGGACTTCGGCGACCCAACGGAGATTTATCCTCACTATTTTTGCAATTCGAGAGTTGTCCATTCGGGTGATATGGGCATCCTACACTCGCTTCCTCTTTAGTATCCAATTATTTATATCTTGTGTTCCACATTTCCTGCGAATGTTCTCGATCCTTTCTCTGTCCCATAAAGTTTTTCCTACAACCTTCCTAAGAACACTCATTTCTGCTGTCTCCATCATTCGCTTAGTACCCGTTGTATCAGGTCTGGTTACAGCAGTATATGACATTATCGGACTAATAGCAGTTTTATAAATGCTCGATTTAATTCCGAAGTTTATATGTTTATATTTCAAAGTTTGATTCCTTACTTCCTGTTCCACGTTTTCAAAACCTGACAATTCCATTCACAAATATAGGAATTTCATGACCTGCTCAATTACCGTACCATCCAGCTCCAGCTTGCATCTTAAAGGTGTTTTCGATGTTGTCATACATTTGGTTTTGGTTGCGGAGATTATCGTATTGAAAGCTTTTGCAGTTTGATTAAACGTATGTAGTAGTCGTTGTAAGCATATAATATTGATCTCTTTGTCTCCCACTTTATATCCTCTAAGTGGTTTTATCTTCTTTATTATCGTATTCATGACAATATTGAAGAGAAGAGAACTCAATGAATCTCCTTGTCGAATGCCACTTTCCACCGGGATTAAACCTACATTTATTTTCGGATCGTTTTCTTATTCTTATATATGTCTTCGATAATCTTTGTTAGATTATGTGGTATTCCTAAGTTGTAAAGTAATGTTATGATGTCTTTCAGCAGATTGCGGTCAAATGATTTCAATAAATCAGTAAAGCATATAAAAGCTGGTTTATTATACTTAATGGACTTCTCTGTTATTTGCCTTAACACAAAATCTGTATCCGTACATGGGCCTTCCAGATCGAAATCCTTTCTGTTCATCAGATAGTGAGATGATGCTGTTCATTTTCATTGTAATTACTCTAGTTGTTAACTTGTGCGCAGTATTCCCCGACCCTGGCGGGGTGTTTATTCCGGTTGAGGAAGAAGCGAAATATCTGGGGATGGCCTTGGATAGTAAACTCACGTGGAATTCGCACCTGGAAAACACAATACACAAGTCTAGACATTCCCTATAGGCATGTCAAAGGACCTGTAGAAAAAGTGGGTCTTGCCCAGCAACTCCAGTGGCAATATATGATGGTGGTTAGACCACGTATGACGTACGGCTGCATTGCTTGGTGGGAGTGCAGTCTTAAGAAGCAATGCCAACTCTAGCTCTCTAAATTACAGAGAACAGCCTGCATGATGATTACAGGAGCCTTTCGCTCTACACCCACTGCGGCCATGGAACTGATATTGGACCTTGCCCCTCTTCATATTGTGATAAGAGGAGTGGCTAGAATGGCTTTCTACAGATTCCATCATCTTTCCCGTAATGAAGCAGGTAACTTTGGCTATGTGCCTGGCGCACTACAGTCTGAAATTGATGACAATGTAGTGCTGTGTATGAGGTCGGACATAGCAACACCTAAAACCAACATGGAGAGGCCATTCCAGATCATCATTCCCCATAGACAGGAATGGATCAGCTCCACGGACCGTCTACTTGAGGGTCCCTGTTGGTACAAGGATGGCTCAAAGACTGCGAAAGGTGTTGGAGCTGGTGTCTACGGTCGAGGTGCCGCCAAGGAACAATCGATCTGTCTTAGTGGGCATGCGATTGTTTTTCAAGCAGAAATATTCGCCATTGACCACTGTGCTAACCTCTTGCTTGCGGGGGTATTAACACATAGGTCAATTAAAATCCTCACCGATAGCAAAGCTGCACTGAAAGCATTGGCATCCGATATCTGTACAGGAATGTCGCTCTACCCTTGCCAAACTAGGACAGCGGAGCAGGCTCCGTCTAATATGGGTTCCTGGCCACTCGGGCATTGAGGGAAATGAGCAGGCGGACTCATTGGCCGCTCGAGGAACTAACCTGGAGTTCATAGGACCGAAGCCTAAGCTCGGAATTCCCCTGGAAACTGCAAGGATGGAAAACAACCGATGGCTGGACTTGAGGGTACGTGAGCATTGGATGAGCCTCCCAGGGCTCAGACGCGCTCGACATGTCATCAGTGGACCTTCCACTACAAAAGCCAAGGCCTGACTTAAACTCTCTTGTTTGGAACTGAGAGTTTTAACTGCCATATTAACGAGGCACTGTGGCCTCAGGAAACAACTAAATAAATTAGGATTGGTTGAGATTCCTTCATGTAGGCTATGTGAAGAAGATATAGAATCAATGAGATATGTTATGTGCGAGTGCCCAGCAGGGACAGGGTCAGGATGGAAGAACTTGGATCTTACAAACTGAAGCGGACTGAGCTTATTAGCTCTCACCCACGAAACTCGTATCCTTTACGAGGAGGATGGAGCTCGTGGATGAAATTTAGGACAGAGTGTGCCACAATGGACCACTGGGTCCAGCCCTCACTAAAGTAAGTAATATATATATATATATATATATATATATATATATATATATATATATATATATATATATATATATATATATATATATATATATATATATATATATATATATATATATCTATCTATCTATCTATCTGTGCGCAATATTTAGAAGATTAATCCTCGATAATTTGCTGGTATTTTCTTGTCACCTTTTTGAAGAGCAATATAGTGATACTGGTGTGCCAATCGTCTGGTATTTTGTGGAAAAATAGAATTTTCTGAACGAGATTTAGTAATTCTAATGTTTGGTCGCCATATTTGAGTAGTTCGTTTGTTATTCCATCAGGTCCAGCACTTTTCCTATTCTTCAGTTTTTTGAGTGCTAACTCTAATGTTTCTTCTTCTATATATGCGTCTTCGTTGATCGTTATTTCCGAGGTGTTGATTTCATGAAATATTTCGTTTTCCGTCTTTCCGTATAGTCTGGTTAGATATTCAACTTATTCATTCTTAAGTATTTGGTTAGTCTTTATTAGTTCGTTAATTTCATCACGTTGTGCCCGTATGAACCTCCATATTTGTTTCTGTTTCTCACTCTTCGGTATTGATCGTAAGTTTCTGGAGTCTGAAATGTTCTATACTGTAAGTAGGCAGTTTTTTCTTTACATTTTTTTACTTCGGAGCAGTCTTAGATTTTTCGGTTGATGTTTCTCATACGAAGACTCTCAAATGCTGCCTCCTTTATATTTGTCTTCAGCTTCTCCCAGTTTCGGTTCAGGTCATCTTCTCGTATTGGATTGTTTTGGATTTTGATCTCGATTCTATTCTGATTCAGCATTTTGATTGAAGGGTCCCACAATGACTGGATATTGATCTTGTCAACCTGTATGGTTTCAGTACGATTTTTCACCCGCTTTATATTCATCCTGATTTTCCCAAGAAGTAGACTGTGGTCACTTCCCACATTTGCGGAATTCAATGTTCTTACTTCTATAACTTGTTCTGGTCTTATATGTCTACTGGTGACTATATAGTCGATCGTTGATCTATTCCCCCTTCTGTTCTGAAAAGTGAATTTGTCTTGATATTTGTGATCGAAGAACGTGTTATTTATTCTCAATTCATTGAGTGTGCATACATTAATCACAAATTCGCCATTACTGTTCGAGTGTTTTCATTAAATCTTTGTTTGATACCAGGACATCGTCGCCAACTCTAGCATTGAAATCGCCAAGAATAATTTTCGGCTGACCTCTCGGAAGTGCTTCGAGAGTCTGTTGTAGTTGGTTGTATGATTACAATTGGCCATGTAATTTAAAAGTTTTAGACTTTTTTTGGGGTTACCTGGAATACAAGGTTTATGCCAATGCTCCCCAATCAATTAAAATACATATTCGTGGTGTTATTGAAGAAATTAAGCCACAAATATGCAAAATGTAATGGAAAATTTCATCCTGCAAAAGAGGTTGTTGAGGCAAGCAGCCTGTTATGTTTCTTCACTATCAAAGGCAAACCTGTTTTTATCGAATGAAATAGAAGAATAAAAGAAATGATATTTCACAAAAAAATATGTTTTTCTCATAAATCGAAATGAAACCTCGAATTGAAAAACCTGTTATTTCTACTGGATACTCTCGACTTCCGGTCCCGGCCTCTTCAATAAAAAAGCATTAGGTAGAATCATATTTCATAATTATCTCATTTATCAATTCAGTTACCGCATTATAATATGATAAGGATAAGATATCGTAAATCAGTTTTCAATCGGTTCTCTGAAATGACATATGGTAGATGACAGTTGAAATTTGACAGCTGAAATTTAACAGGTATACATTGCAGAATGAAAATCAATACAAAATAATGAAACTTTTCTTCGAGTTTAAAGTATTTCGTTCACTTTAATTGACTGTTCTTCGCAAAAGCAATAAGTCGTTCTTATACACCTGTAGCCTTCGCATTACCCCGATATTCATCGCTTAATCCGCAATTAGGCCACTCACTGAATCATCGCGTCGCCCCCCGAATCAATAATTCATGACACGTACCGAAATCTAATCGCTCGGATCATCGACGTCGCCCTGTATAACTTAACTCGTTCCTTATCAACCTGTGGGGCGATTCGTGCCGGCACCTGCCCACGAAATGTGTTACAAAGTCGCTCGCTGAATATCGGAAAGGGTTAATTATTGGACCGTCATCGGAGACCCCAATTATGACAGTCGATAGCTCCGGGACGATTTTTAAAATATGGGCAGAATGAGGAATCGGTAATGGCTGTTATTAACACTTACGCGTTCATTACGGCGTCGTTATACCGCTGGGGAATTAAAGCGAAAGTGTCGGATGTTTAAGGCCGGCAGCTGCTGCAATGTAACTTTTTAATAGATAACGATTGATTTCTATATATAAAGTGAATGTCCTTAGTGTACTATCATATCTAAACCGCAACACAGAAAGTCTTGAAATGGCGTATTACAGTATTACTACGTTTGAGATATATTATAACCTTTGGTAACAAATATTAGCTCGCTGTCAATGAGAGAAATAGTGAAGCTAAGCAGTATATATCTGGAAGGATGCATTCTTTTCTAGGTACTTCCTGGTATCATGGATGAATATGTCATATAGCTTACAGCATTTATCAATGTTTCCACTTAAATGAGATCGGTTTTTCCGCCTAAGCTTGGAAACACCCCCAGACCATAAGTGAACACCTCCTGAATCTGTATTCAAAGCTAGATAACACAGGAATAAATATGTAACCTGATCTCTGCCCCAAAATATTCTTGTCACAAAATATTATTGATTTTCATTGTGATATAACACTGGGTTCATGTAGAGAAATATTTGACTCTAGAGTAAGCCATATGATTATCAACCTCCAAATGATGTGTCAAAGTTTAATGATAATCTAATCAACTGCCTCTTCAAATGCAGTAGCCAGTTACTATATTTTCACTGCATCAAATCAGCATTAACAATCTCACTATCACTATTACGTATAAGAAAAATTACTCACCCCATTCTGGTAGTTCCATGGAAAACACCGAAAAAAGAAAGAACAAATTAGCATATACATATTAGGAAAATAATTCATATTCGAATATATGATGATGAATTAAATATAAATAGTAATTATGGTGGTTGAAGTTGAACTCCAGACAAACAAGTCAACAACTTCAGCAATACACAGTGTGTCCCGAAATTTCTTGATTTGAAGATATCACTTTATTTTAGTTGAGATATTGAATAATCATCTGATGGGTCTCGGAATGATGGACACAGGTTTTCAACATTTTTTACCGATTGTGAGATATAGGCAGAAATTTGAATTTGAGGCGATTTTGCCCAAATGTCGCAACTCATGAGCTTGTGATTTTTCTTCAAAAAAACATTTTCCAAACCTAATAGGATGCTGTGCATGACATAATTTCTACTCGAAAAATTCTTGAGAGGTTTCTTATTTCCGTTGGTAGATATTAAAAATTTGAGTGTGCGACCCAGTGGCATATTATGGCAGACTCTATTTTATCACCTACAAGCTCCATCCTACTTGAAAAGGCAAAAACCTTTGTGAGTGAGAGCTTGATCTGCTAAGTCAGCTCCAGTTCGTTAGATCCAAGTTCCTCAAGCTTGATTCTGTCCCCAGAACATTAGCACATGACGTGTTCTATTTATTCTACCTCATTCTTGCTCAGTTCTCTACATGAAGGGTTCTCGATCAATCTTAACTTATTTAGGAGATTTCTGAGGCAACAGTGCCACGTTCATATAGCAATTAGAATTCTCAGGTTTATCCGGGAGAGTTTAAGCCAAACCTTGGCATAGAGGAATTCCAAGCCTATGTTTTGATCCAGTGAATCTCAAGGAAGTCCCTCGAGTGGCCAAAGAGTCCGCCTTCTCATTGCCTTCTATGCTCGAGTGTCCCGGGACCTCCATCAGACAAAGCCTACTTCTTTCACCCAGTCGGGCAAGGACTTGCAGTTGTCCGATGCTAATGCCTTTAGTGCAGCTTGGCAGTCTGTTATGATTTTAATTGACCTACCCATCCTTCCCCCTGCAAGCAGAAGGTTAGCCCAATTGTCAAAGGCGAATATTTCAGCTTGAGAAACAGTCACAAGCTTGCCAAGACAGATTGACTATTCCTTGGCAGCACTCGAACATGTACACCAATTTCAACGCCTTCGGCAATTCCGGAAACGTATGTGAACCAATGGAGACTCTAAAATAGACGGTCCTTGGGGCTGACCCATTCCTGTTTACTAGGAATAATGATCTGGAATAGCAGGTCCATGTTGATTTTCAATATTGCTTTGTTAGACTTCATTTTTAGCATATCGTTGTGCTCAATTTCAGAAGAGTCGCACACGAAGCTGACCTTTTTGTTCCATTCCGGGAAAGCTGATGGAATCTGTATGTAGCCATTCTAGCTGCTGTTCTATTCGCAGGTAAAGAAGAGCAAGGCCCATGACTGAGGTAGGTGTAGAGCGAAATGCTCCAGTGATTATCATTCAGGCCGTTCTCTGCAATTTAGAGAGCTTGTGTGCTTAACTTGTGTAAGCGCACAAAAGAGATTGCTGTATTTAGTGATCAAACTGTCGCCACAAGACATTTCCAAATCCCTAACGGACAATAGACCACAAAATTAATTAAATTAACGTATCTGCGGTCCACATGTCTCTCAAATGAAAAAAAAACAGATTTCGATTTAACAATGTAAGAAATGGTGTTCATAATTGTATAAGAGTATAGCTGTAGATTAATCCCATTTCGAATATTGCTATATAATTTTCATTTTATTTAAATCTATTTTTTTGGAAATATAAGATATAATCTATAATAATATAAATTGTAAGATAAGGAGAAAAATAAAATAGTCCATTTAATATGTATTGAAGAAGCGTTTACAAAAGATGAGGAGCATGGCTTATCATTGTACAGTACAACTTCACTAGTGCAGACACGCGCTATATTGGGCACTCCTGTAACTCGAGCACGCGACTCATTCGGGTACTTTGAGAATTTTACCTCTATAATCTGGGCACGTCGACGCCGACTGATATACAAACAATAATAATTTTCCTGTCTCTACATGTATGTATGTACTTGTACTATCTAAGAGTGGCGAGTATCGTTCTACAGTGGCATTTTGCATTTCAATCTCGCCGGTGGTGTGCATAATCGCTCCAACCAAGAGAAATCATAAAACGCTCACACTGGCAGAGAAATCAAAAATAATAGATTTTATTGATGATGGAATGAGTACTCGTGGAATAGCAGCAAAATTCACTATTTCAAAATCAACAATGTTTGACATAGAAAAGAACAAGGACAAAATAAGGAGATTTATATCCTAATCGTATCAAGGAAAAGGTTGCAATTAGGGATGCACCGAGCAAGGGTTTCCACAAAAGGGCGAGTACCGAGCTCTCGGCCAAACAAAATTACTGCATGTCGGGTATTACGGCCGAGAGCTCGGCTGGTCCAACCGGCCCTCGGTGCATCCTTAGTAGAAATATGATTTTAAACTTATCTCGAATTTATTCTATCCAAGGAATTTTTGTAGGAAAAAGAAAAATTATTAGAGAAGCTGAGAATCCTGATGTAGACATCGCATTGTATAACTGGTTTCTTCAACAACGCAACGCACACGAACCAATTTTGTCAGACATATTGAGAGCAAAAGCCAAACAGTTATATGAACAAATCACAGGTTTGTGGTGAAAAACTTTTCAGTGATGTTTCCGCTGTGATACCATTTAAGGAAAATTTTCTATCAGTTGTTGGACAGATGGAATTAAGCAAAGAACAGGTGTATAATGCAGCAACAGGTCGAAAAGTGTGAATCAAAAGACCGCTCAACATTCATGCCATGATGCAACGCGGCTGGAACTCACCAATTACCTTTACTAGTCTTGGGAAAAGCGGCAAACCCACGAACATTCAAGAACGAAAGTTCACTACTACTAATGAATGGTTTAAAACATCTTTTATCCCCGAGGTGAAGAATTTTTTAACAAAGATTAACAAGCCCTCTAAAGCTTTGTTGTTGGTAGACAATGCACCATCGCACCCACCTCAGGAAGAGGTTGATATTGATCCAAAATTCAGAGTTATGTTTTTGCCACCAAACTGTACTGCCGTTCTCCAACCTATGGATCAGAATTTAATTCAAAACATTAAAGTGTCGTATAGAAAATGCCTTCTTTAATCATATCATTTCGCATGAAGGTCAGAAGATAACAATCTTGCCCAATCTTGGAAAGCCATTACATCAAAAAATATAAGAATAAGTTGGAAAGCATTGTGGCATGACACTACAGAAGTAGAAGAATCAGATGATGAAAATATTCCACTCTCAGAACTTCAGAAGAAACTTCGTCCAATCAGTGAAAATGAAATAATATTGCCAAATCATTAAGGGTCATCGATCCAGAAAAAAAAATGACTTAACCATTGAGAACTGGGCTGTGGGAGACAAAGATTTTGTTATCGATTTGATTGAAGAAGAGCTTATACAGGATGCTTTAGGAAGGAATATTGAAAACGTAGAGGAATATTCTGATTCAAAGGATGGTTTATATAGTATGGTAAAAGTGAAACATGCAGATACTGTAAATGCGTTCTTCCTGATTATCAGTTAGGCCGAACAGAATAATCTACCTATAGAAGACGTATTGCTCTTGAAAAGGCTCGAGGAAAAATCAGTTCAGATGGCAGCATCGAGAAAGGTTCGGAGTAAAATCGATGGATATTTTAAACGCCATAAGGAAAAGCATGTTGTTTATGTACACGAGCTCATATTTAAATTCTATATTTTCTATGAGGAAAGATTATAATGAATGGAAATTCTATAATTTGATTCTGTTTTATAATAGATTTTTTTTTCGATCAACTTTTCGATATTTTTATAATAAACTCGGCTTCAACAGATTCTGGGTTGTTTTATTTTGAAAATAAAACAAATTCAAGACATTTTGATAGTCCGGGCATGCGCCGGAACGATATCTGCCCGGACTAGTGAAGTTGTACTGTATTTGAAAAAAAAAGTTTGGGGTTGTTTCCAGCCCTTTTATGACCCAGGAAAATGCAAAACTGAACTGACTAAAGACAAATGTTAAAGTGTTAAGTAAAATTTCCAGAAAAATATTACCTGACACTTCATTGAATTTATTCCATTAAGGATTTATATTTGATCCATCCTCGTATAACATTCACATTTTCAAGGGAATTCATTAAACCCGTCGGTCCCGACGAAATATCAATGACCAGAGATATACGAATTCGATAAGGAGCTTGTTAATGAACGTCCCGTAAAATATAAATGTAAACATCATAATAAACCATATAAATATGCCCGGTTGAATTTATGACGTCGTAAACTTTCGATGATATCCAGTCGTTTGGCCGGCCAACAGGTGCAAATGGAAGGCACCAAGAAAAAAGTGGCCGTCCAGCGTTTTATGTGCTTTCCGACTTTGTGGGACAACCTGTAATCAGTTCTCGATTACCGGTAATATCATTATCGAAATGTGTAATTTGGGGGATCGCTTTAATCGTCGGGGCAGATTGAAACGGAGGAAACGCTTTTATCGATGAGCGAGATGATGAATTGGTTGTTAGACCTTAATTTTCACGATGTCATTTTGAAAACTGACAGTTTTTTGATAGTCCAATCATTAGGCAACGGTCCTATGTATAATTCGCTAAAATTCTTTACAGAAAAACGAAAATATTTTGGCATAGAAAAAACATTCTATGAAAGTCAAGGTTTAAAATTGAGAAAACTATTTTTAGCAAATTGAAGAGAAACTGAAGCTCGTAGAAGAAAATTCTACTACTGTACGAAAACTTTAGAGATATTATTGTTTCAATTCCGCGTTTTCTTCTATGATTAAAAATCCCCAAATTATCTTTTCAACCTACTAACTGTTAAGGTTTTCATTTGTCATCATTAAACCAAAATTTTACTTTTCAAACTGTAGCCCAATCAATAGGTGTAAGAGCTTTACAGAATTCTTAATAAAATATACACAGTGTTTCTGAAGTTCGCGGGCCAACTTCAGGATGATTCCTCAACTAAACTGAGGATGATTTGTCAAATAACTTTGTTTTTAGCGAGCTCCTTCTCGAGGTGGCTGCTCAAAGTGGAGACAAAAATTTGGTTTTTGATTTTTATCGCACACGAAAATGTAAATTAGCTTGAAATTATACAGAAATTATCAGTTAAACAAAAACCTTTATGCCAATGACATCTGTCAATGAAATTAATGCGAATATCGTACTTTTTATGGTGAATTTTACATTGTCTTAAAGTTTGATATTATGGAATTATGGAAGTTGTTAACCCTTTTTTGCGCCCATAATATTTATGCTTTCTGAACTCAAATAAATTGAACATCACTTCTGAATTTAAACATAATAAACATCACTTGAAAAGCCTGAATTGGTTTTCAAGTCCCTCTCATTTGAAGAGAGGAAATTTTGTGTTGTTAAATTCCAACATTGGAGATATATTTCAAATGACAAAAGTGATTATGTTTCAGAATTAGCAGGATCGCAATATGTATTAATTGATTATCTTCTCAGCCCTTCGTAGTTATGTCAGGTTTCTTCTCTCAATCATATTCGGTTGGTTGAAACGATAATCTGAGCGATGTTTCTTTCATAAGTTAGATTTACTGATATTTCTATCGTCAATATTCATAAACGTGCTGGAATTATCTAGTCACTTGATTTTGATGTTTTTTTCTCATCCAGTTCTTTGTTCTGGTGTTTTCAAATTTCACCAATATTTATGGGAATAAACTGAAAATGACATTAGTGGAATTTTTCTTATCAACTAGATGGAGTTATATGATTTCAGCTCATCTTTGGTGCTCAATCAAAAGGCACTTTTCATTCAGCCAGTTGGAATCAATATTATAATTTTGATCTCTGCTGAGTTTCAAATGATATAGAACTTGTTCCACTAGATTCTCCTCAGTCAGCATAGACCAATTTTCTTGTAGTTGAGTTTTCAGCTTCCTGTTCTGACTTTGCTACAGAAGTTTATGTGGAATTTCAAGAAAGCTGATTGGAGTTTCCAAACTGGTATATAGTGTCCTGAGGTGTATTCCTCCATTATGCGGAATTTTCAAGATTTATTCGTCAAATTCGTTGAACGTGTTAATGGGTAACTTAGATTGTTGTCATTCTAGTCAAAGTTCTTGGGATTAGTTGAGGAAATTGGTTAACACAAATCCTATTTCAAAAAATCACTCGTTTATTAATCTTAGTTCTATATTATCTAATTTTTTTCGCGAAATGGAGCAACTATTTTCAAGTGGCAGGTTTTTTGGAGGAGTGAAACTGTGGAGTTTACCCTTTCGGTTATTTGAACGTAAAAATTGCAAAGTATTTCACTATACTATATCTTTTCCGAAGTCTCTCAATGAATCATCCTGTTCCGTTTTTCAATTTATAGAAGATCACCATATGCCAAATTAAACCATGAAAATACTAACCAATGATGCAGATTGAAACGGAGGAAACGCTTATATCGATGAACGATGTCATTTTGAGAACTGACAGATATTTGATAGTCCAATCAATAGGTAACGGTCCAATGTCTAATTCGCTGAAATTCTTTACAGAAAAACGAAAATATTGTGGCATAGAAAAACATTCTAGGAAAATCAAGGTTTAAAATTGTGAAAACTATTTTTCGCAAATTGAAGAGAAACTGATGCTCTTAGACGAAAATGTCAGAAATTCTACTACTGTTCGAAAACTTTAGAGATATTATTGTTTCAATCTCGCGTTTTCTTCTATGATTAAAAATCCCAAATTATCTTTTAACCTTCTAACTGTTAAGGTTTTCATTTCTCATCATTAAACCAAAATTTTACTTTCCAAACTTTAGCCCAATCATAGGTGTAAGAGCTTTATAGAATTCTTAATAAAATATACAGAGTGTTTCTGAAGTTCGCGGGCCAACTTCAGGATGTGATTCCTCAACTAAACTGAGCATGATTTGTCAAATAACTTTGTTTCTCAGCGCGCTCCTTCTCGAGATGGCTGCACAAAGCGGAGACAAAAATTTGGTTTTTGATTTTTATCGCACACGAAAATATAAATTAGCTTGGAATTATACAGAAATTCTCAGTTAAACAAGAACCTTTATGCCAATGACATCTGTCAATGAAATTAATACAAATATCGTACTTTTTATGGTGAATTTTCCATTTTTTTAAAGTTTGATATTAGTTATTTAATTATGGGAGTTGTTAATCCTTTTTTTGGGCCCATAATATTTATGCTTTCTGAATTCAAATAAATTAAACATCACTTCTGAATATAAACATAATAAACATCACTTGGAAAGCCAAAATTGGTTTTCAAGGCCCTCCCATTTGAAGAGAGGGGATTTTGTGTTGTTAAATTTCAACATTAGAGATATTTCAAATGACCAAAGTGTTTATGTTTCAAAATTAGCAAGATCCAGCAAGATCCCAATATGTATTACTTGATTATCTTCTCAGCCCTTCGTAGTTATGTCAGGTTTCTTCTCTCAATCATATTCGGTTGGTACGAAACGATAATCTGAGCGATGTTTCTTCCATAAGTTAGATTTTTTGATATTTCTATCGTCAATATTCATAAACATGCTGGACTTATCTGGTCAATTGATTTTGATGTTTTTTTCCTCATCCAGTTCTTTGTTCTGGTGTTTTCAAATTCACCAATATATATGGGGATAAGCTGAAAATGACAGCAGTGGAATTTCTCTAGTCAACTAAAAAGTTATATGATTTCAGCTCATCTTTGATGCTAAATCAAGAGGCACTTTTCATTCTGCCAGTTGGAATCAAGATTATAATTTTGATCTCTACTTAGTTTCAAATGATATAGAACTTGTTCCACTAGATTCTCCTCAGTCAGCATAGACCAGTTTTCTTGTAGTTGAGTTTTCAGCTTCCTGTTCTGACTTTGCTACAGAAGCTTACATGGAATTTCAAGAAATCTGATTGGAGTTTCCAAACAGGTATATAGTGTCCTGAGGTGGATTCCTCTATTATGCGGGAATTATTCAAGATTTATGCGCCAAATTCTGAAGAATAAATTGTTAATGTGTTAATGAGTAACTTATATTGTTGTCATTCTAGTCAAAGTTCTTGGGATTTGTTGAGGAAATTGGTTAACACAAATCCTATTTCAAAAAGTCCCTCGTTTGTTAATCCTAATTCTATATTATCTAATTTTTTTTCTCGCGAAAACGGGCAACTATTTTTCAAGAGGCAGGTTTTTTGTAGGAGCGAAACTGTGGAGTTTACCCTCTTTCGATTATGTGAATGTAAAAAATTGCAAAGTATGGCACTATACTATATCCTGTTCAGTTTTTCAATTCATAGAAGATCACTCATATGCCAAATTAAAGCATGAAAATACGAACTAATGTGAGAATTTGATTGCCGAAATACATTAACAATTTTATCGAGAAATACCTGTGCACTAGTCCGAATCAAAATATGGCTGCTACAATGATTATTTTAACCGATTTTGAATTTTTACTAGATGAAAAAATCCAGAAAATTTATGTTACGATGATCCTGCAACCAATTTTCCCTTCAAGCTGTAATTTGTGTTATTAGTTGGCAATAAAGTTGTTCTTTGACCAGCTGGTCTTGTTCACTCAACTCGTAAATCTCATTCCTACTTGGCCAATTAAGGAATCATAGCTGTTTCCGACTCGTAAAAATACGAATTATAAACCTATATTTTATACAAAACACAATAGAACGACGAACAGACGAATTTTGACGCGAGACACAATGGTTTGTCTGAGACTCTCGGAGTATGTGCAACCATCCTTAAGGGTACACTAGATGTGATTTGGAACAATATGGCAAAAGTTGAAAGATTTTGAAGACTTTTGAACCATTTAGCATATTTTAATGTACTTGAAAATACTCGAATGCAATTTATATAACCCTAAGCTAATGATTTTATAGAAAACTTAGTGGGAATAATAATGGAAAGGAAATATCAACCCCGAAACTATTAGCTCCTATTCAAAACTTGGGAGTAGAGAGTATGTCAAGGCAAGAATTCTAGAAAATTCTCCAATTGTAGAAAGTTCTAAATTTCGCTTGCAGAACAAAAATTTGGGAAGATTTAATTCCGCATATTGAGCCTTGTAATGAAGATAACACCAGACAAGTTCAAATTAAATAAGATTCCCTTTCAACAAAATAATACACCTCATGTTAGAGGGTCATCTAAGGATTGGATGAGTAAACAACCATAAAACATTAATAGGGTTCAGAGAATGTTTGGAACAAATGGGTTCATAAAATTAGTGAAGATTTACCAGTATTGTGATAAAGCAGGATGCGACCCTTGATATGTTCGTGAGATAACATAGAGTGCTGTTCTCAAATATTGAATAATATAACTCTTGATTGAACAGGTTTGAGGAAAGAAATTTAACACCAACAGAAGATGTTATGCATACAGTATTCATCGAACAACACTTACTAACTTTTCTAAACTAAAGTAAATTTTAAAAGACAAGATCAATAAAAATCTCAATAATGTAAAGAGTTTATGAATTCTTAACTTAGCAATGTGAATAGACGTCAAAACGCAAATTGACGGACTATTCAAGATAAAACTTTTGCCTGTGTCAATGTTCTAACGGAGCCCCAGGTTATACCGTTATTCAGTAAATTTCTTCCAATTATCCTCTCCAACAAGTTTGATACAAATGTTGTTGAATATACTACTTGAAACGAGAATCAATAGAGCAATGATGAAATAGTTCAAAATGCATTAACTTGATCGACAATGTGTGTTACTCCTCGATGATAAATTTCTACAGAGTGTTACATAATAGTATGTCACAACTTGATGGGATTAATCTACGTGCAATTTTAAGAAAAAAAGTTCATATAAACATAGGTCCGCAAAAGCTTCGTTACGGAGCTACAGGGTGTTGAAATTTCCGGAAAAAATTGTTTTTTTCTTCAAAACTCCTGCAGTTTTTGAGATATTCAGCCCAAATTTGGAATACAAGCTATTATTTACAGCCTCCATCATTACACGTCCTGAATTTTAACTAGAATCTACAAGGTGTTTTCTCTTCCAGAGCCATGTCTTCTTTTACCCTTTCAAAGTTTTTTGCAGTACGCCACTGATCAGCGTACAATCAATTTTTGTTTTTTGTCACTGGTAATTTTTTCGTATCTCCAACCGTTCCCGAGCAAAAATATATTAAACGATTGTATGCATTCGCTGAATTGAAAGCACTTCTAATTAAAAAAATTACTAGCAGGCTTTGATTTTTTGCATCTATTTATTTATTTTGACAGTTGCTCAAGTTGAACCAGTGTCTGCTCAAATTGTTTATTTAATTAACGAGTAGTTTCAAGACTTTTGAAGTTATTACTGTAAGAAAAAATGGCTAATTTTACTAACGCCGAATTGGCTGATATCCATTACATGTAAGGTCTGGCTGACGGAAACACAACCGAAGCTAGGCGATTATATCGAGTAACACCAGACAGGCGAACATTTTCAAATATAACCGGAAGATTGAGGGAAACTGGTACTTTTACTGCAAATAATCATTTAAAAGGTGCAACTCAAACTATGAGAATTCCAGATATTGAGGAAGCAGTTTTGAATTGTATTGATCTGAATCCTCATGTGAGTACAAGAAAAACTGAAAATGAGTTGAATATTTCATATGTTCTAGTTTGGAGGATTTTCCACAACTTTTTATTGTACCCATTTCATATTCAACGCGTCCAAACTCTACTTCCTCGAGATTTTCCTTCAAGACTGAATTTCTGCCAATGGTTCTTAGATAAAATTAGAGAAAATGCTCATTTTGATAGTGAAATAATGTTCACAGACGAAGCTAATTTTTCGAGAACTGCTATCACAATAATCATTATTGGGCTGAGGAAAACCCCCATTTGATTGAAGAATCTCATCATCAAGAACAATGCTTAGTAATGTCTGGGTCGGAATAATTGAAAATTATTTGATTGTGCTATTTTTTTTTTGCCTAACAGACTAAACGGTCCCGCTTATCGGCAATTTCTTGAGGAGGAGTTACCTTTATTGCTCGAGGATGTGCCACTTTTGGTGAGAAACATAATGTGGTCATGCATAACGGGCACCAGCACATTTTAGTGGAAAAGCTAGGGAATTCTTGAATTATACATTCAACAACCGATGGATAGGTCGGGTGCGCCAGAACCATGGCCTCCTAGGTCTTCAGACTTAAATGGATTAGACTTTTTCTTATGGGGATATCTCAAAAGTTTAGTTTATACCACTCCAATGAACACTGTAGAATTGAGAAATCGAATAATAACCTCTTCCGACACGATAAGAAATACCCCAGGAATATTTCAAAGAGTGCCTCATAATATGCGAAGAATGACAGAGGCCTGTATTCTTCCAGGTGGAGGACATTTCCAGCAATTTATTTAGTTTTTAATTGTTCTTTTTTTTTGGTTGATATTGAATAAGTATAAGTTGAGTCTCAGAAGACAAACTATCAAAATAAAAGCAAATTTTGGGCATACCTATCTAGTATTTCTATGATTTTTTCTTATTTAGCGAATAACATACAATTCAAATAATTCAAATTCAATAATTTTTCACTCGAAAACGGTTGGAGATACAAAAAAAATTACAAGTGTCAAGAAAGTTTCTAAATTGAACAAAGATGATGAAAATTAATTGTACGCTGATCAGTGGCGTACTGCAAAAAAGTTTGAAAGAGCAAAAGGGGACATGGCCTCGGAAAAGAAAACACCTCGTGAATTTCAGTTGAAATCTAGGACGTGTAATGATAGAGGCTGTAAAAGAATAAATAGCTCGAATTCCAAATTTGGGCTGAATATCTCAAAAAACTGCAGGAGTTTTGGAGAAAAAACCAATTTTTTTCCGCAAATTTCAACATCCAGTAGCTCGGTAACGAAGCTTTTACGGACCTATGTTTATATGAACTTTTTTTTTTAAATTGCACGTAGATTTACCTCCTCAAGTTATGACATACTATTATGTAACACCCTGGGTATGAAGACCTGAGTCATTGAGGTAGAAGAAAAAAGTAGCAGACCATGCTCTGGTAATTGTGTTGAGAGGTATTCGAAAAAATTGGAAACAAGCAATTGTCTTTTATTTCAGTTCAAAAACTGTTTCTACATTGAGCCAAAGAAAACTCGTAGTCAAAGTAATTGAACACATTCAGCAAATTAAAAGCTCTAAGTTGTTACTATTTTATAGTATTTGTCTATTCAATTAAGTCATTCTATAGTCATTCAGTGGATCATCAGAAATATATATGCGATCCTTGTTTCCAAGATCATTAATATCATAAAACCTACCTAATCATCATAGATTTGTTTTGGTGTGATCTCATATTGTTTTTCAAAAATATACCATTATATTATACAATGTTATTGAGTTTTTTCTGTTTTCAGAAGCCGAATGGAGTAACTGCAATGAGTTTGGCAGTACGGCAGTTTACTTCCCGACGAGAAACCATTGGAGGTTGAAGACGTGCTAGAAGAAATTTTTGTTGTTTTTTGTAATTCAATAAGTTTTTATTTATTTAATGAGAAATACTTTATATTTTCTTCATCAAATAGGAAAAAATTAATTCACAACAAAATTTACATTCTTAATATTATCTTAAAAAGTTCCTTTTGATTTTATTGATCTTGTATATTATACTTGTGGCCTTTATTTTTTGTTATCAATAATCCATCTCTAATTCTTAAGGCAATATCATTTATTGTACATAATAATTCTTTGTATTTCTACAAGTATAATTGTTGACAATATTTTACATGAGGTGTTTGTTTTGTTCATATATTTTTCCCTTTAATTATTCGTTAATAAACGTGTGAATTGTTAAAATGCCTGCTAATTGATTTTATTATTAGACTTGGTCTGATTGAGATTGAAATAGTTTATCTCTATTAGACTGGTTAAAATTTTCAAATTTAAATTACGCGCGCACTGATTTAGTTTGCATCCTGCTCGTGTAAGCGCTAGTTTCTATGCGGAGCCATGTGTCATGGTTCAGGCATGATCAATTCATACTTTTAAAGGTTTTTTCTCTGATTGCAACTAAACTATGTATCGATTTGGTAAAAGCAGTGTATCTATATATATATATATATATATATATATATATATATATATATATATATATATATATATATATATATATGCCTCGATATATATAAGGCTACCATATGTTAATACCACAAACAAACCAAAGGCTACCATGTGTTAATACCACACAACGATGTATATCCAAATGATTTGATTTAAGCATAAGATAGAGAATGTAATCAAAGTGGAATGTCAAAATATTAGCAGATTACTGCTGCGTTTTGAAACCTACCGTTTTAGCATTGACGTCAACTTTGTAAGTTCCAGCGAAGACTTTGATTATTTCTGGGTTTCCATGTTTTGCCCCCCAATGCAGAACAGTCTGAAATAACAAAAACTAAATTAATCCAAAGTGTAGTAAATAACACTATACGCAAGACCGTTAAGACCGAAAATTTTCCAGAGAATCGGTAGTGTATACATTGCTACATCACCTCTATTAGCAAAGCAGATAAAGCAGCTTGGAGCATAGCAAATGATTATTCGTTATGCGCGCGCAGGTGTCCAATATGACATTAGCTTTCTAATTTTTCCTCATACAAATGTTTTCGGCTCAGTGAAAGGTCCTGAGTATAGTGATTTTGGATATAGTGATATAATGTTTATAATGCGATCTGTCAATCTTGAATACGCATTTATAGCATATACACCATCCACTCCAAAAGTAACTTTTTGAAAATAGAAACAACCAGTATTAATTTCGATATAAATATTTTTCATTATTCAATGTATTCGCCTTCTGCATTGATACACAAATTTGCACGCGCTAACAGGTTGTCAAAATACTCCGTTTTTGGCATGGTCTATACCGCGTCGGTCACCGCCCTTTTAATGGCATCAATAGAATCGCGCCGCTTTCCTTTCATCGTCAAATGAAGTTTAGGGTACAGATGTTAGTCGCACGTAGTCAGATCAGGTGGATAGGGTGAATGTTGCGTGGCAATATTGCGCTCTTTGATCGCAATAGTTAACAGTTAAAACTCTTGAACGATGTGATTATTATCGTGCGAAAGAGTCCAACTGCCATTTCCTCGATATTATGGCCAGATAGGACGAATTCCTGCCAGCAAAGGCTTCATGTTGACCAAATTAAAGTTTCCTATGACTGTTTTTGCTGCGTCGAACAAATTCTTTGTGGATAAGTCCTTCACAATCGTAAAAACAAATCAGAATAATCTTCACTTTTGCAAGACTTTTTGAGTTTTAGTGAATCCAACGCCCTCCATTCAGCACTTTACCGCTTTGTTTTGTTCGGGAGAGATGCCTTACCGGGTGAGATGGTTCACCCGTCGAACGAGCGTGTGCATCATAGTGGCGGTGAATGACTTTATAGGTAAGTTTTGCAACATATTCAATTTAAGATATGTCGATATAATTATAGTATTTTCGACATTATTTTTTTTGTTCTGTTACATTATTATTTCAGAATATCGAACGGTGGAGCTAAATAAATGTATAAAAGTGTAATTCTAACCTATAATGAAGAGTGTCGGCGCGGAAGTTACGGTGACATGAGTTGAGGCATCTCCTCCATGCATTCGGCCAAGGCGTCCCAATGTTTTTTTTTTGCAGAATGCCAACTGTATATCAAAGAAAATGTCTTCAAAGAGGCAATTGGACTAAAGAAGCACTGATAGCTGCATTAGAGGCGATAAACACAGGCAGAAGAGTATAAATCAAGCATCCATTTATTACAACATACTAGCTCAGACTTTACGTCGGAGGTTCATTGAAAACAACATGGAAAAAATAGGATTAGGTCCTGACTCGCTGTTGGGTTAGCAAAATGAAACGAAACTTGTACAACATATCCAAAAATTACAGTCAAGGTTAGGTTAGATTTCGCTCCAACAAGAGATGACTTAAGGCAGATTGCCTACAAATTTGCAGTCACTTTAAGAATCTCCCATAAGTTCAACAACGAGAAACAGAGAGCGGTATATGACTTGTTGAACTCTTTTTTAAGAAGAAATCCCACACTTTCAGTGGGGAAATGAGGAGGAGTGTCTACTGGTCGCGGCCAGGGAATGTCAAAAGAACGGGTTGAACAATATTTTCAACTTTTATTTTCCACACTACAAGAGCACGATCTCCTAAATAAGCCTGGTCATATCTATAATATGGACGAGATGGGATTACAATCAAATAATAATGCTCCACATGTAATTGCCACTAAAGGCTCGAAATTAGTTGCATCAATTTCTTCGGGGAAAAAAGGAGAGACTTTTTATCCCCTACATGTATAATGTAACGATAGTCGCCACCTGGTTCTACTGTATACATGTCTCCAAAATCGTAATGCCGAGGAAACTGTAATTTTTTACCCTACAAGTATAATGAAAGGTAAAAATAAGAAGGCTGAATTTGAAGATGGCTTGCCACCTGGTTCTACCACATACATGTCTCCAAAAATTCGGAAATTTTTCTGAACTGGTTGAAAGATCAATTCGTTCCTAGGAAGCCCACAGGTAAAGTTCTACTCCTATTAGACGGTCATTCCTCTCATCACAGTTGGGTGGAAACTTTGGAGTTTGCCGAAGAGAATGGGATCATAACGATGAGTTTACCGAGTCATACTACACACATGCTGCAGCCTTTATACCGCTGTGTATTTAAGTTTCTGAAAGCAGCTTGGAACTTGCAATAAATTGATGCGTGTCAACCCCTCAACAAAAATAAATCGTTTGCATTTTGGGGAGCTATGGTCCGAGGCATGGGAGATAGCAGCTACGTGTTCTAATGCTATATCTTTTTTTTTGAGTTACAGGAGTGTACCCTTACAACCCCAATACTATTCCTGAGTAAGCTTATCTTGTCGACGAAGTCAATAACAATGAACTGACTGTGACGGTGACGGCGAGAAGATAGCCTGAACAAGAAGAAGTGCCTGTACCTACAGTTGTTCCTGGTCCAACAACACCAGAAAGAGAAATACCACTTGAACCAACTGCTGGACGATCTTCTGCTCTTTACTTTTATCCTTCAGAGCCAGTGGCAGGGCCATCATCACGCACTGACAATTTTGTATCGAAAAACTCTGACACGATTTCATCCGAAATTGCCGATTCTTCATCCAGAGATTGTCCATCCTTCGAGGAGAACAAATTTAAATGAACGGAAAAAAGAAACACCTAGTAAATTATTGCAAAGTCTATGTCCTATTCGAAATGCCAATGTAGAGAGTACCCAAAACGGGTTAGTGGGTGACAGAATGCGTGTCAAGAAATAGAGCACGTTAAAGCAAACAAACAAACATCGCCAGAAAATCTTTCAGAAAAAAGGCAAAGCTGCAAGCCAAAACAAAAACGCTGCAATAAAAATACCGAGACGCAGAAAATTTCATTGGTCAAAAAAAGGAAGAAGAAAGGAATAAATCTGGCGAAATCAGCAACCAGTTCTGAAAGTAGCGAAGAGGAACTGTTTTTTTAAGAATCGGAAGAATGCTGCGTGGGATGTGGAGAGCATTACCATGAAACTAAAAAAACAGATGATTGGATACAATGCCTCTACTGTAAGAAGTGGTACCACGAATGTTGTAGTAAATATAAAAACCTGTGCGACCTTTGTGGCATAGTGTTCAGCAAGAAAAAATAATATGTTTGGGATAATATCATTATTTATGTACTTGAATATAGCATTGAGTTTTGAGCATGGGCATCTCTCCCGAGGAGGCGAAGAAGTTTGGGTCAAGTTTGCAATTGGATAAAATTTTTAGTCGTCGGTGTGGTACAAACCCCGAATTCACGTTTGTAAGGCCCAATACTTCGGTAAAAATCGTTTCCATATGCAATACGTAGCATTTGGTGCGTTTCGGTAAAAGATTAACCAGGTTTAACAGACAACTCAATTGCAGCTCTCATTTTCTGACGGATGTTCAAGACGTACTAACAAATCTTTCGCAATAACTCTTGTTTACATGTCATGAAATTTTTAACAGCTGTCAATGTAGTTATCGACGGGTACAATATTATAACAGATGACACTAGTAGTACTGTTTTTTTAATACAGTTCGGTTACTTTTGGAATGGATTGTACATGTAATACTCTTATATTGCTATTGCTTTCGTGTTTCGATCCACATTGAAATATCAAGGAACGATGGAGCAAGTCAATTCAAATATTCAAATAATTATTCAGAATGACAGACGTCCGCATAAGGTCCGGCGTTCCATCTGAAAGACGGATGCATATGTCTGAGCTGTGGTGATTTCTAGCCCCTACTAGGGGGAGTATTACGTATATGATTCATAGCCAATTCTGAGGTTAGAAAACGATAGTACGGTGGATTTGAATACACAACTCTACCTCAAATATTTCTGTTCCACCTATGCACCGAACTTTATTCAATACGAGATTGTGATCTCACACACTCCGCTGTCATAATTATCGCGTCAATGGCAACGTCGCTTCCCGTACGTACGTCACAGAGGACCACAGAACACTGAACATAATTCACCACCGTTCTTTGCCTTATTACCCGGACGCGGGTTCTCGAACGCCTGCGAGGTTCGCGAAACGCCCAGCGGGACATTTTCCACGGCGACAAACAAGGGAATTTCAAATATGCTACGTGGGCTATGAGATCATCGCAGATACGTCTTGTATCGGTTGTATCTGATAAGGAGAGCAAGACGGAGAAGTTGTACGTGAGTAATTCATTTTGTGATATTCCCGTACTCACGGGTCATACGGATGGGCCTGTCTACCCCCGCTGAGAGATGTGCGACGTCTTAGATTATGGGTATGGAAACTGCTGTTTCTAATACTTACATACTGCGGTGTCGAAGAGCAGGGTCCAATGATCGGTGACAAGGTGAAGATCATGAAAGAAAAAAAAAATTAGTGAGCATAAAATGTAGATCTTTTTGTTATAATGTGGGCAAATATCGATGTTTTCGTACGACAGTTAGGTGAATATTACAGTTAGAATGACTTCCCCTCTCTCGGTCTCTATTTTCGAATAATTCAAGACTTCTCGGATTTTGGGAAAATCCTCAAGAGCGGATATTTTTATTATTATCAAATATACATTGGGGAACATTTTTTCGGCTTAACTATTTTCATAGTCATAATGGAAACATGCTTTTTTGAAATACGACCCACAGGCGATTCTTCTTTCGCTAGATGTAGTATTATATAGTCAAAACCGGATATAGCGTCATTGAAGGGACTGAAAGTTTCCGACGTTATATCCGATAGTTGTTATAATCAATAAATAGCATAAGTATGTAGTTCAATTATCATAAGTACATATTTATCTAATATAGAATAAAATATTATTTTCAAATGAATTATCAAAAAAAGAAATAAAAATGTTTATTGAGAAATAATTGGAGATACAAGATGTACTTAGCTGCACTATAAGACTTACACTAGTTTTTAAAGTAATCAGTCATTTTAGTCTGTTTTTTTAAGCACACTCTCAAATATGTTTTGCATTTTACGTTTCATACTCAAGTTATGAGTATCATCAGTATTTAGCTGGTCGTTAAAGGTAACAAATTTTTGCAAAATTGTTCTTCGTTTTCTTCGTCAGTGTTACGATTGTTACTTTCAGCTTCTGCAAGAATTTCTTCCTCAGTAGCTATGGCGCACACAGCGGCACTGTCATCTAGTCCAATAAATTCCTCTATCTTAATTCTTTGTTCTGTACCAGCAGATATTTGCAACTGAGTAACCAATTGAGCGAGTGATACGTTGTCGCCTTCATCTGTGGGAGATTGTATCATTCTCGCTAGCGGAATATCACCGTCGTCTTCCGCTTGTGATGGAGCGAGATCTTTGAAACCTGCATGGCGAAAGCAGTTGGCTATAGTGGACTGTGTGACCTTTTTCCAAGCTTCCGATATCATTAGAATTGCATCCAAAACACAAAGACGTTTTGTATCTTTCCCGTTTTCAATATTCTGTATATTTGCAGCACTTGAAGTTTTCTGTATTGTGTTTTTAAAGCTTTTATCACACCTTGGTCCATGGGTTGTAAAACAGGAGTGACATTGGGCGGTAAAAACACAAGCTTTATGCATTTCAGATTGGAGACTATAGGGTGAGCGGAACAGATGTCTACTAGAAGAAGAATTTTTTTTCCTCCAGACTTCAATTCTGCATCCCAGCTACGCAGCCATTTTTCAAAGATTTGCGATGTCATCCAGGACCTAGTGTTGTTTTCATAAGTTACAGGCAAAGAGTGAATGTTTTCAAGGCTTTTCCTATCACAAAAAGTTTTCTTTTGCATAAACCAGTCTTGTTTGTCGTAACCAATACTGTAATTCTTGTTTTGCACAACTCTCCGCCCCTGCATTCCTCCCCTTTGAATTTAAGTGTTTTGTCAGGAGTTAAATTGTAGAACAATCCGGTTTCATCAGCGTTGAAGATTTCCTTTCGCACAGCGCAAGGCAATTATGAGGGAGCCGCTCTTCACTCACTCCTTCAGGAACGCCAGCCGCTTCACCGCAAACTTTTCCTGCTACAATATTACAACGAGCACGAAAACGTTGTACCCAAGACGAACACTCAAAATTTTCCTCACCCATAATACGAGCAAAGTCGTTGGCTTTTTGTTGCAGAATCAGGCCACTTATTGGGATGTTGTTTGCCATCCGATGTTTAAACCATGTTAATAAAGGATCTTCCATAACTTTATGTTAACTTGTCCTCTATCCTTTAAGTTTTGAACAGTTATCGAAAAGACTTTTATTTTATCTCTATTCTTCCTAATCGTACATATTGTAGAATGTGAAAAACTCCACACTCCTTTGCAATTTCACTATTTGACTCGCCATTTTCTAATCTCCATATGATATGAGATTTTTCTTCAATAGTAAACACTTTCCTCTTTTTTTGCGACATGGTAACGCATAAATACACAGTCTTATCAAAGGCAAAACTTATAAATCAAGCTGTCACTCACGCAGTCAGTTAGCGCACACAATCATAAATATTCAAGGTCAAATGGCCGGGAAGAGGTTCGAATGAGGTGGGAGAAAGAACGTAGGTAATAATACGCCTAAATATTACTTCAATGCTTAGCAATAAGATCTAAGATCGTTCGTATTGTTTTTCTTTGCTGGGACTAAATGCGGTTGGTCGTTATAGTCGATGAATATCAATAAAGTTTCGTCGTTATTAGCGATATGTCGCTATATCCGATGTTGTTATAGGAGGTATGTTTACTGAATAGTTTACTATGGCATTTGTCATATTTTTAAAACGTCTGTCAGAATTTTTTCGCAAATTTTCTTTAAATTAAACAAGAACCACAAAGAAATAATATATGGGAGATGTCAACCGAAATTATTCATAATTCATAATGTTTCTAGAACATCTATAGATCATAATCGGCATCACTTAGACGACCGAACCTAGCCATCGGGGCTCTCTCGGTCAAACAGAGAAGGAATTGTTTTGTTGAGTTTGAATATTGAAGGGATTTTGCGAGATTATACTTCAAAAGTGGCAAGCAAGAACAGGGAAGTGATTATATTTAAATATCGCAGGTTATGTACTTTTTTATGTTCTCCTCAGTTCTTTTTATGGCCTTGCTTGCTATGTAAAATTTTTTCTTGAATTC
Source organism: Cryptolaemus montrouzieri (assembly GCA_013387265.2). NCBI lineage: Eukaryota > Metazoa > Arthropoda > Insecta > Coleoptera > Coccinellidae > Cryptolaemus > Cryptolaemus montrouzieri. The sequence continues at coordinate 25,525,343 of JABFTP020000165.1, read as the reverse complement.
AAGTGTGTTTAGACATTTAAGAGTCAGGTATGATTGTTGAAATATTGTTCTGCTGGTTTTCTTTTTCTTACAGATTCCTGTCCCAAATCCCCTTCCTTTCACCCTTGTTTTCGTCTGGAAATCATGGAGTGCAAGATGAGAATTGAAGCTGCTGAGCTGAAACATCTTTGGTACTCTTTATGTACACAAAACATTAACACAACATAAACAGACACGCTATTGCTAGTGTAATAGCGACAGGGAAACGAGTTTTTTTCTCAGGTTTTTTCCACTCGTTTATTGAATCATACGCTATAAGATAGTATGGTTCCCCTGTTACATTTTCCCGAGCTCACACTTGTGTTTTTTTTCTGACACACACCAAAATTATAGATATAAGCATTCTTTGTAAATACAAATATTCGAATTTTTGTAAATCCTCTCTTTTTCAAAAGAATATACTAAAGATTCGGCCGGGACCTTACAATCTGGTCGTAATAACCGATCGGTCGTTGTAAACGATGTGGTTATAATCGGTTTTGACTGTATATACTTATTCTGCCAATGTTTGTATTCACTAGCCCTTTTCAGGATAACCTGAAATTTTCTCAATTTCATTCATTCGGTGAATGTCCACCAACGATTGATGTTGTTCTATGACTGAGAACCACACATTTTTTTAGGTTCTGTGCAAAACCGTGGCTGTCCGGATAGTTTGATTGAATTCAGACCATAGTAATTACCTGTGGTCTTTGAGTTCGACAATCACTGTTCTTTATGAATCTGTGACACTTACTGCAGAATACTATTTCAAATGTTACTTTTTCGATTTGAGTTCTGAGGTAAATTCTGTCGAAAGAGTACCGATAATTGATTATTCAAAAAATCTGCCTAAAACGATTGTCAAAATTTTTGTTTTTGCTAAGTTGGCACATCTGTTTTCTATACTAACGCGGAGTTTGAACGCTATCTGTCATATAGTTTGTTTACAGTGCTGGATTTTGGTAGTTTTCACAAGTGTTTTGCGATTTTTACAATAGATAAAAATATCGAACGAAGAATTAGTCTCAAATTTTGTATTGCAAATTGAATTTAGTGTGCCGAACCGGTGAAAATTTTACAGAAGGCTTGCGGTGAATCGACTTTATGAAAAACACGTGCATATGAGTGGTACAGTACTTTCATCAGCGGCAGTGGTGAAAGATTTGCCTCGCTCTGGTCGGCCATCAACATCTTCTACTAAAGGTGACATTGATAAAGTGAAGGAAATGGTAATTAAAAACCCTTTCTGTGTCTCACGAATCAATTCGTACCATTTTAAACGATTGTTTTGGCATGAAACGCGTTGCTATTCGACTAGTTCCAAGACACCTGAATATTCTACGAAAATTGAATCGCGTTAAGGTCGCTGAAGACATGCCAGGACGAGTCAGTTCCGACCGCACATTCATAAAACGCATTGCAACTGGTGATGAGACCTGGGTTTATGAGTTTGACATGCAAATCAGTCAACAAGCTTTGAAATGGCGTCTTCCAACTGAATAGAAACCGAAAAAACCATGAGAGAAAATTCGTCGAAAAAGTCCAAATTTATGGATAGAAAACCAAAGAAATTTGCAAACAATAATGCACCATCTCACAGGGCTATCATTGTGAATGAATTTCTGACCAGACACTCAACAAATACCACTGAATTCACCTGATATGGCTCCGGCAGACTTTTTTTTCCAAAATTCAAATTACCACTTCGAGATACCCATTTTGAATCAATCTAAGACTTAAACTTTCCAATAAATGTTTAGCCGAAGCAAAAGTACCAGAGTCTTGGCATAATGCTATAATAATAATTATGTACAAGAAAGGAGACCGCACAAATCTCTCGAACTATAGACCTATAAGCCTTCTATCGCACTTATACAAACTCTTCACCAAAATAATAAGAAAGCGCCTCACAAACAAACTGGACACCTACCAACCTCGAGAGCAGGCCGGATTTTGGGCAACATTTGGTGTTAATGATCATCTCCAAACTCTCAAGACTTTGATTGAAAAGAGCATAGAATACAACTTGCCTCTGGTTCTCATATTCGTGGATTACGATAAAGCCTTCGATACCGTGATACAGGCGATTATGCTTAAAGCGTTGGTTGACTGTAGAATAGATCATAGATACACTGCCATCATTAAATATATATATGAGCATACCACTTCACAAGTGTGCCTTCACAATTCTACAGAAAAATTCAGGATCGGACATGGAGTAAGACAGGGTGATACTATTTCCCGAAGTTGTTCACAAACAATAGCAATATATTTTCAAGCAATTGGAATGGGATCAGAGGGAGTAAATGTGGATGGTGAGCGATGAAGTCATCTTCGTTTCGCCCACGACATCATCATTATAGCAAACAGATTAGATGTGAGATGCTCTTGCAGTTGTCTAAGAAATCCAGTAAAATCGGATTGAAGATAAATATGTCGAAAACTAAGATGATGACCAACTTAGTACCAAGCCAACCAGTTTCCATCGATGGTGAAATTGTTGAACAAGTAACGTCATACAAATATCTGGGGCATGAGATAACTATAGGCAGGGACAACCAAACAACAGAAATAGGAAGGCGAATAAGGCTGACATGGGCTACATTTGGAAAACTGAGAGATCTGTTCAAATCAGAGATACCGATTTGTTTGAAACGTAAAGTATACAATCAATGCGTTTTACCAGTTTTGACGTACGGTGCAGAAACCCTGACCCTAACAAAGAAATCAGCTAATGAAATATGTGTTGCTCAGCGTAAGATGGAGAGAGCTATGTTCGGCATAACACTACGGGACAGAATTCCCAACCATATCATACGCCAACGAACTAGAGTCCAGGATGCTCTCGAGAGAGTTGCTAATTTAAAGTGGAACTGGGCCGGTCATCCAGCAAGAACCAGGGACGGTAGATGGACAAAGTGTCCCAGAGATGAAGCCCACAGAAGTAGAGGACGTCCACCAGCTCGTTGGAAAGACGATATCAAGCGAGTGTCTACGAACTGGATAAATCCGGCCCAAAATCGCGAGGAATGGAGATCGTTGAGGAAGACCTATGTTCAGCACTGGAATAGGATGGTTGACAGATGATGATGATGATGATGATGATGACATAAAAGAGAATTCGCGGCGAGAGCTGAAGTCGATTTCGGAAAGAGCATTTGAAAAATGTTTTGATTATTGGATTATTCATTGGCGTAAATTTTGGAAGGGGCCTATTTGTGAGGTGATAAACAAATTTGTAAGAAAAATAAATATTTTGTGTTTCACTGACCAATTCCCGATATTTTTTGACCTAATATGTATTAATATTTGCCAAATATCAACATTTTGACTTGTATTTATCGTTTACAGTGATTTTTTGCATTTCTCCAAACCAAAATGAATTAAACATACAAGCAAAATTCTTCTCAACTCTAGAGAATTTTATAATTTCTTAATGTGCAAAATATCATAATAGATATAAAAATATCTTATCTATTAAAAAATTACTTATTGTGCGAAATATATATTTAACGGATTAAAATCATTCACAAAAACATATCAATGTAAGTTGTATGTTAGTCACTGAGAGTATCAATATTCTTGCGATTATCTGCCTGTTTTCGAAGTCAATTCTGAAACATCTCTCATTATGGTCCTACAATTGTTTGCCAACATTTTGCAAGTCCATTTTCCTTGATATCATTTTTCCATATACAAATATCCCGGCCAAAGAAATCAAGATTTTTATTATTGTTGGTGATTTGATAAAATAATCGTTTTACTCTATTTCTACTTCTTTATTTTTTGTTTCTGAAAAACCTATAGTAATCTATATTTCGACAAAAAATGTTTTTTTGAGAATAAATTTTATCTACTCGAATTATTCTGTAAATTTCACAGAATTACTGAAATAATTTTCTCCAAAATTATTGACAGATTCAACAAGTCTTGATTCTTGTAACCAATTTTCGCAATTTCAATAATCATTTTAAACAAATCAAAAATTTTGATAATTCAGAAATAAATCTGGAACTCTTGACATTTGCTAACATACAATGAGGAATTGAAGTATTTCGATGGATATTTTGCAATTGTGGAATTACTAAAATGATACACGAAAATAGAGAAATGAAGACTTGTAGTATGCTTCATCAAAATCACTTGAAATTAACTAGGAAATCATAATTTGTGCTAAAAAATTGAGGTTTTCCACTGAAATCAGAGCGTTGGAGGCTACTTCTGGTAGAACCGGAAGTAATAGAATGTTGATAATATTCCAGTTGCGAGTACTTCCTGAAAAGCCCCCGTAGACAAATTTTCACGCTGTTTATTTCATCCGTTACTGAGATATTTCAAGAGGAAACTCCCGGCGGGACACCTGTGTTGTATTAGTTATACAAAATGAACTTCTCGAAATGTTCGATTGAAATTCTGGGGTCTTATTCTCAATACATGCAGCTCTGTATTTGGGTAATGTAATAATAATAACTTGTGAACTCCATAAGGCCCTACAGGCTCACGAGGCGGGTGTCGCGGCTCGCGCGTCATTTGCATAATGACGATGATAACCTATTAACGGCCATCGGTGGCCTCAGCTGCACATCAACATCAACAGCCAGCAGCAATTAGCGCCGCGTATTCGTAAGATCTGAAAGATAGACGGACCGGTCCGGCTAGTCTTCGTTTTTCCTCAATTACTGTAGTATTTGAATCCTACGTTGACTGACATCATCGTCGGAGGTCACCTGGAGCTGTCTGAAAAATTCACCTGCTGGACGAGACATATAATGTCTAACACGCCAGGGGTATCATAACAAATATTTTGTTATCAACTGAGGACTGCACACGATCATACAACAACCAATTTTCGTGAAATCCATATAAGATGGCGAAATTGTTACGAAGAATTCAATAGCATATGAAATCTGTCTCAATTCCATAAGAAATTAACGCTTAATTTCAATATTTTAATTTTGTTTTTGGTAATCATTAAAACATTTTTCTTTCGGACATGTCAGGACATATTCCAACAAAATTCGATGTAATTCTTGAGAAATAAAATGAAAGAAATATAGAGATTTTGATGGCATTTCCAAATGTAACTTGGACAGAACAATGGAGTGCAAATTCACACTGAAACGACACGACAAGGTCTCATGGAATTGGATTTGAAGTCTTGTTTCGCAGCGCAAGGCCCAGCTCTAACCACTGCATATCGAAGAGTCCGATTGAATTTTGCTAGGGGACATGTCGATTGGTTACAAGCTGGCTGGGAGAGAGTTTTGTTTGCAGATGAGTCGAAATTTTGTCTTTTTCATTGTGATCAGTGCAACTTTCTACTTATCTATGGTTTTGGTAGAGGTTCAATACTGGTGAGGGGAGGAATTCCTTTGAATGCCAGCACTGATCTAGTCATCGTGAACATTTTGTGTTTCTGCTAGACCATGCCAAACCTCAACAAGCTCATATCGTTAGGACCTACTTTCAAGATCACGAAATTACTTCAATGAAGTGGCCTGCACGAAGTCCAGACCCTAATCCCATCGAACATGTTTGAGACATTTTCAATAGAAGATTAAAAAGTTTACAAAACCAGACAGATACCTTGAGATTCGGAACTAATCGAAATTTGGAACGAAATGGATCAGAATGCAGTAAGATCATTGATTTGGAGTATGAACCGTAGATGTCATGCAGCGATGCACGCTAGGAACGGAAATATCCAGTATTCACAAGGTTTCTGTGGACTTTGATTTCATCCAGAAGTTTGAAATTTTTCATTATTAATTTAATTTCAATTTCAGTGAGTACCATTTTCATTTCGATTGTTCTTAAGCATTCCTTGGTGCTGTTGGATTATTGGAAACATAATTCTTCCACATATCCAAACTTCTTCTGAATAAATTTGAATTTTCGATTTTGTGCATTAATTTCTTGGCGCAGTGTAGTTCATAGTTCGCGGTAAAATATTAAATTTTATGTTACTTTTTAGTGAAGCAATGACCTGACAAGTGTCACTCGTACCGCCATCGGACAAATGCTGATTCGAACATCATAACATAAGGAATAATATTGAATGTTGTCATGGTATAGGAAATGTCATCTGATGGGCATCCCGATCCGCGACAGCACACTATACACACTCCTATTTGCTGACGATCAAATAATAGTAGCAGGAGATCGAGATGATGCAGCCTATATGTTTCGCAAGTTGGAAGAGGAGTACAACAAATGGGGTCTGAAAATTATTATAAAAAAGACTGAATTCATGGTTGTGGACGATGAAGATGGAGTTGACTTGGACGTCGGAAAATATAAACTGAGAAATGTTGAATCTTTCAAATATTTAGGAGTTACATTCAGTAAAAATGGGAAAAGTGATTTCGATATTTCCAACGAAATAGGACAGAGAAGAAATGCTATTCGTCAACTGAACTCCATACTTTGGAGCCCTAACATCTATGGCAAGACTAAATCAAATATATACAAAGCAATCATAGAAAGTATATGTACCTACGGAGCGGAGATATGTGAGCTATCCAAAAGAAATATTCAGCGACTACTGACCCTTGAAATGGACTTCTGGAGAAAAAGCTGAAGAATATCTTGGTACGGACACCTACAACGTTTAGAAGAATGCAGATTGCCTAAGAAAATTTTCAAATGGATGCCACCAGTACGCAGTAAACGTGGCAGGCCGCCATTAAATCGGAAGAAAGATGTTCAAAATGCCATGAGGCAAGATGCCCGGAAGAGGGAGACTGGGCTGACAGAAGGAAGTGGCGCTTGGGAAGCGAAAAACGAATAGGGTCGTAGAAACTCGCATTTATATATAAATTGGATCGATCGATGAAAAGAATTTAAAACTGTAAGAAACTATTGAGCTGTCTGTCTGTGCCAATCCAAATACAGAAGAAGGTAAACCATCTGATTGTTGATATATTTTATTATTGAACCTGAAATAACTTTGTTGGAGACATATGTTTACAGCTGACATCGTTTCTTCTATATGAGTGGGGCTTAATGTACTATTGGATTAAAATTCTTAATTAATGATGGCTTCGACATCACGGCAGGGTGTAGAAGGATATAGATTATTTACATGAAAGGATACTAATTTAGAATTTATCGGAATTTTCGATATCTCAAGTGATTGGTTAGTTATTTCCATAGAGTTTTGTATTGAGTAAATTGGATTGTGTTGTATCAAATATTTACATAATTCAGTAGCTGGAGCACTTACATGTGAAACAATAGGTCTCATGAGACAATTTACCTTGTGAATTTTGGATAATGAATATAAAATTGGAGATTTTGGTTTCATAACAGTCAATTTTAACCTATCTTTTTGCAATAATTTCGTACATTTTTCAATAAGAGAAATGACTTGGGTTTGAAATTTGTTAGGTTAGATTTCAACATGTAATTCTATAAATTTTTTGGAATAAATAGTCTTTCTGTTTTTCAATATACATATCAGTTTTTAAAATCGTAATAGTGTTACTTTTGTCAGCTTTACAAAGGGTTAAATTATGGTCTTTAAGTTTTGTTTGTGTGGATCAAACAATTGCTAATTCCCTATTGTTTTTGGTCAATCTAGAATGTCTTATATATTTAGGATAGACTACTTCTTCATAAGCTTTATCATCTTTTGAGCTAAGAGCTATCTCAGAGTTAACGGCTAACATTTTTAAATCAACTAGACTTCTATTTACCTCGTGTTGTGAATGCCGTTATACATAAGTGAAATCACTCATTTTGAATTTAGTATTGTATTAGTCTTGATAATGGGCTAACAACCCGAAACATATGTCGAGTATTTTAATGAATATTTGTGAAATTTTTGCCAAGTGAGAAATCAATCATTTATTCATTATGTTTCACCAAGTGTTAAGCGAAAAATCCATACAATTATTTCATGATCAAGTCCAACCTAGGTCATCTAACAGCACTGCTTCAGCACACTCTGCCAAATTTTGTGATTCAGCTTGCATTATTACCGAAAAAATTTCTAATCTAACTTAACAAACATTAGTCGCAAAACTTGATGAAACACTGCTATTATCAAGATATGGTACTTGTTTTCTCTTTTGATCTTTTAATGTGCTCTCTTTCTGCCTTTCGGCTTATAACACGGCGGGGAATTTACCGAACCCATCTAGTGTCGAGGGAAAGGATCTTTAATGTCCAACACATCTCTGTTAGACAGGACCGACGGCTTTACATCTCCTCCGAAAGATGATCGCTCAAGCAGTTCCCAGAATTCGAAAAATCGTACCGACGTTGTGGGCATTGAACCCAGATAACTATGCGCAGAGGTCGAGCGACTTAACCTCCACGCCACCGGTATATGTGGTACTTTCATGCGAAATGTAAATTTATTATTTAAATTTCATTTCTCATGAGAGGAACAGGTGAATCAAGAAAAACATTGAGTTATTTTGGCATGTTCCGACATATCCGAGAAAAACATATGTTACTACACTCCCCACAAAAATTGTCGCATCACCCTACTTTTACGACAATACTATATAAACTTTTAGGTTGGTCATTCAAGAGTCGCTTGGAAACCTTCAGAAGTGTAAAATAACAAGCTATCGTTCAAAAGAGATGAGTTTATGATAGAAAATATCAACAATTCTCGAGTTAATGAAAAATTAAAAAAATTCTACCGTCTTCAAACATTCGCGAATAGACGAATCAACTAGCATCGAATGGTTACTAATCATTTTCAAAATCTAGTGTTTCCTCCCCGGGCCCTAATTACTGCCAGTATACGTCTCGGAAGCCCCTCAAACAAATTTTGGATGTACTCTTGAGTCACTGAGTTCCAAATTTCAGGAAGCAAATTTTCTAGTTGTTGGAGTGTTCTACAAGGCATCCTACGTCGCTGATTTGCCACCACATGTTGTCCCAAACATAATCTATGGGACTGAAGTCGGAACTTTTGGCTGGCCATCTTAAAATATCAATTTTGGCATTTTGCAGAAATTCTGTAACTACTCTAGCTGCATGAGGCCGAGCATTATTATGCATATAAATGAAGTTTTCGGTTCGCCGGATATTGCATTGCTGATACCGTTTCCCAGGTCGTCTGTATACATGCATGCGTCTATCATTTGATACTAGACAGAACCTGGACTCGTCGGAAAAGAGAACATTCGACCATTCTGGAATACCTCAATTTGAATGTACCCTCGCAAACTGAAGTCTTGCAATTCGATGCTCTCTGGTGAGGCGCGGGCCGGTAGAAGCCACCCTTGGTCTGATATCGTTTTCTCTGAGCCTGTTCCTAACAGCTTGTAATGAAATATGCACATTCCTGGAAAGTTCATTTTGTAGCATTCTAGCCGTACAGTGCCGAACTCTTAGTGCAGTTAAACGAAGCCAACGATCATCAACTGGTGTTGTTCCGATTTCCGATTTCTTCCCTGTCCAGCCCTTCTTCCATATTCTCCTGTTTCGTGGTACCGATTAATTGCTCTTGAAATAGTGCTTTGGTTAACGTTCAACAAGTTAGCCACGTAACGTCGGCTTCGCCCCTCCTCTAGAAGTGTTACAATTCTTACCACTTCATGATCACTCCAATAGCGTCCAGGACATTCAGCAGCCATTATAATAAATTCAAAGATTCGAAAATCAACAAGAAACACAGAAAACTTGAATTAATTTAGCGTGAAAACTGAAGAGAAATTGAATGAATACTGATAGTCAAATAAACTCATTCTTGTTTCAGACGTGTTTGAGATCATATGGAAACAAATGTTACTACATAGATACGATTTTTTCCCCTCATATGTCCAAAAACATATGTTGACAAAGAAACTGCGATCGAGCTGCTTAATCGATTGTGGAATTCACAATGCCTGATTTTGAGACAATTTTTGTGGTGTGTGTAATAAGTTACCTACCAAAAAAGAAATCAGAAACATTGTAATTGTACATTAATTTTTTGGCGCAGTGTAGATCACTGATAAAACCCCTGTACTCAAGGATCATTCTGTATATTCCTCATAATAAAAAAAATATTTCGGTAATTCGGAAAGCCACGTTCAACAAGAATTCGGAGACGTATCTTTCGGCCGCGGAACGGAAAGAACGTCGTGTAGAGATCTGATAACAGGCAGCTTTCAGGATCCCATCCAAGGGGATCCCGAGAACGGCAGGGAGTCTTTCAACCTCTGCGGGATCCCTCTCCGAAGCAACATTATGCGAGAACCTCTCAACAGTACGTAAGAGATTTCCAACCGGGACGCCGTTTACGTTCGATTATTTTATGGGACGCGATGAAGTCAGGAATATTTCCCAGTCGAATATTTCCCAATTGTTCGAATTGTATTCGATGATTTAATATGAATCAAAGAACGGATAATTTCTTTCCACGTTGAAAACACAAGAGTTTAGATCCAGAGTTCGGGAGGCCCATCCGCCTATAAATCATATCCGTTGCGACCCGTTGAAAGTTTAACGTATGCATATTTCACCTGATACGCTTATCGCGGATTCTTATACTTGGTACCACATGCGGACATAAACCGAAATCGTTTATTACCACCCCTGGGGACTTGAAATTATTACCAAGGCGCCTCTTATCGAATACTACATTTTATGCGACTGCGTTTTTTATTAACTACATTTGAGGAATGTCGCATATCGCCTACCTCCTGAGTACGGAATCAGATACTGGCGATTATATAGCAGTGACGATATTTTAATTTTCATCAGTTTAAATTGATGCTATCCATCATTAAAGAATTTTCGGTTGACATAGTATCCTATAAATCTCAGCTTTGCTGTTTATGGTGCCGCAAGAGCCGAGGCATAGCCATATCCATTATCTAACTGTGTTACCCAGCAAAGTTGCATTCATGGCATCGAGTGGAGTTCAGAGATATTAGTTCAATATGCAAGATGTTCCTGAATATAATATACTAATGAAATGGGGTGATCCTTTGGTTAATTTTATGACTTAGTTTCTAAAGAAATCAGGACTGCAAACGGTCTGCTACGAATTACAGGGTGTTGAAATTTCGATATTTTTCAGTTTTGTTCTCTGAGATATTTATCTGAAACTTTTAAGCTTTACTCAAGAAATTAACCAAAAAACACAGAATAGCATTACCATATCATATATAGGAATAATCTTTATTTATGTTTGAACTATTGAAAACTGTGAACTTAAATAACTAATCAATTGAAAATCTGTATCTGCGTGCTTCATGATTTTGAAATGATTCTGTGATGTATTGACAGATGAATAAAACCAATTATATATAACTGGATCAGTTTATTCACTTATTTAAATACTCTAAAATATACGAGGTTAGACACTTTTCTTAATATGTTCTCATATGTTCTTGAGGAGCGTTACTATCAGAATGAGAGGGAGGCGAACCTCCGAATTTCCTACCTCAGATACAGGAGGTGGAGATGCGCATAATGACAATATAACATGATTGAAATATATTACATTCTCCCTCACTTAATCAAAATATAATAGATGATACCTTATAGATTCACATATTCAATAAATTAGATATTTACATTTTCATTTCAATACCATATATATTTCTATTCACCTTTTTAACCTATTTACAATTTATATACAATTTTTCATTTTTCAGTAGTTAGCTTGAAAACGTTCTGGCTGTTTGACTATTCTTTCAGGTCTGGAAATATCTATTGGAAGGCTCAAGTTAACATCTACAGGATTAACAGAAATTAGTGAATCCTTTTCATTATTGTTCACAATATTATTGTCTGTACTCTGAGATATGTCAGGTAATGCCCTCTTCAATTGTTTAGAATGGCGTTTCCAGCGTTTATCTGAACCTATTACGTCTACTAAGAACGTGACTCTACCTATTTTCTTCTCTTTGATTATTACCTTTGTAATAAGTTCGCTGATTTTGCTGAGCTTTCAGTACATTTTCTCTCACCCCTTTCGGTAACGAATGCAACATAGCAGTGAATATTGTTCTAAGATTTCTACCGAACATGATTTTGGCAGAGCTCACTCCAGTTGTACAGTGATCACTAGAGCGATAATCAATGAGAGTATCGTATTCGTGTCTGCAAGTGAGCTTTCAAGAAAAGCTTTCTCAAGGACATTTTTGATAGTTCTTACCGAATTTTCTTCAGCTCCGTTCGATGCTGGGTGGTAAGGTGGAATGAGAATATGAATGATATTATTTTTCGACAAAATTCTTCATATTCTGCAGAACTGAAATAAGTTGCGTTGTCAGATACGAGTGTTTTAGGTATTCCAAATCTAGCGAAAGTTTGCCTTAATAATTGAATAGTTACACTAGTGCTAGTAGTGGATGTTCCAAAAACTTCAACACACTTAGAATGAGCATCTAAAACAACAAAATAAAATTTACCCTTTAGAGGGCCCAGATAATCCACATGTAGCATTTCCCAGATTTCATTTGGCCAAGACCAATTCGCAAGGGGTAGTTTAGGAGGATTTTTAGAGAGTTTATTTCAACTTTCACACCCTTTTGCGAAACGTTCGATGTCTTGATCTAGTTTCGGCCACGAAAAATGGCTACGAGCTATATTTCTCATTTTAACAAAGCCTAAGTGACTCGAATGTAATTGTTTGAGAAAATAACTACGTAACTTTTGTGGAATAAGTATTCTGTGGTTCCATATATATATATATATATATATATATATATATATATATATATATATATATATATATATATATATATATATATATATATATATATATAGGGTTTTACCCCGACGAGTTGCCCATATATCTGTTCATGCAATCAAACTGATTTCATGAAAAATATAAATCCACCACCCGGTAATTAATACCATTGCCAGGCAATGATTATAATCAAAACATATCCTGGAGTAATTATATATTAGGATAACGTTAAATGTTATGAGAATATATCAATCTACCAGAATATATACATACTATAGCATCATCAGACAATGATATCAATGTACCAACGAGTAGTGTCAGAGGCTTTCTCCCCGGAAAAATCCAGTGTACGGACCTTAGTCAAGTAATACTGAATGTTACTCATTAATAGTTTGTGTGAAGTGGTGAACGATCGAATAGAATACTGCTCTGAATATAAATATGATAAAATTGTCAGTTAATTATATTACATTTATATAAACAAATAAATAAAATATGAAATGAGATTCTGAGCAGTATAAACTAAAGAGAAAACCTATGACTCTACCTCATTATTATTTTCGGAAAGAAACCTACGAAGAATATTACAAGATTTGATGACTGTTTTCTTTTGTAACTGTTCAAACAAATTTTTCTTCAGACCCAAAATCTCAATACTTTTGTGAAGATTTCTAGGAATAACGCCTGTTGTAGAAATAATAATCGGTAGAATAAATATTTTCTTCATTTTCCACATTTTTTAATCTCGTCTCCAAGCATCATATATTTAGAAATTTTTTCATTGTATTTATTTTGTATATTATGTGTGTCGGGTATAGCAATATCAATTATATATGTTATTTGATTCTGTTTATCATTAAGAACGATATCTGGTCTATTGTGTTTTACAGCTCTGTTGCAAAGAATTGTTTTATCAAAATAAAGTTTATATTTGTCATTTTCACAAATAATCTCAGGTTCATATTTGTGAAATTTTTTCTTTTGGGAATTAGGTCATGTTTAATTCCTAGATTAAAGTGAATAATATTAGCGACGGCATTATGTCTTTCTAAATAATCTGTTGAAGCAAGGACTGAGCAAGATGATAATATATGAAAAACTGTTTCTGAAGAACAGAAACATCTACGGCAAGAATCATCTATATTTTGTTTGATGATGTGTTTTCTATAATTCCTCGTGAAAACAACCTGATCTTGGATCGCAATTGCCAAGCCTTCTGTTTCAGCAAACAATTCTCCAGATACTAACCATTTATTCGATGCAATTTCATCAATATAATCATTTTTCAATTCTTTAGGGTGCTTTCCGTGTAATTCCTTCTGCATTCAACTTTCTCTTTTAGAATTATCATCAAATATATCAAAATCTACCTTTTGCATTGTCAAGTTCAGAGGTGTAAGATTATAATCTGAAGCAACAACAATATCATGTAATTTAGACGTTCTCTGTTTATCATGAAAATGGGAACGTAGATGAAAAATCTGTTTACTATGAAGATTATTCGAATCAGTTAATCCACGACCTCCAAGATGTCTAGGTAGTGTAACTCTCTGAACCGCTGACTTTGGGTGGTGCTTATGATATTTACAGAGCATTTTCCTCGTTTGACCTTGTAATTCATTTAGATCAGTTTTAGACCATTTAATAATTCCAAAAGAAGATGTAAGAATAGGAACGGCATAGGAGTTGATAGCTCTGAAAAGGTTTTACTAGTTAAATGACTCTTGATGATAATTCTAAGTCTTTTGTAATATGAACTTCTAATATTTTCTTTAGTGCTGCTATGGTTAATTGTCTTCTCTTGACAAAATCCAAGATATTTATATGTATCTCCTTGATGCATTGGCTCGATTTCAATATTGGAAATCTTTATATAATCAGAGGTGATCTTTCCTTTTTCAATAGAAAGATTTTCACATTTTGAAGCCCAAATTTCATATGAATATCATTGGAATAGTTGAAAGTAATCTCAAGTAGACTTTTTAAATGTGATCTGGTTTCGGCATATAATTTAATATCATTTAAATAAATTAAGTGACTTAATTTGAATTCAGTTGATAGACTCTTTATTTTGAAGCCGAAACTAGTAGCATTTAATTGATGAGATAATGGATTAAGACAAAGACAAAACCAAAGAGCACTAAAAGAATCACCTTGAAAATGCCTCTTTGATTGGAATTACTTCGATTTTAACGAGTGTTTTGAAATATTTAAATGAAGATTGGTTCTCCAATTTTTCATTACAAATTCAAGAAAAAGACGAAGTGTCTTATCAATTTTATAAATTTCCAACATTTCTTGAAGCCATGAATGGGGAGAACTATCAAAATATATTATATATATATATATATATATATATATATATATATATATATATATATATATATATATATATATATATATATATATATATATATATATATATATATATATATATATATATATATATATATATATATATATATATATATATATATATATATATATATATATATATATATATATATATTATCTGACAATGCGAACTCAAATCGTCTCAAAAATTAAGGTTAGGTCATCATTGTCGGTGAAATTTGGCCATCCATTCAACATAACATTTTTAATTTGACATAGAATTTTATCTTTTTGTTTCTTTCTGAACCGTTGGCAAGTTCATATTGATTTCATCGCTTCTTAAAAGGAAATTACAATATGGAAATTCAACATCATCTTTGAATTTGGGAACAGAACGGTCATCACTGGAAAATCTCTATAACGCATCTGTCATATTTTCACCCGATTTTACATACCCTATTTCATACTGATAATTTGACAGAATAACTGCCCAGCGTCTTAATATATTGGCTGAAAACTGAGGAGTCGGTTTCTTATTGCCAAAAATGTTGAGAGTGCTCTATTATCAATAACTTATTTGAATTTTCGACCATAAAGATATTGATTGAATTTCAATACTCCGAAAATTATTGCAACACCTTCTCTTTCAATTTTTGGATATCTACTTTCACTCTGAGATAACGATCTGGTGGCATATGCTATAGGTCTATCATTTTTTTTTCGAATCCCATCCTCGTCGCCAGTTAATGCGATGTATTGACAGATGAATAAAATCAATTATATATAACTGAATCACTTTATTCACTTATTTAAATACTTTGAAATATAGGAGGTGACACTTTTCTTAGTATGTTCTTGAGGAGCGTTACTATCAGAATGAGAGGGGGGCGAACCTCCGAATTTCTCACCTCAGATACAAGAGGTGGGGATGCGCATAATTACAATATAACATGATTGAAATATTACAGATTCTAAAGGAAATATCATCATAGAATCAGTGACGATTCCACGTGATTTAAATATTTGAATTTAAGAAAAATAGGACGGTATATCTTTGAAATAAATGTTTTTAAAATATCCCGCATTTTTGCGTCATTTGTTTTTAATTCTAATTATTGAAATACTGAAAATTCAGACAATATAATAGTACTGGAGTTATCATAAATATTGAAGAAGAAATTTCGAAATTATTCGATGATTCTTGACGAACAGTATGTGAATGAAAAATAGTCCTATCAAAAAATTGAAGAAGTATTTCGTAACTGAAAAACTTCTTTTAATCATGACTGGGAGGTGTTTACTAGAAATAACACGAAGCACTCTTCCAAAAGGCAGCTTGAAACGGATAGCTAGATCGAATTTCGACTTCGGAGTTTGCGCATTAGATTATTTATTTCATGAATTTCTCAACGTAGCAAACAGTTTAACAGAAAAAGAATATAATCCAGTTTCTAAAATTCATCCCAAACATGAGAAATTTTTTCTCCGGCAGTTTTTTTGGAATTTATTCCAGTTTTCGAAGCTGTCCTCCAATTTTCTGTATAATTCATTGATTGCAGATAAATAGACGATTAAAGATCAAAAGATCCCGTTCAATTCAAAGTCCGATATCTTGGTAACAAATGTAAGCTGTGTTCATGCTATGATTTTAATGAAAAAAATTTTCCGAGTAGATGGAATTAAAAATGAACGGAAGAAAATTTGCCCGCTACTTCTTACGATTGCTTGATTACCATAGCTTCTGAAAATGTTTCATTAAAGGATTCCAAAACTACAATTTAAAACTTTCGAAATGTTTTTTTTATTTGTTTGATTTGATTTTTCTATCGAACTATCCAATACTGCCTTCTAAAAATCACCTACAAATTTGGAAAAATTGTTTCGACCTTCAATAATGTAACTAGTGTATTCTAAAAATATGAAACAATATAATTTCAAACTATACTTACGGCCTATTCCATATCATCAGAATCCAGCGATGGGTACATGTAAAAAAAAAAAAATATATTTAAAATTTATCATTAACCAACAAAACTTAGAATAAGAGTAATAGATTTAGTGTTATACTATAACACGAAAGGTACATATAGATAATAATAGATAATGTATAACTTTAGTATAATACAATTCTAAAAAATTCTATTTAATCCCTAATGTCCGTCACCAGTTAGGAAATTCGTGAAAATGAAAAAAAAGTTGTTCGCAATTAAAAGACAAACTTAAGCTCGCAAAAAAAATTTCAAATAAAGTGGTAGGTGTTACAAAAACCTATCTACTAATTTTATCTCGATCAGTGCTTTATTTCTCGAGATACAAGGTTGCCAATATTCGAAGCGCCCATCAGACAACACTGTAACTTTTAACAGCGATATCAAATAGACTGATGACATACCGCGTTTGAAGTGTCATTCCAAACAGATTTTTACTATGGAATAGTAAACGCCAAGCGAACGCTCTGAAATTGTTAGTATTTACATTGAAAACAAGTCAATAGTGAAAACTCAACGTGCTTTTAAAAAAATATATAAAGTGAACACCTTCCATGAAAACAATTTATTGTTTGTATGGAAGACAACTGCAATCAAGCAATAGTACGAGCCAGTGTTGAGTAGTCACCAACATCCCAAGAATTCCGTTCTCAGCAGCTCTTCATGTCCTGATCCACTTTACAACGCATTTTACGTTTTGATTTGCATTTTTTTCAAGACAAGATTTCATTGACACAAAAATTGTTGCCTGCCGAAAAGCTACGTCAATTGAAATGGGCTCAAAGAGTCATCGAGATGGCTGAAGAAAACGAGCAATTTTGGCATAAAATTCTCATGATCGATGAAACTCATTTCCAGTTGAACAAAACGGTAAACAAACGAAATTGCCGTATTTATGCCACTGAAAATCCACAAAGATTCAGGATGCGAAAAGTTACTGTTTGGTGCAGCGTTTGTACTAATATGGTCATTTTTTTCGAAGATGATAATGGCCACTCAGTTACTATCAATCAGGAGCGTTATCGTGATATGATAACCAATTTTTTTATGCCAATTATTCGTCGAAAGCGTATGCGGCACTACTGGTTTCAACAAGGCGGCGCGCCACCAAACACAAGGTGCACTATAATCGATTTTTTGGAGTAATTGTCCTAGCCGTTCGATGTCAAAAAAATTGTGATTTCGATTGGCCGCCCGGATCACCAGATTTAATGCCACTAGATTTCTTTGTGTGAGGTTATTTGAAATCAAAGGTTTACGTCAATAAGCCAAAGACCTTAGAAGAGCAGAAAACCAACATCCGTCAAGAAATAGCAGCCGTTTCGATCGTAATCTGGAAGAAAAACTGCTGCAAGGGCTATCATTTACGAGAAATAATATTCACTTTATCTACTCAACCCAATTGAATTATTTTCATGAGGAACAGAAAAAATGGTGTCCTGAATTTGGATTGGCCGTCTCAGTCGCTCGATGCCAATCCAATTGAAAACTTTTGGGCTCAAATGAATGTAAAGCTTGGGAAGAATCGACCTTGCAATTTGCAGCAGCTTGTTCGGCGTATTAAAAAGATTTGGATGTCGTATCCACAAGAACACGCAAAGAATCTCGAAGAAAGCATGCCTAGAACATGCCAGGCTATTATTAACGCTGAAGGCGGTTGGACCTGCTATTAATGTTTTTGCATGAACATTTACGAACAAATAAAACAATATTTCGAAGAATTTTTGTATTTGTATTTTCATCTACTCACAATATGCTATGCTCTTACTTGACTGACTGTATAAGTGCGAGTTATGACAAGTGGTGGAAGATGGTTAGAGTGTACAAAAAAAAGTAAGAAGTAGAAAATATAGGGACTATAATCATTCTGATTTCAATGACAAATAGCTGTTATCAAGGCAGGCTTGCTGGTATAATAAGAAAGACTCTTCTTACAAAATTCATCAAAATCACCCTAATAAAATTGGCTATTCGAATGTATTGACGAAAGAAGAGGAGAGTTTGGTTGCTTGTATAGAAGAAGAGAGCGCGAAGCGAAGATAATTAAAATTGAAGAGAGAGCGCGAATAAGTGGACAAAGTGTTAGAGATAAATTAAGCAGTATCAATTGTGCTTTATGATTATGAATAAGTCATTTAGTTTAGTGTTATAATTGTTCAGTCTACGTGTAAATAAACTAGTTAAAGTTTTGTAAGGTTGAAGTGTTCGATTTGAACCCACAAATAATTTCAAGATCTAAAAAATGTTACAATTGGTGTCAGGTGTGGGGTTTATTGTGAATAGAAAGGCAACACTAGTAAGTTTATACCTGTTACCCGTTTGCAACAGAGAACTATGGAGACAGAAGCGTTGAAATTCCTTCAGCAATCTCTGATGAACATCGATAAGAAAATGAACGAAAACTCGAAAAGACTAGAGGAGATATAAGATGAAAATTCAACTAAACTAGAAGAAAATTTGAACAACCTGAAAGAAGATTTGAATGAGGTGAAAGGAAAAATGGATGAAAATTTGAAGAAGGTTAAAGAAAAGTTGAAGGAAAACTTGAATTCTGCGGAAGAAGACCTGAAAGAAAATCTAAACAAGGTTGAAGAAAAGATGGAGGAAAATGTGAATTCTGTGAAAGAAAACTTAGACGAAAATTTGAACAAGGCTAGGGACGAAATGGAAGGAAATTTGAAGGAAATGAGAGATAGAATAGAGGAAGAAATAGAGGAAAAGATCAATGGAAAATTGAGTGGCTTATTCGAACATCTAGATGAAAAGGTGGCAAAACTAAAAAGGTTAGAGCAATCATATATAGTGAAAATGAATGAAAAGCCAATTTTGTCGAAAGTAGAACATGATGTATCAAGAGGACAATTCGGCCTCAACAAGACCCTCGAGAAGCTAGATTTTATTGGGTCAATTCAAAGGCAGATGCCTGAGAGTATTTCAGGAAGTGTACAACTTGCGCTTCGGTAAAAGGAACTTATGGAAAAGGCAAGACCCCAATGAAACAGTACAATGTTGGAAGTCCGATGGAATGTGTTACTGTAGATATAGCGGGCCCTTTCCAGAAACTGATGGCGGCAACAAATACATACTAGTTGCCATGGATTATTTCACCAAGTGGGTTGAGGCTTATGCAGTACCAAATCAGGAAGCCGCAACTGTCGCTGATATCTTGGTGAAGGAGTTCCTTCGCTGTTTTGGAGTTCCCTTAGAGTTACATTGCGATCAGGAGAGAAATTTTGAATCGAAGCTATTTCAAGAAACGTGCGGAAGACTAGGCATCAGAAAGACCAGAACAACAGCGCTTCATACTCAATCAGACGGCATGGTTGGAAGAATGAATAGTACTATGGGAAAATACCTGGCTAAAGTGGTATCGGATCATCAGCGAGATTGGGACCAATACTGCACCTTTTTGTAATGGCCTACAGATCTTCAGTGCAAGAGTCAACCGGGAAACGCCAGATCGGCTTATATTAGGTCGTAAAATGAGGTTGCCATGTGATCTGAAATTCGGGTGTAAGCTTGGAGAAGATTATGTCACTAACCTGGAGCGAAAAATGGATTATATCAATAATAAGGTCAGACAGCATATGCAGATTGCCAGTGACAGAATGGAAAACCGCTATGACCTCAAAGCTTCTGAAGGCGGATTCTCTGTAGGAGATCTCGTATGGCTTTATAACCTACAAAAACGTGTCTTGTCTCCAAAACTACAGCGACATTGGGAAGGTCCTTATGAAGTCATGAAGAGGATCAACGACATTGATAGTCAATTTCAATCGATTGGCTCCTTTTGCAGGAGAAAAAAAATTACGAGGAGACACGTTTCATCACAGAAAAGTCGAAAAATCATCAAGTGAATGAAGCTAGGGACTGCGATCGTTTTATGGCCAACTATAGCGGCACTGGAAAAGCTATTAGGAGTTACCAGAAATACAACAAGATATTCTCCAAGTAGGCAAGGAATACGCCATTGCACATTGTGTCGGTCAATATTTTCTAATGGATAAGGGTATCGCGAGAGTTTTCAAGGCTGAATATGAGAGACCTTTTGAACTAAGGCAGCAACTGTCTACAGTAGGCAAGACCTAGAACCTAGATGTTGAAGGAAGAACGGTCTACTACTTGGTGGCTAAAGAATATTCACACCAGAAACCCTGCTACGAAGATTTATGGTTAGCCTTACTAGACTTGAAAGAGCACTTGGTCAAGCAGGGTGTGATGAAACTCGCCATACAGAAACTTGGTTGTGGGTTGGACCAGTTAGATTGGAGAACAGTACGGAGTATGATCGAAGTTATCTTCCAAGCCACCAAAATGGAAGTTCTCGTATGCTGTTTCAATCCTACACCTTCGGTACAAGGTGAGAAGACAGTTGAATGTTATTTCAATCAACAAGGGAGATGTAAAACTGGAAGTAAATGCCCATATATGGAAGACCTTTTGAACTAAGGCAGCAACTGTCTACAGTAGGCAATACTTTGAAACTAGATGTTGAAAGAAGAACTTAATACTTCAGGAATATACACAAAAAAAATGAATCTTTCTGTGAATACTTTTAAAGCCAAGGTGATGTGTTTCAGTAGAAATGGACAGGGATGTAAATTCACCTTTGTTTATGAAGGCGTAGCGTTGGAGGTGGTCAATATATATATGTCTATTAGGGGGTTCCTTTCGTGTCCTCGTCGCTATTTCGGGAAAAGTGTGAAAGTTCTTTGGTTAAGGCAAAGCAGGCTTTTGATTCGGTGATCTATGTTCTGTCTGTGCTGAAATCGACAGATTGGAGCATGAAAGCTCAGCTTTTTGATTCTCTCGTGCGAAGCATTCTACTTCACGCAGCTCCGGTATGGGGCTTACGCTACGTCGATATACTTGAAAAAGCTCAGACCCAGTTCTATAAGAAACTACTACATTTACCGTCTAACGTACCGGATTACTCAGTCCGTCTGGAATGTGGTGCGACAAAGGTCCGCAATACTATATTGGCCCACACTCCAGAATTTTTAATTAAACTCCATAGAATGGAAAGATTCAGACTCCCAAAGCTCTGATTTCAGCGAATGCTTCACCTCTCGAGTGATAGTAAGGTCGAAGTAAGGTATAATTGGTGTGTGCAGGTAAAAGAGACCATGGATTGCCTGCATATATTCGAAAATGGGAACGACAGAACACTGGCATCTTCTAAGAGTTTTCTCATTGAGAAATTCAGGAATTTATGTTTCAATGAAGACATTTTGCGAGCCACTAACTTAGGTTATCTACTGCAAGCAAATAGTTTCATTTATACGATTTCGTCAAAACTTTATTTGAATCTATATGTTCCTTTCCATTACACGCGGGTGGTTTCCCATATCCGTTTGAGCGAAAGAAAATGTTTGAGAATATATTTTAGGGGAGTATATTATAGAATTGTGTTCGGTGAAATATGCACGGTATGTAACATGAACAGGACTCTGACGTCTGATCATTCGTTTTTTGAATGTTCGCCATTGAGGGCAATATTCGGGAGTTCTTGTGAGGCGAATGTTTATGAGCTGATTCAATTTTTGGAAGGTCTTTCGGAGGCCTGTCAAATCCGGAGATTTTCTGGGCTTGTACTCACTCTGCTCAAAACTAGATCTTTATTAATATACGAATAGGGGCTTTTGATGTTTTGAAGTTCATGGAATTGCCCTCTCGAATATTTTGATTATTGATATTGTTCAAATGAATAAGTTCGACAATATTTATGTTTTTTTTTGAGTTTTTGCCAAATGTGCACACATTGTTCGCTCTAGATTTCTGGCAGAATTGTTATTTTGTATGTCAGTCGATTATATTTCATTCGTTTAAGTTTTGTAAGTACGGTTGTTGTATTATTCTAGGTGATTGTAGGGGGCACTCCAATTGAATTTTATCTACTGGGGTTGTCGATAATTTATTTTTTCTGTGATGCTTGATAAGGGGAATAATATCATTATATCGTGTTTCGTACACTTTCACACAAGTGGGTTTCTCTTGGAGCCCGAGTGTGTTGTGTTATTTTTGTAAGTATTTGTTTATGAAAATGTAGAATTCCGGAAAACAATAAATTGAATTGAATTGAATTGAACTTTCAAAATGAAGAAAAGCACCGAAAATTCTAATTTCTTTCTAATGAATGGATTCGAAATCCTAATCTCTAATTGGTACGACGGCATTTGTTTTGAGTACTTTTGCAGCTCGTAGCAAAAGTCCTGCAGCGATTTATGTTAAAAACGTCGAAAATGCCCCACTATACAAAATCTATTTCGTATAGTATGCTTTCCTCGTATAAAAATTTGACATGACATAACTTCGTAATGAGAATTTAGTCTTTTAAATTCCATACGGATGAATAAATAATTGAATGAATTCAACCTGATCTGATACAGCTCCTCGAGACAACGCTAAACATTCTGAAAAAACTGTCCCCTTTCCGAAAATCTCGAAAATATCCTTGCTACAAGATTTTGAGACTTTACCTTCAAAAATATTTCATGAATTCAAATTAATTTCATTCGAGGAACGAAAAAAAAAATTCTCACAAGCGGGATCAGGCCAATTACGGAGGTGCGATGTTGAAAACGACCATTTTCCACCACATCAACAAATTCGGCTATAAATATGGCGCCATTTGCATACCTGAAATGGGAGATCTAGATATCCCCCGGTGTTTACTTGTACTGCTTTGATTTACGACCTTTTGTCTAGTGTTTAGAAGCCATTTGTTTATTGTTCGGTTGGCATTATCTTTTTTTCAACACGAGCAGAAATTACGACGATGAATATTAAAGAGGCAATTAAAGGAAGACCTGACAGTGTTAGAAACGTAAACTCATCCATATGAAAACCTATGAAAAATGGAAAAAGTACAATCTTCCTGCATGTGCAAAGATCTAATGAAAGCCTTTGGTGTTATTTGTTTGATGGAATCTTGATTTATTTAATTTATTGATCATAATTAATTATACAATGTGATACAGATAGAAAATTCGAAATCACAAAATACATTACGACTATCATGTAGTGATGAGACATGAAACAACACACATTGTAAGACAGAGAGAAGCTTGGAAAGTTGAAGGTTGTTTTCCCAACTATGAGAGTACGGTAAAGAAAACAGTTGTTTGCTTTATTAAACCTATTTAGTCTAACATCAAACAATTGCGTGTGTCAAGTATGTCTTATTGACCAGCTGAACAGGATCGAAGCTATTTTTCGTATAATCCGTGATACCATTCGAAAAACGGAAAACAGATTAGGCACTCGCAAGAAAATTTCAACCAAACATAATTGCGAGATAGATTCGACGTAATAATTGTCACAAAAAACGTCTTTTGGAACTTTTCTAGAATGTCCAAATCGTCCATATAGAATAGATACCATAATATAGAATATCAGATCGTATTAGAGAACAATATTGAATTTTCATAGTACGGGGAGAGTGAGAAATAAATGCTCTCTGTCAAACTTCACACAAATACATGACACAAAACAGATAAATTTATCAGCAAAACTATTTGAACTTTCGGAATTGCATAAATCTATAAAATTAGATTTCTGCTGATCCATCGAAGCAAACCATCAACCAGAGATTCTAAATAATTTGAGCCATGTTAGTTCTTCACAACCGAATACAATTATAATTCGTCTACAAAAACGAATTATAATCATGAAGGGCCTAAGTGAAGCCCTTGGGGAACACCATACGTTACCATGATCTCCCTAGAATGAAAGTTTTTATATTTCACAACCTGTGTTCTACTATATAGAAAACCTGCAAGCCACTGTAGCAGACAACTCCAAGTTTACACATTAGTACTTTATGGCTAACTGTATCTAAGAGAAATAGTCCAACTAGTTTTGCGAAAACTATGCTTCGCTGTTCATTGATGATAGTGGAGCAACATATAAAAGGTAATTTCGAACCAAGCAATCTAATAATGTAGGTAGAGAGAGTGTGAAGAGATGAACTGCTTCCAAAGTGCTTGGAATTTGTCGCTAGCTAAGGATACGTTTAATTTATCGCAAAAGGTGCAAGAAAAAGAGCGCATTTTTGCAAAACCAGGCTTTCCATCACACCTCGTAGATCCGGGCTGCGCAAACTTGAACTGCTGGCGATCTACCTCAATATTTTTAGACTACTTACGATAGACTCTGAGAGGTTGCAAGTATGTGTGATGCAGGGTTGTCGTACATGCACGATACTCCCTACCTACCTATTTACCTAGGTAGGGTGTACCGTAGCATATATAGATATTAGCTTTCCGCACAATATTTTAGTAAGGTTTTGGCTTAGGTTCAGTTAGGTTATTCTCTATAGTATCAATGAAAAAACTCATAGTTATTCAAAATTGCGAGTTTATTGGTTGTTACAAAACAAAAGAGTTACATATGGTGTTCAACTTAACTAAGGAGTGACTTTGGATGTTGAAGCGTGGCACTGCATGTCCTCAGCATACTTTTTACTTGCCAATCGCAAGCATGATGACATGTGATCGTCAGTTAGTCGATTGCGATATTTTGACTTAATTATTTTCATTTCAGAAAATGCAGACTCGCACAAGTAAGTTGACCCAAACATTGCCTCAGTTGAAGGGCGATCTGCCTTAGATTCGGATATTTATCTTCAGATATAAAACACCAGGAAATTGTATCAGATGCTGTTGCTTAGAGATGTATATCTGATATAATTTGCAACAATTCATTTCAACAGAACATCAGATCATATTAAACTGACTTGCTGTTTCAGTAGCTAATTCCTCAATGTTTTACATGAAAAAGGATAGCTAATAAATGATGCTATAGTTGCCAATTTACTGCAATCATAAAAATGCATTTCGAATTGTCCCAAAATATTTGATAATTCAACCTCATACGTATCATAATTCAACTGAGGACTCCTTGCTTTCAAAGACGGAAAATGTTTCAGATCCTTTATTTTCAGTTGATTTATCATAAGTTGCAATTCACTTTTGAATGCGTTTACTGCGCTAATCATCCCAATAATAGTTTTTACTTTACCTTGAAGCTACAAGTTAATGGAATTTATGTGAATTGCCAAGTTACCACGCTTAGGTATTGCAACTGACGCACGACAAATACGAGAAATGCACTTATCCTTCACCATACAAAAGAAAAATTCTTCCTCCCAATCGTTATCACAATGATACGTTTTAGATTTCTTCGCTGCAGTCATTCTGTACTATTTCATAATACACTTTGTATCGACGTAGCATTGCCTTCAAGTTACAATTCAGAATGACTCCAATTCATGCAGGCGCAACATTTATATCGGCGTGAACGAAAGTCTCGAATGTTCCAGTCAAACGCGCCGCCCGAAGTTTTTAGAAAAGCGGCAAGAATAAAAATCGCGGCTTTTCTTTGACAAGTACTGCGCGTTCCTTTGATAAAGCCGCCTTTTGCCGCTATCAGATTGTTATTTTAATACGTAAGAAATTTTTGTAGTTTAGTTACCTATCTTTTATTTTTTTTTCTTCTCGAGATCTACTCAGAAAGCACTCGACCGGTTGAGCACCCCTGCCGTAGATAATCTCGATTTCAAGATGTTAGCAAGTGAACTTGGGTTGCTGAAAATTGGCGTATGCTGTTAGTGAAATGGAACATAACTATTCCATGTTAGTAAAATTGAACGCAACTATTTTAGTCTTCTTTTTCACACCTGTATGGTTATGCCATTGCGTCATCTATGTACGCCTATGTGAGCAAATCCTTTTTGAGAAAAAATGTTGCATGTTTTAATTGAAACAAGATATAACAATTAATTTTATCCTAACCACCCACAATAATTTTTAAATGCTAATATTCTAAGACTAACATATTCAATTTTGTTTGGTACAGTTAGATCTATATAGCTCCAAAAAAAATATGCGAATAAGTCAACGACCGTTTTACCTTCACTTTTAGAAAGTTCCCTATTTTCCATACCATCAGAAAGTTCTGATGAATTTTTTAAATGACACAATGAATGGAATTATATATAATGAAAATTATTCAAATAATTAGCATAAACTAACACCAATTTCAGCCATTTTCCTCGAAATAAAGATAACTCCGCAAATCTCAACCCGCAAAACATTTTCTATTAGCTCTTTTATTCATGAGGCATCCAGACGCCTATTCAAACCAAGATCGACGTATCACAATCTTCTAACCTTTAGAAATTAAACGCAGAAGTACTCTTTCATTGAGCCACTGTGTACACAATCCGACATGTGACGATATCGCCGACTCGACCACGTAAATCATGTTTCACCACCTTTTACAGCCGTCCTAACCAACGACCCCCTCCCGGCCGTTTTTCGCTAACGACGCATTCTATTAGTAGTTCCAGTCATTTCGTCATGAAATGTATAATTTATTAATATTTGAGATTCTATAAACGTTAGATGGAGCATCGAGATAAGCGCCGGGGACGGTATTTATTTGTTTTCCGAAGGGGCCGTCATTAAAAAGCAGTTTTCGAATAGCGTGTCTCCCCTCAGGTGGTATCTATCCGTTTCCGTTCTCTTATCCTTTTGTCTTTCTTCTCCGCAGATCGAATTGTAACGATATACTAACACGATAATGTTATAATGAATCGGGAAACAGTATTATTATACGATTTATCTGGATGTAAACAGGACGGCTAATTATGTTATTAGAAGCAAACATATTTCGACAGTTTCATCGACAACGTTAGTGGATGACAGTTCTAAAAACGACACTTTTCGTGGAAAGAAGGTAATTCCATCGATATCTCGCACACTCTTTCAGAAAAAAGCAAAAAAAACCTGAATAATTTTGTTATAGTTAGTTATCCAATTCAAGGCCAAGGGAGGAACCAACCCATTCAAATTCACAAAACCTCGCACGAATTCCCAATCAATGGCATAAGGATAATAGAAATATTACGTAGGTTGCTTTTCAAATTTTGTGCCTCTGGCACTTTTACTGTTGACAGCTCCCATCCAAGAACTGTGTCATGTATTTTGGCATTTTTAACCTAAACATGCTAACAACACTTTGACGTACAAGTGAGTTTTGTTTCGTTTATGGTCATTTGAAAAATTCAATTTTGACAAAAAATGGAATAAACTCGTAAACATTTTCGTCCGAAGCTTTTTTACGATTCTCGATGTGGATTAACTAGGCAACTGTGCTGCGATCAACTTGCTTCGTTTTTGGTGATGAAGCTCCACACTTGGTCACGGTGAAACGCTGGTATAACAAGTTCTATCGGGACCGTGCTTCACCCAGTGACGAACTTCGTGAAGATCGTCTAAAGTCCGTTGTTCTGTCACACACTATCGATGCAGTGCGCGAAATGATACACGATGATCGCAATTTGACTTACCGTGAGATTGAGACAACCCAAAACATTAATTTCACCAGCATACACATTCAATATTGCATAAACAATTGGCTGTCAAAAAGATTTGTTAGAGTTGGATCTCACACAACTCAACAATTGCTCAATAGAAGGTTCGTGTCGTTTAGTGCAAAGAAATGTTGAAAATATTCAACCCCGGTGCTCCAAAAGACGTTTCCAGAATCGTTATAGGCGATGTATCTTGGATATATGCGTACGAGCCCGAAACTAAATAACAATCGACAGTATGGGTCTTTCAAGACGAGCCAAATCCAATAAAAGTTGTTCGTGCACGAAGAAGCACTTCGAAGCAAATGGTCGCCTGTTTTATGAGGAAAATCAGACATGTCGCCACCATAACATTAGAGTAACATAGAACGGTCAATACTGAATGGTATACAACCATTTGTTTGCCGCAAGTGTTAGGTGGGTTGAGGAAATCAAATGGAAGAACTAAAATTATTCTGCATCATGGAAATGCAAACTCCTCTCACATATCAGCCGATATGATGGGCCATTTAAACACCCAAAACATTCATTAATGGAACATCCTCCTTATAGTCCCAACTAACGACTTGTTTTTGTTCACGCACATCAAGAAAAAACTGCGTGGGCAACGATTTTCGAGGTAGTTGAAGCCTTCCTTGGAGGTATCTCACTCGGAGTGGCAAAAGTGTTTCGAAAATTGGTTTAAGCACAAAAGTATATCGATCTTCATGGTGAATACATTAAAAAACAATGAAGCTAATTTTCTCCCTAAGTCTCCCGGTTTTTTCGTCAGGCGCAAAATAAAAGGCAGCCTACGTATGTTACTCCAACGGCAGTCTTCAGAAGGAGTTGTCTTGTCCGCTCAGTAGCGGAAGATACCAATTATTGCCAGCTCCATAGGTATCGGAAACGAAGATTAGCATGTATTGTCTAGTATCTCTCTGCGGTACAGCTGCGAAACGCTTTTTCTGTGGACTTCACATACTGGGAAGGTAGGTTAGAGTCAGGCAACTTCAAGGTTATGTGGGGGTTGTACGATAATAATAATAATATAATAATAATGATATATGGGCGATGTCAACCCAGATTATTGGGTCCATAATGATTCTAAAACATCTATAGATCATAATCGGCATCACTTGAAAGACTGAATTGGCCATCGGGGCCCTCTCGGTCAAACAGAGATGGAATTTGAAGAAATATCGCAGGTTATGTATTTTTTTATTATCTCCTTAGTCCTTTTCATGACCTTGATTGCTATGTAAAATCTTTTCTCAGATTTGTTTAGACATATAAGAAGTATGATTGTTGAAATATTTTTCTGCTGATTCTCTTTTTCCATTGTTACAGATTCCTGCCCCAAACCCCCTCTCTTTCACCCTTGTCTTCGTCTGGAAATCATGGAATGCAAGAGAGTATGAAGCGGGTAAGCAGAAAATCTTTGGTATTCTTTTTGTACACACGACACTAACACAACATAAACAGACAAGCTATGGCTAGTGCAATAGCTACAGGGAAACGAGTTTTTCCTCAGGTTTTTTCACTCGTTTCTTGAATCATATACAAGATAGTATGGTTCCCCTGTTACATTTCCTGAGCTCACACTTGTGCTTTTTCTGACACACACCAAAATTATATATATATATATATATATATATATATATATTTTCCGAAGGCAATTGGAGTATTCATTTTATTCCTGGCTAAGTTTATATATATGAATCTATATATATATATATATATATATATATATATATATATATATATATATATATATATATATATATATATGAATCATATAACATTTCCTGAGCTCACACTTGTGCTTTTCTGACACACAAAATATATATATATATATATATATATATATATTCGATATATATATATATATATATATATATATATATATATATATATATATATATATATATATATATATATATATTCACTGTGAATAAAATGTTACAAATCGCCTAAACTTAGCTAGGAATAAAATGAACTACTCCAATTGCCTTCGGAACTCCGTAATGGATAAATATTTTTGACTACGGAATGAACAACTATGTTTTGGAACAAGGAATGTTAGATCTCGAACAACTCCATGCGCATCAGATATTTTAAAAAAAGAACTACAAAGTTAAATATCCAATTAATGGTCTACTCTAGAATGCAGAACTGATGCACTAAAAACGGAAGTGAGATGGCCTTCTGAAGATAAACCGAGAACTAAAACTACCAAATATACTATAATGGTAGCAGTGTTGTACGTGATCGAATCTTTGCAATGAAAATGAAAGAAAAATTCATCTAATATATTTATAATATGTTTCTATGCACTAATAGAGGATGCAGATGCTGAAAACAAAGACGTTTTCTATAAAATCATGGAAAAAGTTTGCAACAAAATAAGGAGTTATGAGATAACGATGTGGAATACAACAGCTAGCAAAGAGAGTCCACCTCTGAATTCGAAAAATAATGAAAAAAGATTATTGAGTATGGTCCCATCTCATGTCTTCAAAGTTGTTAGCCCTATATTTCCAAGAAAGGACATTCATGAAAATACCGGGAATTCGTCTACAGGACAAAGAACCAAGTACACCACGTACGAATAGACATCGAAGAATAATTAAAAATGTAAGAAGTTTTAGAGGTGATTAATTTGGTTCAGACTACAAGTTGGTATTAGTGAATGTTTACCAAAGATTAGCAATGGAGAAAATATAGAAAAATGAAAGATCCAGTACTAGTTCGAAACTTTCGAAGGAATCTACAAGTACAATTGTCAACAGTTGATGAATCGCAATAGGATATTGATCAATGTTAAGAACACCTACAACAAATAATTTCAGATAGTTCTAAAGAGGTATGTGGAGAGACAAAAATCTGGAAAACCATTGCTTGATGATGCAGCTAAAACTGTGGTAAAAAATAGAAAACTACAAAAAGCAAAATGGCTAAGCTCATAGGTAGAGAACGATAAACAAATGTTTGACAGTCTGAATAGGTAAACTAACCTAACCTCAGAGAAGAAAGAGAACAGCTGGGTTGAATAGTCTGGTTGAGACGACGATGAAAAACTCGAAGGATTTTCATTAAACCATAAGTTTTTCAGGAAACCATATACACCTAAATCATAAGGGACGAATATATAATTATTATGATGAAGGGATATTATTATGGAGTACTTTGATGAAATAATGGATGAAGAAGTACGTCTACTAAAATTTCAAAACGTTCTACCTAAAATCAATCTACCATCTTTGGGTGAAGTAGCAGAGGCCATTAGAAACTTGGAGAATAATAAAGCAAAAGGAGAATATTAGGTCAAAAATATTAAAAGCAGGAGGCGAAATACTAGCTAATAGCATGCGCAGTATCATATCGCGAAACTGAACCAATACCAGAGAGCCATAGTAATTCCAATCCATAAAAAAGGTGACCAACTAGACCGTAGTGATAAAGAGGGATATCATTGATAAACTGTGCGCACAAAATATTTCCTACAGTACTCTTCCAACGACTAGAAAGATACAGTAACTCATTTATAGAAGAATAGTGGTCGGTTTTATGAAAACACAATCACAACAGACCAAATATACATGATCTAAGAGACAATAGCAAACTATTGGGAGTTTAATAGCGATCTCTATCTATATTTGACATTCGTCGATTTCAGTGAATACATTAGCTTAAATAGAAATAAAATGTAAGTTTTTGATCTTGGATGCTGACAATGAGAAAGACTTGGATATACCACTGAGAATGTCTTCCGTTCAAAAGAGTTGCGATATAGAGTTTCCAAGAAAAGAATCTACAAAACAATTATTAGACTAGTACTAACTTATAGATAATAACCAAGAAGACAGCGAAAAGACTAGAACTTTTGAAAATAAAATTCTGAGAAAAATGTATGGACCATCAAATGAAAACAGAACGTGGAGAACAAAATAGAGAGCTGAAAACTACTAGGCTGTTCAAGATGCTGCCGGCCTCTCAGAGAAAACATAAGATTTAAGCCAAAATTCATATTTATTATTCAACATATTCTCCTTATTCCAACGGTCTTCTTTAATATAAAAGGCTGTTGCGTCACAATTTGTTGACAGATTAAGCTGAAAATTTGGGAGAATGCGTTTAAAGCTTAGTATTTCTTAGAATAGCTCAGCTTTCAAAGATTGGTGGCGCCATCTCTGAGAGGCCGGCAGCATCTTGAACAGCCTACTACAGTGTGTTCCAACGAAAATTTGACCCCCCTATAACTCCGAAATGAGTAACATTAGCGAAAAACACCAAGACACGTCGATTTTGTTTCGAGGGGAGCATTTTTCGAAATAATTCGAAACTTGTCAGATCAACCCCTACCCCCAGCAACCCTAATTTCGAAATTCATCATAGGAATAAGGGTCGAGTGGCACCTTACTGTAAAGGTCTGTCAATTCTCCATTCTGATTTGTCATTTTAGAATTTTAAATTAACATACAGGGTGTCCCAACCGAAGGTAAGTTGAATTCCTGCAAATCCCAAATACTAAATGAAATCGATTTATTTTGGCATAATGCAAGCGCAGGTTTATGCTCGGTCTAGAAAACGACCTACACTTGTGAATTTGGAGTTGGTGCAATCAACCCCTATTTCCAGCATCCCTAACTCAAAATCATTCGATCGAAAATAGGTCAAGTGGCACCTCGTTGGAAAGGTATTTCAATTTTCTCTTCGAATTTGGTATTTTCGAAATTCAGAATCAGCATACAGGGTGTCCTGGAGCAGGAACACTGAAAACCCAAATAACTTTTTGAAACTGGTTCATTTCGGTATAATACGAGAACATGTTTATGTTTGATTCGAGAATAAGACTCTCTTGCGTGAATATGGAATTTTTGCAATCAATCTCTTCCATTCAGCATCCCCAACTCAAAAAATCATACAAGTGATTACAGGTTGAGTGGCAAAGTTCCAGAAAGATTTTTCTATTTTCTGAATCACTGAGGCATTGGTTTCAGTTTGGCAATCGAGGTTTTCTGGCGTGAGGATCAGGATGAGGGGATGATGGAGAAACTGATTGGATGCTCATCTAAACAGGAAAACGAGATTTATTGAATTTGTATTCAATTGAAAACAAAAAACTAACTTGATTATTACAACAATTGTTCAAAATGACCTCCGCCCACCTCCATACAGTTATACAGACGATTTTCGAACTCTCTTCTCACATTAGCGAAAACTTCAGGAGTCAAAAGTCGGCATTCTGTGATAATCCTCATCCGCAGCTCCTCCAGGTTTTCTGGTCTTGTGGCATAAACTTTAGATTTTAGATGGCCCCACAAAAAAATCTAGGGATTTAAATCTGGTGACCTGGCTGGCCACTCAACAGGTCCTCTTCTACCAATCCACCTTCCTGAGAAATTTTCGTCTAAATATTGGCGCACCCGAGCATCATAATGCGGAGGAGCACCGTCTTGTTGAAAACGCATTTCGTCCTCAGAAAGAGTTGGATCGTTCTGTAAAATTTCTGTCAATCTAGGATGTATGTGTTCCTCTAACAACTGTAGGTAGCCATTTCCATTCAGATTACCCTCAATAAAGAAAGGCCCAACTAGATGATTGCCAAAATTCCTGCCCAAACGTTCAACTTCTGAGGCCTTTGCGTGTGGGCCTCTCTAAACCAATGAGGATTCTGTGTGTCCCAATATCGACAATTATGTCTATTCACTTCACCACTGAGCATAAAGGTGCTTTCATCAGAAAAACAGATGTTATTCAGAAAATTTGGATTAGCGTTTAGGTTTTCACTTAGATTTTCACAAAACTGTAAACGACGATCTGGATCATCTTCGTTTATTTCATGCACTAATTTTAACTTGTAGGGTGAAATTTGTGATGTTTCACGATTCTATGGACAGTTGTAGCTGATACACCAGTCAGACGAGATAGTTTTCTGATCGAAGTAGTATTCTCCATTTGTAGATGACCCACTACTGCCACTTCCGTTGCCTCATTTCTGACAGGACATGCCACTTCATGTTTTTGTTTACCACCGAACCCGTAGCTAGGAATTTGTCAACCAAATATTTAACGTACTGGTGACTGACTCCTTTTTTTTTCAGGATGGTTCCTATCGAATATCCTTGCCGTTTCTTTGGCACAACTGTTATTTCGAAAATACGTCGATACAATTTCGACCCTTTCCTCAGTGGAATAAACCATTTTCAGATTAATTTCAACTGACGAACAACAACAATAATGAGGAACTGATCTGAATAATAATAATATTTCATTGCAAAATGAGAAATAACAGATGACTGCACGCCAGATGGAAATGAAAAAATGTGAACATTTTCAATGCAGAAATCAGCTTTATTTCTTCGTAATTGATGCTCAACACATCGTACCCCAATACTTTTAACAGTTTCGAATTAATTTTAGTTGATAATTTCAAATGACGATATTGAATTTTTCGAAAGCGACATCCTGTATGGAGAGCCGAACTGAATGAAATGCTTTAATCATTCTGGAATTCAAAAACCTTTCTGAAGATATGCCACTTGAATTATTTGCATGATTTTCAAGTTGGGGATGCTGAATGGAAGGGTTGATTGCAAAAATTCTATAACCACACAAGAAAGTCCTATTCTCGGATCAAACATGTTCTCGTATACCGAAATGAACCAGTTTCAAAAAGTTATTTGGATTTTCAATGTTCCTGCTTCAGGACACCCTGTATGATGATTCTGAATTTCGAAAATACCAAATTCGAAGAGAAAATTGCAGTACCTTTCCAACGAAGTGCCACTTGACCTATTTTCGATCGAATGATTTTTGAGTTGGGGATGCTGGAAATAGGGGTTGATTGCACCAACTCCAAATTCACAAGTGTAGGTCGTTTTTCTAGACCGAGCATAAACCTGCGCTTGCATTATGCCAAAATAAATCTATTTCATTTAGTATTTGGGATTTCCAGGAATTCAACTTCACCCTTGGTTGGGACACCCTGTATGTTAATTTAAAATTCTAAAATGACAAATCAAGGTGGAGAATTGACAGACCTTTTCAGTAAGGTGCCACTCGACCATACAATAATACAATTTTTACTAAAACCCTGTCTCTACTATGGTTCAACACATATGGCGTTATTTGACAATACTCATCTACTATTCACTGGTGTTGATCGTCCAAAATTTCAGATCGGGTCTCAAAAATTTTGGATTGGATCTCCAACAAGAAAAAATCAAGAGGGTTCAGGTTAGGAGATCGGATACGTCACTCCATAGGAGCTCTTCTTCCAAACCAACAACCTAGATATTGCAAATTGAGGGATTGGCAAACTGGTGCGGCATAGTGATGACTTGCTTCGTTTTATTGGTGATGCAATTGTTGTTCAAGTAGTTAGAGATGGTTTTCTGGTTTTCTATCAATGGATCGATCGTATTTTTCAGCATATTGAGATAAATTTAGCCGTTTAAACTACCAGAAATAAATCCAATTAGGTGGTCTCATTTCCGGAAATTGTGGGTGGATTCTTCGAAATACAAGAGGATTTGTATCGTCCCAAAATCTACAGTTATACCTGTTCATAAAGTAGAAAAAGACTTTCTTCAGAAAAGCAAACGTTGTACAAGAAATGTGGGTTATTGCCTTCGATTTAAATTATCATAATTAATTCATGAAATAATTTGAATTTGTACGAATGGAACTTGTATTTATGTAAAACTCTAAAAACGTCAGATAGGCTAACACCAGAAGCAGATTGCGTGTTAGGCATAAATTTTGACATGTCCTAAAACAGCTACTGCTACATCAATTCGCAATGCCAATGGGCGCTCTTCTACCGAACCCGCTTCAATAAATTTTGATTCCATTACGTACGTATGGCGACCGTTACGTTCAAGATGGCTTTGGTTAAATATCCTTGCAACAACTCGGCAACAATTTTGATTTATGTATTAAAGGTTTACCAGCTCAACACATAACCATAATTATTTTTAAAAATTCAACCACATCAGCAAAGTAGTAACTTAATGATTGATTCCTAATGCTTCAAATGATCGAACAAATGTATTATCAGATAAAACCTTACTTCTAAGAATAAAATATTTAGTCAAAACAAATCGTCTAAAACCTCAAGGCAAGTAAATTCACTGGTTAATGCAAGCAGGAACTATCCTCGAAAGGTTACCCTACTCTTATTTCAATAATCTTGAAAATAGCTAAAATATTCAAGGTTTGAGATAAGAAATGATTTTTTCCGAAAGAGATTCTTCAAAATATATGTCAAAAGATGTCTCCTAAATAAAATTACTCGACGTGTTTCGACGAACACGGAGTGGCTCGTTAGAGATAGAACAGCCTGTTTTATAAACTTGTGCCAGAAGAACTACTTCGTCGTTTAAAACTAGAACTAGAAAATTTAACACAAACATTCACTCCATATCAAGCGGATCTGCGACTCGAATGTTAAACTATTCTCCATGTGTTTATTCCGTTCGGTGGAGGATCATTGACAATAAGTCTTAGGATGTGTGGGAGAAGATAAAAGTACTGCACTAAATAAGAAATAATTTTGGTAGAAAAATCTGAATTCTTTCTATGAATATCTATCCGTTTTAACGGAACACTCTCTACAAGAATGTAAGCATTTGCACGTACCAGCTAGTTATTTCGGTTGCCATTTTGCCGATGCCGGAGCTATAGGAGGTGCATTGGTGCGTATCTAGACACCGCATACGCGATTAACAAATCAACTAACGGTAATTAAACCTATTAAAAGTCCATTATGCGGACACGATTCCCGTTTTAAAAATCCAAATCGTCGTTTATTGGCCGATGCGGTAAGCCGTTAGGAGAAAAGCGATCGAATAGGAACCTAGAAACCGTACGGGAAATCGATATCCGATATCGGAACACAATGCTGACAGCAGAACGTTAATACGAATGAGTTCAGACTACTCTAAATATCTAGATTTAAAGATTTAAACCGAACGAATATTCATGTTTATCGGGTGGGTCAACTGAAACGAAAAAGACTCAACAACTGCTAAATTATTCGCTTCTGGAAAAAAAGCAGAAACAGGTCAATTTTTGTCTGAAGGGGGACATATTTTAACACACGGTGATTTTAACATCAACCCCCTTATCAGGGGTGCACAAAACTCAATTTTTTGCCTTCGATCTAAATCATCATGCATTTGATTCATGAATAAATTGAATTTTGTACGGATGCAACTAGTATTTATATAAAATTCTAATACGTGAAATTGACTAACATTGGAATCATCAGTGCCTCTGGGCTCTACTCTCCCAATCATGCAAGCAGAAACACTTGCTGTAAACCTTTGCTGTCAGGAGGGACTACGAAGGAAACTCAAAGGTGCAAAGATTTACATTTTAACGGACAGTCAGGCAGTGATAAAAGCTCTAAACTCTTACAGTTATCGGAGCATCTCTGTCTGGGAATGCCGTTAATCCTTGAAGCAACTTGCTGAGGGGAACAAACTTCTCCTGTGATGGGTGCCTGGCCACGAAGGCATACAACGAAATGAAGCCGCTGACGAACTGGCCAAATCAGCTGCTGGAATCCCACCCATCGGACCTGAACCGTTCTGCGGTCTAAAAGCCGCACAAACGACAGGAACTTGATATATGGGAAGAATCTAGCAAAAAAGAATACTGGAGGAAAACTCCAGGGAAAAGGCAAGCGAAAAAGTTCATTGACTATTCGCCGAAGAAGACAAAACAGCTTCTCGATCTCTCTAGGGATGAGCTGAGGATCATAACAGGCCTCCTTACTGGACACTGCCCACTGAGATACCATCTCAATAAAATGGGCAAATCGGAAACGGCAACATGCAGAATGTGTAAAGAGGGCGATGAAACTGCCGAAACATATTCTTTGCAGTTGCATCGCAACTGTCCGTCGAAGACATATACATTTCGGTAGCGACAAACTAGAGCCGCACTAAGTAAAAGCGAAAGCTCCCAGGGAGATTCTTAATTTTGTAAGGGATTTAGACCTACAGGAAAATTAATAAGAAATATTACGAACAAAATACCAATTTGGTTGTAGTTCGGAAAGGCTTGCAAAGCCAATTGACCCCCACGAATGTAATGTACACATTGGAATAATTTAGACATGTCCTAATGACGACACCACAGCTGTTGCTTCATCATTCACAATTCCCATGAGTGGCTTTTTTTTCCAATACTGAACCCGACTCAATAAATCTTGACATCAATTTCATAACGTATTTATAGCGAGCTTTACCTTCACGATAGTTTTGGTGAAATATCATTGCACTCGGGCACGATTTTAGTGTGGGTGATGAAGGCTTATCAGCAATAGGTTCTTGCTATGTGTATACCATAATTATTTTCGAAATTTTAACCTCATCAGGAAAGTAGTAACTTTAACTAGTAGAGTGTTACTTAGATTTGAAGGTGGCAAGGGAGATTCTCACAAGTTGTAGTTTTTTAGTAATTTCTTACCTTTTTATTCAATCTCAGGGCTTGGTATAGAAATAAAACGAGTTCCTTAGTTAGATCACAAACGTTAGAATATAATTGATATTGTTCCAATTATAGTGTTCACAATACCATATAATCGGAGGATTATTAATATTTCAGTTTACCTTAACCAGGGCTTTATATAATAATCATGAGGTGATACGTAAGGAAATAAACATTTATCTCCCTCACAGGGGTTCTTCACATTAGTATATTAAATAAGATAATAAAGAATGCGCCATAAACGCAAGTGGTACAAAATATGTAGATATACCGATATTGAAATGAACAATACACATGAACCAGGAGTCAATGAGAAATGAATGGAGTTAAATATACGTAATAATCCTAAATGGAAGTGGTGGTAATTTGATATAGGCCACAAACAACTGAGGTGGTTAAATTGTAGAATAAACTGAAATTGTGAACGTAGAGTGAATGAAACAGGTAAGATATGATGTCGCATATGTTCCTTATAAGTCTAAACTTATCTGCAGGTTATTAATGAATTCTCCTTTCCCTCTTGGTGCGGGAACTCATCAAGAGATCTTGGAGATTATGGAATCGAGTGGGGACCAATGAACAACCACAGCAGTGGCAGTAGAGCACTGGTTTTCCTCGAACAGGATCTTTCCAACTCAAAATAGGGGCGATTTCAGATGAACTGAATGAGAACTACACTCAAGTATAAGAGGCCTGAAATAGGTAACCAGTTGGATATTTGTCATAAGTTCTGATATTTGACTCACCTTTGATTTTTGAAAAGATTTTGAAGATTTTTAGAGAAATAAATCCGCCAAAGTGCGTTTGGTTAACAACCAACTTTCCTTTCTCTTTATTCTCAACTTATGACAATTGACAGGGAAACCTATCCTTTGTTTCAGAGTGAGAAAATAGAAATGACAATAGGATGTAGTTCAATTTTAAGATAGAAGGTTATAGTTCACCGGATAGCATGACATTTGTCATTGATTTAGTCCTATTGTCCTAGTTCTAGTGTAATGATTCAAAATTAAAAATATCACCAAGAAAACCATGTATTTCTTGTTATTTCGAAGAATAGCAACAAGAACAAGTTCAGCACGTAACAAGAGCTCTCAGAAGAAATTACAACAAAATCTCAAGGTTATTGAATTTACTGATTCTAGCACACAATCGCTTACTACCCTCGAAAGGTTTCCTTTCTAAGCAAAAATAGATTTGTTCTCCCTTTCTTCATTGAACCTCAAAATATGTCAAAATATTCAAGGTTGTAAAAACGATTTTCTGCGAACAAGATTCGCTGAAATTACTTTTCTCGTACACAGTTGTAAAGAGGATTCGAAGATCTTTCAAATGAGGTATCACTCAACCCGTTTGCCCTATTCGACTTCGAGGCATTAAAGCGTACAGTCTCAAGAGATTGCTCGATAAAGCCTCAGATATACGTCAAAAAATGTCCCCCAAACGAAACAACTCGACGTGTTTCAACAAATTTCTCCCTACGGGAAAAGAATTATACAGGGTAGATCGTTTGAGGTGAAACACCCAGTATATTACACCCAATATTCACATTGAAAATGCGATAAAAGAATAATTCTATCTAAAAGTGTACTGTGCATAGAAAATATATGGAAGCTCTGAGAAAAGAGTTCACTAGAGAAGCTATTTTTCGAATTCTAATTGCTGCATCTTTCTATATTTTGGTTTTAGTTTTTAGAATAATCAGGAGATGCTATCACATAAATCTGATTTTACATGGCTCTATAATTTATACTTAATCTATCCCTGCTACTAGACGCTTTCGTCGAACCGTCGACCAGATTGGTCGAACCGGCTATTAGCGGGCCAGTCGAATCTAACAAACTTTAGAGTATATTGAACGGAATCGGTCCGTTAGTGGATGTTTGCATTCCATTATATGGATACAATCAAAAAGTTCAGTGTATTCGCGTTTTTAATGTTTTTTATCAATTTTACATTCTCACAATCTATTCTATGATCTTGACCATAAGTATGTTGCCCAACACCAGATTCTGTACGTTCATATTTTAATTATGTTTCATGTTCTTTCAATTGATTTTTCAGTTTGCCAAACATTTACACAGAATTTATAAACTATTTCATCTATGCCACTCTTATCCAAGATTACTTCAGTTGTTTGTGTTGTCGAGTAAGCTTTTCATGATTGAATTTGATACGTTGGCCAAGTTTTTGTTGATACTTTAAAATACTTTTTCTAATCCTCTAATGCAGGGGTTCCCAAACTTTGAAGTCTTACGGCCATAATATTTTATTCGGTACGTTCCAAGGGCCAAAACATAGGCGTTTTCATTTCAATTACTATTGATTGTGTATTCAGTATATTGTGACAAGTAGGGACATCTAGTGACGAGTAGTACTATGCAGGTCTGTGATGCAGCTACTATCTATTTCGGCTACCCACTTACTACTAACATGTGGCATGTTTGAGAATTTCCGCATTGGTTCGAGAAAGTTCTGGTTCTAACTAGTTTTTTCGATCACTTCTAAATGGTAGTAATTGTGTAGGTATAAAAAGGCTAGCGGCGCCTTTACGAGTCAGTTTGCGTGGGAAAGGCGAAGGAAGCAAGGCTGCCTATTGTGAAATAAAATAACACCCGTGCATAAGTAAGAGTATTTTGATTAGACTTGTTTTATGTTTGATTTATTAGTATGGAAAAGAAGCGAAAAATAGACAGTGAATGCAGAACGTTCCAAGATAAATGGAACTTTGAGTATTTTGTGATTGAGTGCAATAATAACGCACTATGTCTAATTTGTAATGAAACCATAGCTGTTCTCAAAGAATATAACATTAAACGTCACTATAAATCGAAACATCTTCAAAATTACTCTAAATATACAGGAAGTTTGCGGACGGAAAAATTTGGAACTTTGAAGCACGGACTGAAATCGCAGTAATGTTTGTTTACCAAAGCAAATGCTGAGCAAGAGTCTGCAACTCGCGCCAGCTTTCGTGTGGCTCTTGAAATTGCAAAACGTGGAAAACCATTCGCCGATGGAGAAATGATAAAAGACTTCTTGATTGCAGTAGCGGAAGGGTGCAAGACATCGCAAAAAATACATCATCTCAACAATCTGACAAAAATGGACATCTTGAGTGGTTTTCTCTAGCCTTGGATGAGTCAACAGATGTGTCAGATACTGCTCAGGTATTGATTTTTATTCGTGGAGTAGATAAAAAGCTATGACGTGTAGGAAGAACTGCTTGATATTGATAGTATTCACGGCACAAAACTGGCGCAGGTATTTTTAAGGGAGTTGAAAATGCCATTAATAAAAAGAACCTTCGATGGAAAAACTTGAAATGTATCACCACCGATGGAGGCAAAAATATGTGAGGAAAAAATAAAGGAGTGGTCGCACTTGTGTCAAAGGATGTAGAAAATGATGGTGGTTCAAAACCATTAGTCTTACATTGTACCATTCATCAACGGTCATTGTGTGGAAAATGTTTGGATTTGTCTGATGTTCTAAAACCAGTCATATCAGTTGTTAGCTTCATCAGATTCACAGGAAGGAAGAGATTGGAGAAAATGAGTTTCCGTATCATACTGCCGTACGCTGGCTTAGTTGCGGAAAAGTCCTGAAGCGTTTTTTTGAACTTCGAGCAGAGAGCGATGAGAAGCATCGCCCTTATGCCTATTTCGGAAACAGTGAATGGCTGTGGAAATTAGCATTCTATGATGATTTGACAAATCTTATGAGCGAACTAAATTGGAGATTGCAAGAAGAAAATCAGCATCTCCCTGATTTATACACCAATATCGAAACGTTCAGGCAGAAAATAATACTATTTCAATCGCAATTACGTAAAAAATGTTTCACACATTTCAAAGCATGTGAAATATTCGTCGATTTTGCAGTAGAAACTTTGAGTGCTTTAAAGATAAATTTCGATTATCGTTTCTCAGACTTTGATATGATTACGAATGAAATTAGGCTTTTTCAAAATCCATTAGATTCTGACGTTGAGATCCTGGCTCCGGAAGTCCAAATGGAAGTTATTGATTAACAGTGCAATGACATGTTTAAGAACAAATATCATAATTCATCCTTATTGGAATTTTACAAGAGTCTTCCACTGGTACAATTCGATAATTTGCATAATTTTGCTCGTGGATTGGTTTCTGTCTTACAGTCCAGTCTTACATATTGGAATGAATATGGAATGAAGTCCACTTTTTTATGAATTTGCTTATTATTTAACAACATATCAATTCATATTTTGATTTTATTATCGGTTTAGCACAAAGGCAATTCTTTGATTCCGGTTAGAAATTGAATTATTTGAATTCTTTGTAAACTGTATTGGGTACTACGTACTTGTGTGAGAAATTAGTTTCCAAGATGAAGTACACAAAGAATGTTCACAGATCTAAATTAACTGATGAGCATCTTAAATCTCTTCTAATAATTGGTACAAGTAAAATTAATCCACACCTACAAACAATTGTCGCTGGAAAATCCCAATTACATAAATCTCATTAGTGTTTTTTTTATTAGTGTGATTGATTTCATTTTAATTATTTGTTAGAATATGCTTAAGCTGAGATACCTAAGCTTACGTTTCTGCGTGATAATTTCTGTCGTAAAGTTTTACCTTGCAAGTAAATAAAACCGAGTAAATATCATTCTGTG
Source organism: Cryptolaemus montrouzieri (assembly GCA_013387265.2). Classification (NCBI taxonomy): domain Eukaryota; kingdom Metazoa; phylum Arthropoda; class Insecta; order Coleoptera; family Coccinellidae; genus Cryptolaemus; species Cryptolaemus montrouzieri. The sequence continues at coordinate 25,481,836 of JABFTP020000165.1, read as the reverse complement.
TTTTCATTTTCTTTCATTCAACTTATCACAGCAATAGTAACCACAGTAAAACATTGGCTGTCGCGGGCCAGATTGATGATACTTGTCTTAAGCTGTCGCGGGCCGGATTGATGGCACTGGTGGGCCGGATTTGGCCCGCGGGCTGTAGTTTGGAGACCCCTGCTCTAATGTATAGTAGAAGAAATTATTTAAATTCACTAGGGTTTTCAAATATGTCCAAATACCGGGTGCTTCAACGAAAATTAAACAGATGCTATATCTACCAAGATATTCATTTCTGATCAAAACGCAAAAACAGATCAATTTCTGTTTCAAGGGGGACATCTTTTGGGGTACAAAACTTGCCTGAAATATGAACGGGGGTTGCAATCCTTGAACATTTTGAATAGGGAAAATGGGTCGAGTAATGACTCAAAAGAAAAGTGGCATCTTTGTCGACATTGCCTTGAACGAATTTTCATTTTTAATTGAAAACTGTAAAAGATACAGGGTGAGCAACTGAAAGATAAAGAAGACTATTTTCTGAGACTATTCAAGTTTCAGTGAAGTAAAATGGAACAGATCTATGCTGATCAATGGCAGTCATCATCAAGTCCCATCCTCATCTCGAATTTTAACCCCTAGAGCAGGGGTCGACCACGCTTGAAAATTTGGAAGAGATCAAGATCACGAAACTACTAAGGTATGGACTTTGTGGCCTGCACAAAGTCCATACCTCAATCCCATCTGTCTGGGATATTCTCAATAGAAGATTAAGAAGTCAGCAAAACCAGCCATCTACTGTGAATGAGTTACGGAACAGACTTCAAAATTTGGAACGGAATGGATCAGAATGCAATTAGATTTTTAGTATGAATCGTAGATGTCATGCAGTAATTCTCCCGGGGGTGGAAATATCCGGTACTATCAGGTTTTGGGACACTGATTTTTGTGAAAAGATTCACGTTTTCCTGAAGTTTTATTTCAATTTCTTTAAGTCCCTTTTCATTCCGATTGCATTGCTCAGTGATGGTTGAATACTGGAAAAAAGATTCTTCAACATATCAAAGCTTCTTCTGAATAAATTTCAATCTTAGATTTTCTGCGTTTATTTCTTGGCGAAGTGTATTTATTGAGTTATATCAATTTTTCGAAAATTAGCTATTACAGATAATCTAGGAGAAACGAATTTGTATTTATTTTGATGTTGAATAATGGTACAATCTCGGTGAATACGAATGGTGCTAATTTTATTGAATTTAAGTGTTCGAAAATGACTTTGAGATAATCAACAGCGATTTTCTATCAATTTCTTCCAATTTTCCTTTCACAATAATGAATGCTTTTCGATCGTTGGCATTTTCACACTAATATGAAACAAAAATATTTCTGGACCATAGTTTTGAGACGAAAAGATATATATTTTCTTTTATTCGTTTAAAATCACAGCAATTAATTTCAGTAGTCCAATATCGAGAAAAAACTGAAAGAGATGTTCGAAAACGTGAGCGAAATAAATTCATTATTTCAAAGTCATTTTCTGAAAATAGGAGAAATTCTTTCAATTATTTTCTACAGTGATGGTATAATTCTTCGAGAAAAAAATGATTTCAAATTTGTTTCTCGGTATGTCAAGATGTGATAGCTGATTTTAGTGCATAATATCAACCAGTTGATATCCTGCACTCGTCCAGTCCTGTAACAGTGAAATGTATCGTTCGTTCGTTAAAATATTTATTTGTAATGGTGACACGAGAAACTGAACGATTATAGCCCTGAAGAAGATTTAAAATATAAATCGAAACTGTTGGCCTTTTAATCAAACTAGTTTTTTTTAATTGGACATTCAAACCATCAATAATTAAATAATATAATTTATGATGGTCAACTTGAACTGACTAAAAACATTCTCAAAACTAAATTATATATAAATACAAGTAAACGATGATTTCTACTAAAATATATTATTAAATGCTCGACACGTTTCGATACACAGTGTCTTTGTCAAGAGCGAATGAATACTACAAATATCTCTTACTCACAAACTTTTATATATACTAAAGAGGCTATCCACTCAGAGCTATCTGTACTTGAACTAATGTTTAGGAAATAAATTTAATAGGGTGAGTTATTTATGTCTACCTGATCATTAAGAATTTTCGGTGAATACCTAAATCTTTTAATTTCAAGTACTTCCAGAAGGTTGAGTTTTATACCTCTATTTTCAGAATGTAGGTTTAGATTTTAAATTCTGAATTGAAAGAGTGACCATTTTCCTTAAGATGATTTGAATGATTTGAATCGGTTTTTCATTGATGAAACTGCGTAAATGTTCAGAGATTCTAACATTAAAATTTCTTCCTGTCCTACCTATATAAAAACAATTGCAATCTGCACTATCCACTCTATAAACACCTGATTTATTTCCTTTATTGATTGGAGATTTATGAATCCTGATAAATGAACCTAAATTTGTTGATGTTTTGAACGCTATATTTAAATTTGAATTTTTAAGAAGGATTTCACATTATTGCTAATATTTCCTATATATGTTACGTTAAACAATTGATTGCAATTGATGAAACTTAATAACCTCATTAAAAATAAACCTAAAATTGAAGGAATTAACACCAACTTGTTGAATCATCAATTTTCAAAAGATTCATAAATTTAACCGAAACAAATTTCACCATTGATGAGACGGCGTTATTGGAGAAAGGATTCAAACACAATATTTATCCTAAACATTATACATCGAATTTTGAACAATTAGTAATAGATACAGAACAATTCGATCAATTTCATAGAATTTATAATAGCAAGATTAAATAATAAACACCCGTTTTCAATTTATCATAAGCATTCTCATACAGATATCACAATTCATTATACATCGGCACATCTTTACAACTTAACGTTGCAGCATTTAATACCTATATACATAGACTCTTGAGCACACCGATGTCTAATGATGATTATTTCAAAGAATTGAATTTGATAAAACAGATCGCAATAAATAATGGTTATGATGCAAATTTAGTTAGCAGCATATTAGATGAGAAAAATCAAAAATTAGATTTACAACATATATATCCAATCGACAAGACAAGAAATTCAATGGTTAAACATAGTTATATATATATATATATATATATATATATATATATATATATATATATATATATATATATATATATATATATATATAAAGCAATATTAGCAACAATGTGAAATCCTTCTTAAAAATTCAAATTTAAATATAGCGTTCAAAACATCAACAAATTTAGGTTCATTTATCAGGAATTATAAATCTCCAATTAATAAAAGAAAATAAATCAGGTGTTTATAGATTGGATTGTGCAGATTGCAATTGTTTTCATATAGGTAGAACGGGTAGAAATTTTAATGTTAGAATCTCTGAACATAAACGCAGTTTCATCAATGGAAAAACCGATTCAAATTATTCAAATCATCTTAAGGAAAATGGTCACTCTTTCAATTCAGAATTTAAAATCCTACATTATGAGAATAGAGGTATAAAACTTATTGAATTTATTTCCTTAACATTAGTTCAAGTACGGATAGCTCTGAGTGGATTGTCTCTTTAGTATATATAAAAATTTGTTAGTAAGATATATTTGTAGTATTCATTAGTTCTTGACAAAGATGTTGTGTATCGAAACGCGTCGAGCATTCAATAATATATTTTAGTAGAAATAATCGTTTACTTGTATTTGTGAAAATGGATTTCTATCAAGTTAAAGCCTCGTCAACTGAATAAATTATATATACCATTTTTCCTACATTTTATTCTTAAAAATATTTCAAAGTCTTAGAAAATTTCAAATTGTTATAGAAAATTTAAAAGGGTATTACTAACTTATCCTTTCAAAAATATCATTTTGATTTAAACTATTCCAAATTTCGTGTCGGTGTAGTTACACGATGAACTAATTTTTTTCGGCGATTTCCAGCGTGCCGAAACAAGGTGCGTACCTCGTTGATTAATAGAAAAAATCGGATCTACATAAATACCTCATGCATCTAGCGGTACATAGAACCATTGACGTTTACATGAATGAAACAGGGTCCACTAGGTGATTGATGACAAGTCGTTACAACTACGTACCGTGAATGGGTCCTGAAACAAAGAGGATTTCATTAGGAACTGATAATGGCAACATGGCGAAATATCAATCAATTCGATGTTCGAGGAAGTGAACCTGACTGGACATCAAGTTTCATATCGGTTAATGGAATTTCTCAGTTCTGCAGAGATTCACCATCAGCTCTGAAGGAATTTACGTTTTTTATTACGTAACAATGGCTGCGAAATATTTTTGGAAGATGCTGCTTTCAAACTAAAATCTTGACTCAAAGTATATTGGAAAATTCTTAGCCTATAGAAAAAAATATAAATTCTTCATCGCAAACAAATGTAAAGATATTATAAAAATTTTCTTTGAGTTCTAAACAACATATTTTAATATCTTTATTGTTACAAGCTCAAACAGAACCTATCACTATAACAACAAAAATCTCCAACCTAAAACAGTGCTTTGAGACTGGTACCAGGTCAAATTAAATCGAACATAACATTTTGCTCATAATACCCGCGAGAAATAACTTATTCACATAGAAATCAAAAAAGAACAATAAAACCCACCCTGAACTGAAAACTACCTCACATCATTTCAAAATGGCTTCTCAGTTTTCTGGTAAAGACATTTACTGCTTTACATGATTCGGCAGCTTATTGAAATTTTATTGGCTCGAAAGGCCGGATTAAACCGACATTTATTTGTTCTGATACCTCTATGGCATATATGATTTTCCGATCTAGTGGCATAATCGTGAATCTCCCTATTGAACATAATCTTTGAATTCCATTTTTGTTTTTTGTGTATGATTTTAAAAACTAATCTACATTGCTCATATTTCAATACCTTTTCCAGCTCATAAATACCCAACATTTTCAATTCTTCAAAGAGGAGCTCTGTGTTTGTTAGTCTGTCATACTCAATCAATATTTTTAATATTTCATTTTGTAGAATTTGCAGTTTTATCATTGTGGTCACCCCACAAGAACACCACACCAGAATTAAATATCTAAAAATTGACAGAAAAAATGAATTGTATATATTTATTTTGCTTTTACGTGAAAGATATCTTCTGCTTCTATAAATGGCCCTTATCATAGGTTGAACTTTATTCATTATATGACCATTTCAAGTTAGATTCTCATCAATGATCAACCCCAAGTATTTGATTTTTTCTGTTTGAAATCCACTCATTCATCTTTATCTGAGGAAAACGAAATATCTTGTTTTTTTGTTTGAAGAGCATGAATTTGGTTTCGTTTATATTTATTTTCAGTTTATTACACAGAAGCCAGCTCTATACCGTTTCATATCCGTATTAACAAGAGATTCCAACTCTTCAGAAGTTGATGCACTGTATCATCTGCAAAGGTATAATACCGCCCCTCAAGCCCAGCACACCTCAAACTCATGACATAGATCGAGTAGAACAGCAGCCCGAGGACTGACTCTTTTTCCACTTTTTTATGAATTTGCTTATTATTCAACAACATATCAATTCATATTGTGATTTTATTATCGGTTTGGCACAGAGGCAATTCTTTGATTCCGGTTAGAAATTGAGTTTATTTGAATTTTTTGTAAACCCAAGGTGAAAGTTCGTTCTTTCTCAAGATTTCATAAAATGACAATAATTGAGATGCTTGAGGATGGTGCAACAGGTAAAGAATTAGTATCAACATATTTAATTCAACAACGCCTTTTGGAAAAATTGCTATTGCTAGTATCTAGGACCAAACGGTATTTGAACAAACAGTGCTGAGTCAATTTCAGAGAAAAAGCAAATTCATTTACATAAAATTACATGCCAATACATGCTAAAACAGATGGTTAAGTGCAAAAAATGATGTCTGGCATATGAGGGCCATTTTCATGGATCCACGTTCCAAGGTGAATATTGAAATCGTCCATTACTTTCTGCAGCAGTGGGTGGTCAATCATTTCTTCTGTGATTGCTTCCTTCAAATCAATGAAATTCCGGGGTTTGTGGGTATAAGCCTTTGGCTTAAAATAGTACCACAGAAAAAAGTCACAGGCAGCAAAATCTGATGATCGGGGGAGCGAAGGCATCGTCGAAACGCGTTCCCGGAAACATGTCACATAGAACTTTCATTGGAGCACCAGTTGAATGTGCGGTGGCACCGTCTTACTGAAACCACGCATCAAGACGAATTTTTCGTCTCCTGCGAAGTGCTCGTACATAAAAAGTTGTAATAATCTCAATAATATTGTTGACAGTGACGCCTTTCCATTTTCCATACCATAACGCGTTCGAAGTAAAGTGGCCTTTCACTGATGCTAACGATAACAAAACATTCGAAAATGAAATGACAACAGATGTTTTTGACACTTTAGTTCACTTAGCTAAAGAATTCACTTAGTTTTTGAGAGAGTTTTTCTATCAATGTTTCTAGGAAATAGACTCAATCGCGACTTTGTTTAAATAATGTCCACTTTGCCCTATTGTTTCCAAAAAGGTTGTTTTAGAGATTCTATCTTCTGTCACACAGCCAGACGGTTTTCTTCAATCTGTGTTAAATTCTGTTCTGGAAAGAAAGTGGCTGAGTCACAATATGGAAATAGCCTGGTGTGAGGAAAAACAAGCCATTTGGATCTTCGGAAAGGGGAAGTATCGGATGGGAATTGAGGATTGCTTCAATTTGAGTGAAAATTGTATACATCTGTTCAAAGTGGTATTAGCTGAAACCTTTTCCACGTGATATTTATTACATTTTATTGATGCCCTAGTGCACCAAAAGAGAGTGCGCTTGGAAAAATGGAATACCCCATTTTCAGACAATTATTTTTCTGTGACATAATTGTAATTTCCACCTGCAAAATTCGAAACATGGTCCGAATAGAAATCACTTACGCTCCCGCGGAGTGCAATAAACCGTATAAGAGCTGCTAAAAGGTATTTGTGATCACTGACAAGTGGAGTACTTCCGTTACCATGAAAATAAGACATCATTATTAGAGATCCTCGATATTTGCCTATTTTAATCAGAAAGAGACCAATGTAATCTACTCTTTATAGACACTGTCATAGACAGTTTCCAGAGCATTAACAAATAACTTTCCTTTTATCATTGGATAATTGATATTTTAAGCGAAAAAAAATGCGAAACTGCAGTTGTTGTCGAATTGAAAAATATGAAAACGAATTAATCTCTATTTTCCTAAATTTCATGATAATTGTTCAAAGTGATGACTATTCACTTGAAGACAGTTCTACTCGACGCATAAAACCCTGTGATGTGACTCGCCTCAGTTCCTCCACATCCAACGGAATGAAAGCATTTTGCAGTCTATTATGCAAATCATATCTTGAAGTCACAGGTTCAAGATAAACTTTATTTTCAGCGTTCCCCAAAGATAAACATCCATAGGCGTTAGGTCAGATGACCTTGGAGGCCACAAAGACCGCTTTGATTCGGCACTGATAAAGTGACAACGAAGTCACTTGCTACCATCCTAAAAATTCCATATAAAGTTCACCATTTAAGTTTTCATCATACACAAAATACGAAAATCTGTTGTCCACTTTAAAACTAAATTCATTTTGAGGATTAAAAACCCCCTCATTAGAAAATTTGGCCTCATTCGTCGAGATAATCCTTTTGAGAAAATTGGGATCCTCTTGTGTTCTAAGAAGAAGGATCTCACAGACTTCTATTCGAAGCTGTGGATCGCCAGCTTGTAGAGTTTGAACCAATGAAAATTTTTAAGGGTGCAGTTTATGGTTTTTCTTTCAATACTACTATGAGGTAAATTCAGATCACGCCAATTTCATTGTCTTCATTGTTGACTATAGGCGATGAAAATGATGTCTTATTCTGGACCGTCCCAGTCGAAAGAAAGTTTGTAACGTATCTCCTGAATTCTTCAGCTGTCATAGACAGCATATTTGGATATAATTCGTTGAATCTCCACAAGTTCTACTCACATTTCTTCCCTCATCTCCATGAATGAAAAATGAAATAAGTATTTGCACATTTGTGTAGCTAGCCATTCTGTTCGCATTAATTCGACAACTGACAGTTAAAACAATAATAGTTTGTTATCTATGTTCAGGAGCCTGTCTATGCTCTGGGATATGTCTATGCACGTGCAGAAATCTAAGCCTCCTTCAGGCAGGTACGTAAATTTCGTTTTTTCGCTATAACTTGAGAACATGAAATCTTAGATACAAGGTATGTATGGGAGATTTATTTAAATTTTTACGGCGAATCTAATGAATTGAAAAAATTTGGGTTACAATTTGAAAACGTAGTTTTCGATGTTATTTCGTTTTTAAATGTGAGGCGGAAGAAAGAGCACTCTGCATACTAATTGAGGTTCAGTCGGATATGAGTTATGCCCCGCATATTTTCTCGTTTGCAAAACACCTTTCATTATTTTGGTAGTTCACGTCGTTTTCGAGATATATATATTTTTTTTCAAAAAGCAAAAAATCGATTATTCTCAAGTAAAACTAGGATATTTCATGAACGAAACAAGCTAGACTTATGTGTTAGGTGTTTTTGTGATTGAAATAACAAGTAGTATCGAACCAGTTATCAATATATAGTGTGTTCTATATTAAATAACAAAGTTGATATACACTTTCGGTACAACCGGAAGTACCATTGAGTGAAAATAATTTAGAAAAAGAGTATCGGATCAGCTGAATCAACTACCAAAATTTCCGAACCATAGCTTCTTTAATTCTCTATAAACGTCTAATAGGCCACTCCCAGAATAAGGGAATTAAATAGATCTCGTCAAAATAATGCCATAAATCTATATGAAATTTTTACTAAATTGTATCCCCGCTGAGGTATCTATCTCTAAAGTTTGAAAGAATGAATTGTTTTAGTAAGATAAAATCTTTGTCTTTCAAGGAATTTTCTAAAATTCATGACATGGCTTAAAAATAGTATTTTATAAGATGTTTTTGGAGTTTCTAATGTTGCCCCATATGTGCTCAGGGTGAACTACTCCTAACACTTTTTATCCTCTGAGTTTTTAGGGTTTTTAGCGTTTCGCAAATCAAAGACAACGTTTAGGGTTTTTGAAGTTTTTTACTTGAAAAGGCTACACATATCTCGAAAAAAGAACCAGTAACGAGAAAAACGGGTTCAAAGAGCCTACGATATTTTTAGTAAAAATTAAAATAAAAAAACAATCTCTCAACTACCGAGAAATTGATACCTATATAATAAATATAGGTAGAATGTTCAAGGAATATTCATTTCTGGAAAATTTCACAATTTTGAGGAAGTTTATCAGGCATATATATATATATATATATATATATATATATATATATATATATATATATATATATATATAAAGACATTCTCTTCCTACTTTATCAACATTCACCTGTGATTTTCATTTGAATAAACACAAGTATTATAGTTCGATAACCGTTCAACAAAAAAATGTTGAATATGTCCTTGAATTTTACTCAAAAAGTACTCTTAGAGTGTCAAAATAGTTTTCATCTACTTTGATAGCATCCGAAATATTAGCATATGCCGAAATCCAGGTAAATCGCGAAATACGAAATAACTCCAAAACAAAGATAGCTGCGATCATTTCACCAATGAATTTTCCTCGAAAATCGAGGACAGAGATGAGGGGCGGTCAGTTTTTTTCATTTGAAATATTTCAGATAGATACCGTACTAAAACATTGAAAATGGGACATCCCGAGTATAATTTATCTCTAAAAATTTGCAAAGTTATTGCAGAACATGATGTAATGTTCCGGATAATACGGCGTTGATGATTCATTTAATAATAAAAAAAAACTGGTCCAAGATGATCATCAGTTATTCAATTATGATTCGACGACGGAAAAGATGACATCGGAATGCCTAATTTCCCTCATCATCTCGCGATGATTGAGCCGTAATGGATTAAGTAGAAGTGATAAATGAACCCAGCATACATCAAGCAGAGATTTTCAGTTCATTAATAACCATCCCGGCCGATTAGAGAACCTCGTACGTCTGTCACGATGTCGTCAATGTAGGGTATCGAAGGAATGCGAAGATGGACCAATTGGGCCATCGTAGTACCATCCGTGCGTACCATCTACTTCGAGCCGTATGTGCTGGAAAATTTCTCGAAAAATAGTTTATTTGATCATTCGACGAATATACGGGGTATGTTAGGAAACTACGCGACGTTCATGTTCCAACTAGATCAGTTGTTGAAGTTATCTGACAATTTTAAACGAATTTACACATTGTATTATTGAATTCTTTAATATGCAGAAACGGTTAAAGATATTGAAATATTTTCATGACGGAGATTTTCATAATGAAATAATTGGTTGCTACATTGAATGTGGGGTACATTTTCTGATGTACCATAGAATTCTGTTCGATTCCGTATTTGAACATTTATAGGAAACGTACGTCGAAGAGATATCTTTCATGACCAGTTGGCCGCAACAAACCAATGCATGTGTCGATGCTGGCGCCAGAATTCTTCCCAAGATGATATACTGCCGTAATGTCACATATACCGGAATGTGTCATTTTTGTAACGCCCTCGTTGGTTATCGAAGTTGTTAATCTGTATATGCCCCTGCTAATGCCAACAATTTAAACGACTGTTCTTGGTATTCCAATGTTGAAACCTTCAGGAACAATCGGAAAAATATTGGAAACAGATGTCTGAAAAACGATATATGATATGATTTAAGGCACGTTTGTTTTCGAGAAATCTGACCCGATGTATATCTGTAAACTTTTAATGTTCTAAATGCTTCCACTTGAACGTAAATCTTTTCTCTTCCAGTGATCTGTGAAAATATTTTTGAAGAACCAAGGAAAAAACAAAAAAGTTTTGTTACCCTGAGAATTGAATAATAGTAGCAATTCTTCTAAAACAATGATTATCATTCCTGGTGGAATATTTTTTATTTCCATTAATATGCGAAGTTTCAGATCATCAATATCTCTTGGAGTAGTTAAAATAACTTCTGATTTCAAATAACCCCACGAAAAGAAACCCAGAGGATATCAGGTACCGGACGGTCCATGACTTCTACTGAGCCAATCCATTTTACAGGAATTAGAAATCGCTAACACTTACATAGTTGAGTGGTTTTGGTGAAATCAGCTTCAAAATGCAAAAAAATGGAAGTAGGCTTGTCTAAGAGGATTTTCCTCAAAGAAAAATGGTCAGAACATTCTGTCTTTCAATAAACCGACTGAATTAATTTCTGAGATTGTTTGCTTTAATATCCTCGATTTTGTCCGCTTACACAATACCATTAAATACATCCATGGGGTTCCTAAAATAATTTCTAACTTTTGTGAGCAAATCTCTCAAACAACAGATAATTTACCTTTTCTCTATTTCTGTTATTTGAAATCCAAATTCGATGAATTGGTTTCCATCGTACAGCACCGTAAGTCTTAAGTGGCAAGCTTTGTACTTTTCTACATAATGAACTTGTCAGAGACTTCAATATAGAAATCAACAGTTTTTAACATTCCTTTCATTTACACCATATAAACACCTCAAAAAAGTCTAGGGAACACTTACCAATATCTTCAAAATATGAATTTGATGATTCGAATTTATAGAAATCTTTCGGTTTTTGTTAGGATGTATTGTATATAATGTATTCTCAAGAAAACAAAATAATATTTGACTTATCCAAAGCACCTATTATAAAAAAAAATTGAAATTTGAAAATGACAAAATTTGGTAAAACACAGAAAAAAATCCTGAAATAATATTTTCGAAACGTTATGGAAGCACTTATATTTTTCAGTACCCAAAAGGTCCATCTCTGTTATTAATGACATTTTGGCATCGTCGTGGCATGCTCAATATTAAATTGTCTATTACATTTTGGCCTAAGTCATTCCAAGCCCCCTGAACTGCTAATCGAAACTCCTGTTCATGATGGAAGACGTTGTGATGCAGGAGATTTCCTTTTAGGGTCTCTCACACATGCTCGATGGGATCCAGATCTGGGGAGCAGGATGGCCACGGTAGAAGATCGATATCATTCTCTTCAAGAACGTTCAAGACAACTCTTGCATGATGAGGAGGGGCATTATCTTGTTGGAAGAGTGGATTTTGACCCATTGTTTGGAGATACGGTACCACTACAGGTAAAACTATCTTATTTGCGTAAGAATTTCCCGTGAGGTGGTTCTGTATTAAAACGAGGTCAGTTCTTCCACCAAAGCGTATATCTCCCCAAAACATCACTGATCCGCCTCCCTGTCTAAAAACTTCTCGAGCATGCTGGAGACGGTTTTGCTTTCCAGGTTCCCTCTATATTCGAATTCTTCCCGAATCGGGATAATAACTAAATCTCGATTCATCACTAAAGAGAACTGTGGCCCACCTCTCTTGATCCCAGTTTACGTGTTCTTGGCACCAAGCTAAACGAGCAGCGCGATGTCCATGGAGTTGTGGAACTCTTAAAGGACGTCTGGAGTGGAGTTGACCTTCGTGCAGTCGATTTCTCACAGTTTGGTCGGAAATTTGTACATTATGAACTCGTGATAGCTCTTGAGCTAATTGAGATGCTGTGGTAGTACGATCTCTTCTGGCTTGTAAAACCAAAAATCGGTCTTGGGCGACTGTAGTAATCCTGAAACGACCTGTATGGCGTTCTTCTACGCTACCTGTTTCATTGAAACGCGACCATAAACGGTTTATGACACTTGGGCTACTTCCCAGAACCCTGGATACTTCCTGTTGTGAGCTCCCAGCTTGGAGCATTGCAACGGCTCGTAACATCTCTTCTCTAGTCAAATGTGGTCTTTCCATGGTCGAATCACAAAACTTGAATCTTTTATTTGTGCTCACAACAGAAACAAAGTGCCAACTAACTTTTTTTTGAGGTGTTTATATTAAACCTAACAGAAGTGTTTTGAAATCAATATTGATTATATTTATAAACCACCTAACTCCAGGTCTGATGCAACGTACCAATTAGTTCAATGTTTCGACAGTATTTCTAAACTAATCTAGTATAGATTTCAATTTTCCGTATGTTGTTTGGTCTCTGGCTAGTATACCTAATTCCAATAACTGCACCACTAACTTCATACAATTTCTCGCTGACTCGAATTTATATCAGTTGGTCTATGAGTCAACCAAATTCAGAAATAACAATAAACCATTTACCCGATGCATGGAAAGTTGCTTCCATTACAACAAGTGTGATAAACAGGATCCATCAAATTACAAACCTGCAAGTCTACAGACAGTGCCGATCATGGAGACCATTGTTGCGGAAATATGAGTTTCTGATTGACCATTAAGTTTTGCCTGTTGAACAACATAGTTACGGCAGAGGGAAATCAACACTCACGAATCTGTCACGGTCTTGAGAGATTCGCTTCTCTAGATCAGGAATTACCAATAGACATAATATCGATTTCGCAAAGTCCCCACTAAAAGACTTATAACTTAACAATGGCGGAATTAGATTTATCGGCTTTATCATGACATGACAGAGAAAGAATTTATAGTTAGTTTCGGAGCTTCTTTTTCGCCACTGAGAGTGGGACAACTTATTTCTCTGGTGGTTTCCAGTGATCTCACCACTCAGACCATTCTTAATCTTTTTTTACTGTTGACGCAAAAATTTATATGAAACCTCTAACAAGCTTCAGAATGATTTGAACAAAAATTTCCAATAGACTAGCGATTGGCTGTTACCTCTGAATGCCGCCGAATATGTTGTGGTTCATGACTGCAAAAATAGCCCACACGTACCATATTTCATCTATGGTGATACCTTTACACCGGTGTTAACAAATGTTGATCAAGGAGTCACAGTTACAAGTGTTTTGACTTGGTCGGAACACGTTATAAAAATCTTTCAACGTGCCAATCAATACATTGCTAATTTTTTTTTTTCGAAACAGCTATCAAACATTTATAAGACATATGTGCGTCCAATCTTGGAATTTTTGGGTACAGTGTGGTATTCAGTGCTAATTCGCGACTTACAGATGCTCCGAAACGTGCAACGGTATGCTACGCGTATGACGTTCATGTCAAGTATTCGACCTTCGTACGCGGAAAGACTAGAATTATGCGGTCTGTCAACGTTCCACCATCGTAGACTCCGTGGTGATCTCATTATTTCATTTCGAATTATTAAATTCAACTAGGTCTAGGTTATCTTTTCGCGAGAAACTGTGACATTAGGTTAGGCGGTCATGTTCTGAAGTTAAAGTCATTTTCTTGTTAATTGGGCATATTCTGACCTGTTATCAGCCCCTAATCATATTCAATGATAATTGAAGTGAAAAATTCCTCATCTGAGAGTAGACTACTTGCCACAAAGTTTTCATCTTGATTACAGACTGATAGCATGATTTCGAATGCATTCTACTGTCGAAATCGTCCTACTTTAACTTTTACTTGGTTAGGTTAGGTTAGAAATCATCTACTTTAACCCCTTGGTTCCAGGCGCTCATAATATCGGTCGCTATCTGTTTACGGCCTACGCCATCGTCTTATGATACAGATCGAGACGGATGTACGAAGCGGTGATTGTGCTCAAAGATTCCTCAGTTGAAAAAAGAGCGGAAATTATATCGTAACAGCAGTTTATCTAGGTATGTATGAAATATAGTCAAATGAATACACGGGGTGAGCCATCTAGCGTTTGAAATTTGAACCCATACTTATTTTGTAACAGAGAGCGGATTTGACACTTCTGAAGTGGCATATTTTTAGTAAAAGGTTTGACATTTCGAAATGGGTCGCTTTTCGCTTGAAGAAAGTTGGGAAATATTAAAAACATATTTCCAAAGTTCAGAGCCTTTGACACAAACTGTAAGAAATCTGCGAAAAATTTTCGGTAAAAATAAAGTGCCATCCGTTCAGTTTAAGGATCAATTTGTGAAGCGAGTTCGTCAAAGCGGCTCGTTATTGGACAAAGTAACTCGCGTACGTTCTCGTCCAGTGCGTTCGGAGGAAAATATTGCAGCTGTTGCTCAAAGTGTGGTCGAACAGCCAACAACATCAACTCGTCACCGTTCGCAACAATTGAACATTTCACGCACGTCTTCAAGCCAAATTTTGCATAAAGACCTCTGTATGAAAGATTATAAAGTTCAATTGGTTCAAGAACTTAATCCTCATGATTATCCAATGCGATTTCGCTTCACTCGATGGGCGGAAGATCGTTTGGCGAAAGATGAGCATTTTTACCGAAAAATCGTCTTTTCGGATGACGCTCATTTTCACCTCAGAGGGTATGTAAACAAGCAAATTGCCATTTACATTTCGGGCTCGCAAAATCCACACGTCATCGTAGAGAAGCGGATGCATCTTCTACGAGTGGCGATTTGGTGCGGTTTTTGGTCCGGAGGCATCATAGGCCCATTTTTCTCTGAAGATGAGCAAGGAGCCGCCATTACCATACATTACCGTGTCAAGCTAAGTGACTTTTTATTTCCGAAAATTGGAGAGCATGACACGGGGGATGTATGGTTTCAACAGAATGGCGCTACGTGTTACAGGGCCAACGATACACTTGATCTTTTGGGCACTGTGTTCGCAAATCGCATAATCAGCCGAAATTCTGAAGTCAATTGGCCACCTCGTAGCTACGATTTGACACCGTTAGATTATTATTTCTGGGACGCTGTGAAAGATAAGTGTTACCCAAACAATCCCGAGTCTATTGCGGCCTTACAATACGAAATCAAAGCTGCCATTGAAGAAATAGAGGCCTCAATAATCGAAAATGTACTGAAAAATTGGGTTAGATCAAATAGGGTACTGTAAAGCTGGTTCACCCATTTTAACGATGTTGTGTTTCATTCATAAATGTTAATGACGAGTCTTACCAATAGAAAAATAATTTCGATAAAATGTCTACTAGTTTTATTTTTTAGCGAAATAAAATTTCAAATTCTAGATGGAACAGAAATCTGCACTAGAGAAAATAAAACAGAACAATGAACAGTAAAAACAGGAAAAATAAAAATTCGTGCATCAATGTACGATCGTTGGTCCATTCACAAAAAAATTCCACTATTTTTGAGGAAAAAAATGCTGCAAAACATTCCATAACCCATGTTGGCGCGCTAATATCTAGAGCAGGTTGGAAGATAGGCATAAAGAGTGAGATCCCGATTTAGGAATGCCTGCGATCTTCAAAGGATTAAACACGATCTTCCAATTCCCAAATTTAATTGGTTCGTCGTCTTCATCTTCATCAGTTGAGGAATAATCATTCTTCATGATGGAATCATCGGATTCTTCGTAATTATAACAATCCGAATCCACACGGATATGAAGCTTTCAACATCGGAACTTGAAATGATGCGGCCAAAAATGTAAGAGCCTATAAAACAAACCACCTAATAACTTGTCATTGCAAATAAAATCAAATCATATCTGCTTGAACCAGAACATAATTGAACTTCCTCTTATGTTCAATAAGAGCTTCAAATAATACTGACAATTCCACTCATGTGTCAAAATGCACGTTTAAGAACACAGAAATTCGAGTTTGATATCGGATAAATTGCATAGAAATAGGAAGGAAGGTAGGATATTAGTGGATAAATTTGCCCATAGAGAATCCTTCCGTTTCCATAGCAACGCAACATTCACAATAAATAGCACGGTTTTAAAACTGTCAAGAACAGCCATTTTAGTACCTGTTGTAAAGTTTTTTTCCGATATAAATTAAAATGTCTCGTTTTGGAAGCACCAGTTAAGAAGAAATAAATAGTTCTTTACAGAATTCTATCCCCAAAAATACAAGAAAAATGCACAGCTCGATTTGGAATCAATTCAGTATATTCTGCAAGGATTTGTTTCAATATGAAACAAATGAATGCACAAGATTACAAAGAATACGTTGTCAAAACAATGTGGAACACAACTGTGAAAATGATGCAGAATATGCATTTCGAAAAATTTAACATGAGTGTCAACCCTTTACCGATTCAGCATTTAGAAAGGCTCGTAAAGCTCGCAATTCTAAAAGGAAGATGTTATAAGAGGATGTGGAAAAGCACAAAGAAAGTTCCGTTGCATTAATAGCATGGCTCTGTACAGGGACGAAAATGCCCCGATAGGATTGTTGAAAAAATTTTTCCATATTGTTGCTTATGGATTAGCATGGCGTGGCTGTGAAGCAGCAACTTGTAAAGTACGTTTTTTCAAAGAGGAAAAATTTAATAACGGAGAAGTGACTGATCGTATTGAATATAACCCAGTATTCTCGAAAACTTGTCGAGGCGGCTTAAAAATTGTTGTGATAGTAAATGGCTAGTCAAAAATAAGGAAAACACAGATTTATGTCCTGTGAGGTTGTTTCATATGATATTGGCGAAACGCCCGATCATATTACGAGTGATAGATTATTTTTGCTCCCAATCAATTTTGGTAAAACAGTACTTCTAAGGGTCGGTACAAAAATATGCCTTTGGGAATAAATGAAATATCCAAATGGACAAAAATTGCAGCAGAGAAAGTTGGACTGGATACGAAAAATAAAAAGATCACAAATCATTCTTATAGATCCAGTGCTATTTCGAACCTATCTGAGACAGGTGTCAGTGAACAAGAATTGATCAAACTAACCGGACACTCTACGGCTAGCTCTATTAAGCCCTACCTACTGAACAATGAGCATCATTTGAATCTTGTTTCAAATCTTCGAAAAACTTCTGCGAATGCTGTATCTTCCATAATTCCTCAGGCATCGTCCCATATAGAATCGACCCGGAGTGAAAAAATTGTATATAGTAATTGCATTTTCAATAACTGCTCATTCCAATAATAACTGAACATGTTTGAAATGAATGCTTTATGATTTTCTAGTTGAGCTTGTGTGCATTTCAGTAAAGTTCATTTTGCACGTTTTGTCATTCGCGGAATTTTCTCAGCAGATACCACTCGAGCTTAGAATTGGCAGGATATTTTTCTATGCTCGTTTTCAAATACTTACGTGCAGGCAATTGAATTACCGAAAAGTAAATATGAGAAAACGAGCTTAGAAAAATATCCTGCCAAATCTGAGCTCTTGTGGTATTACTTACGAATATTTGATCGGGAAATTTTTCAATGAAATTCAACGTAAGAATCTGTAAAGAATTCATAAAGTTGTTGAAGGAAACACAAATACTGAACAAAAAGAAGAGTGAAATTGAAATGTATATTTTCAAATAAAACACATCACAAAAAAAAACTGAAATAAACTTCTGTGAAAACAAAAACAACTGAATTAAACTTCTGTGAAAACAAAAGATATACCTACATTGAAACTTAAGTCAAAAAGAATAAGAATGAGCGAAACCACATTCCCACTTGATCAGATAGTTGATAGTTCGCTGTTTTTGAGCCAAGAGTTGAGATACAACAACGTCCTAACTGATTTGTGACTCATTCTCTTTCGAGTCTTGCAATAGTTGAAGCAGCTTTTGAGAACTGCTTCTCTATAGGAGCCGAAATTGCAGGAATGCGCGAAAATCTCTTGTCATATTCGCCAAATTTGAAAATATAGCTTCGTGCCTTTTACTCCTCTCTTAATTGTCTCCCGAACTTTCTGCATGGGAGTTAATCAGGTATTTATCTATTTGGTGCGGGCACTTGCATAAAAGCACTGTATCATGTTTACTTTTACTTTCCGCATCTTGTCTAACAATAAAATAATTCGACACTTCCATAGTTTTTACAATACATTTATTTTTCTTTGGTATTGGTTTCCTATCTGTTGAGACTTTATCAGTATCAGAAAAAGGATCTGCTTCTTTCTCGACGATATGTCAGAAAAATCATTTTCCTCATTTTGTTTCAACGCTTAACTAACTAAACACTAGGAAGGTAAAATACACGTTTAGTGTAGTTTTTTCTTTCAGTGCGGCCTGCCGTACTAGTGTAATGATAATAGTATAACAATAACAGTATATTCACAAGAAGTGGGGTGAGAAGGGAAAGCATTTCCTTTTACATACGAGTTTCGGAAAAGTCTATGGTCTTCCGACTGTCGGTTCTAGGGGAATCACCGTTCAATCTCGATTCTCGGGAAATGGCTCGTTCTCTGAAAGGGTTCTGCTGAATATAGTAAACCTTCAACGATAGATTATTGAACTCACAACTCTCGCCGCTAGGTGAAGACACTACATAAATTTCTTTCAGTTTTCTATATATTTTTACAGGGAATGTTGAGTTGCTAACGAATGATACGAAAAACCTCTGAAAGAATCATTTCATTTGAATCTATTCTATATTATATATAAATCTATTGTAGGTTGTGGGCGACAGATATTTTGGTGTTCTTTACATTTCTGAAATTACTGCTGGTTGATTTCTTCACTTTTTCCTTTAAATTAACCAAATTCCCTCGTGGAGCTTAATGTATCTACGTATTGTGCTTCAAAACGAATGGACTAGATCGAAATTACTAAGTTTTAAAATCTCAGTGTCGCAGCCAATAAAAAAATTCTGTATGACTAGAGATACAACCTACTTCTATTGCACATGTACGAGTAAGGTAACAAACGATTAGCAAGTGAATTTAACTTTATGCCCTTACAATAATCAAGTTTTCAAGCAGCTTGAAGAAGCATCATGTCCGTTCGAGCTCTCGGGTTGCAAAATGAACAGCATGATTCAAACTGGTCCATCAACATATGCAGGGGACACTTTGATATGATGCACGGGGGCATCACTATCTCTAAGCGGTTAATTTTTGAACCAGTCTAATTCTGTATGGAGATTTTCTTCTTTGAGCCAAATGTGCTAATTGACGACTGACACTACGCGAATTTCCTTGAACAACCAATAGGATGCCAGTTTAAATATTTTTACCTAATGTCGCCCTCCTACTTATGGGTAAATTTTTCGTGCGACCGGCTTCTCATTTTCTCAAAATTTAGCTAACGGTATATAGCGAAATCGGCATTGAATCAAGATGGATTCGACTGGAATATTCATGTACCCCAGACATGAAGCACTCGGCTTCTTCTTACGAGGCACCTCGAGGGCAGAGCGGATGAAGCTGGAGATCCTCTGGATCATACAGGTACTGGGCTAAGAATGCCTAATTGTGGATTTGAATTATCCCAGCTACCATTTCAATAGACTTTTTATCGAGGGGCCATAGTTAATGTACCCTCTATTTTAGTTGGGCTCCTTTATGTATGGTAATCCTTTTGGACTGTCGCAGTCCCGAAATATGGAATGTTAAGCAAGACAAGAGCTTTTCAATGACGCCATACCATCTCAATTGGAAGAAATGTTGATGGCGTCATATTTTTGACAGATGTCAACAAAAAGCAAAGAAATTTCATTACAAGGTGAAAAATTAAAGAAAGTTGAGTTGTTCAGGTGAAAAACATAGTGTATGATATACAGGGTATTCTCGTTTAAATTGTAACTTTAATGATGTTCTTGAAATTATCCTTCGTAATCGTGCTTCTCAATCAGTAGTTCAGACCTTCGTAAAGCCAACTAAAATCTTAATCTTAAGCACGATATTATAATAATGACGTATTGATTACCCTTCCAATTTGTAAGATAATGACGTAGATCGTCGCTATTATAGCCGTTCGTACCAAAAATCAATCTACCGTATCGAATAGCCGCAATTTCGTGAAATATGATATCACGTCCGCCAATTCATCAATGAGTGCGGGACATTCGATATTAAAATATGAAAACGGCACAACCGTTATAGCGTAACCGTCACTTAAGATCATCAGGATAAATCGAAATGGGAGTTCGCGTAAGCTACCTCATGATGCGTCGTGAGAGCTTATTGCAAGTCCATCGGCGGATGACGCAGCTATCGTACAGATGACTGCAACTTCGCGAAGCCGCTCTGTAATTACTGAAAGTCGATTATTATCACGCTAGGGACAGCGATGTGTCGCGATCGATTTAGAGCGTCCGAATCAATTTTGGCTTTCGAAACAAATAGGAGAAGATGGTAGTTATAACTAGAATTAACCCAGAGTTTCGCTATCGAGGCTGTAGAGTACAACGGGGCGACCATATTGCGTGGATATCAGGCAAAATGTTAAATACAAAAAAGGAATCATCTGTGTCTGCATAATTGGAATCGTATTGTAAAAGCAGATCATACAGGTAACCTTAAGGGGGTATACATTTTATATCTCCGCGACCCACAGCCCCGCTACGTCCAATAACGCATATCATTGTCATCAGTTCCTGATACATAAATAATTTTAAAACGCGTCAAAAATATAAACCAAGCGAGACATTTTTTTTGTTTGGCAAAACGCCGGGTTTCGTTTAAGCCGAAGACCCTGAACTACAAAACTTAATTACTTTTTCCATTAATCCGTTACAGAAGAGATTTGTCGCGCGGCGTTCCCGTTCCGAATTGTTTTCATATCTGGTTGACGCGCAACACGGGCGTTCCTCATCCAGAAGGCGTCGGGCAGCTGTTCGCGCTTTATTTTCGTAAGCCCCTCCGTCAATGCCAACTTCGCGTCGGTCTCTTCTTTCTCCCGGGAGCAGATTTATTTTAACTCGTTTCAAAATAAGGTGTCGAGTAGTGACTTACACGTGTTTGTTTACAGGGCATTTAGGCAGATAAGGTCGCGTAAAAGTGATTGATTCATTGCCGCTAACGCGAGCTCGAATTATAAGTTATTGCGAGGAGAAAAGCGGGGAGCATCACGAAGAGTATTACTGGTATCCTTAGGTCTATTTTAAGACGACAAGTTATGCTATAATTTCAGTGATGTTTTCGACAATAATCTTATCTGGAAACACGATTCGTTTTTACGACGTTGACATTGTGGAAACGGCTGTGGCAATTGTATGTAAAGCTACATCCACCGTAATGTTACACTTTCAACAAATCACATAGACATTCCAGTTCCTTCGAACCTTTGAAATATTCAAATACCTCAAGACATCATATTGACAATAGCAACTTTAAAGATTAGCATTTTGAAATATTCTGATCTCGTTTAGAACTGCTGGCGATCTACCTCAATATTTTTAGACTACTTACGATCGACTCTGAGAGGCTGCAAGTATGTGTGATGCAGGGTTGTCGTATATACACGATACACCCTACCTACTTACCTACCTAGGTAGGGTGTACCGTAGCAATTATAGATATTAGCTTTCCGCACAATATACATTATTTTAGTCAAGGTTTGGGTTAGGTTTACTTAGGTTCTTCTCTATAACATCAATGAAAAACTCATAGATATTCAAAATTGCGAGTTTATTGGTTGTTACAAAACAAGAGAGTTACATATGGTGTTAAACTCAACTAAGGAGTGACTTTGGATGTTGAAGCGTGACACTGCATGTCCTCAGCATACTTTTCATAAGATGGTACGAACCGCTGAGTGTTAATAGCAAGCATGATGACATGTGATCGTCAGTTAGTCGATTGCGATATTTTGACTTAATAATCTTCATTTCAGAAAATGCAGACTCGCACAAATAAGTTGACCCAAACATTGCCGTCAGTTGAAGGGCGATTTGATTTAGATGCGGATATTTATCTTCAGATATAAAAGAAATTTGTATCAGATGCTGTAGCTTTGAGATGTATATCTGATATAATCTGCACCAACTCATTTTCCACAGAACATGAGTTTATATTAAACTGACTTGCTAATTCCTCAATGTTTTTACTTGAAAAAGGATAACTCATAAATGATGCTATATTTCCCAATTTACTGCTATCATAAAAACGCATTTCGAGTTGTCCCAAAATATTTGATAATTCAGCCTCATACGTATTATAATTCAACTCAGGAATCCTTGCTTTTAAAGACGGAAAATGTTTCAGGTCCTTTCTTTTCAGTTAATCTACCATAAGTGACAATTTACTTTTGAATGCGTTTACTGCGCTAATCATCTCAATAATAGTTTTTCCTTTACTTTGAAGCTTCAAGTTAATGGTGTTCAAGTGCATTGTGATGTCAGTCAAAAATGCCAAATCAGTCAGCCATTTTTCGTTTTTCAACATCTGAGTGTCATCACCTGTTCCGTCTAGAAAAGCTGTTATTTCGGGCAATAATTCTTGAAACCTTTCTAGGAATTTTCCGCGACTCAACCACCTGACGTTCGTGTGAAGAATAAATCAGTGTGTTCCGTTGACTCCCTATCTTCCAACTGCAACTTAAAGAGCCGCCGTTGCAAGCTACGTGCACGGATGGAATTCACAATTTTTTTGTTGCAAAGTCCATAATTTCCTCCGTGTTTAAAATTTTTGAGCACAAAACTTGTTGATGTAGAATGTAATGTAATGAAAAAAATGAAGGAAATCTTCATTAGCTCGACATAATGCCACAAAACCGTTTTTGTTTCCAGTCATGGCTGGTGCTCCATTGGTTGTAATGCACACTAACTTATATTTTGGTAGCTTGTAGTTTTTTACAAAATTGAATAAAACGTCATATATATCTTCGCCACGGGTCTTCCCCTTCAGAGGAATCATTGTCAAAAATTCTTCCTTACCCAACATGCCATTGAATACCATCCGAATAAAATACACAGCTGGGCAGTGTCTGTCATATCGGTGGATTCGTCGAAATGTAAAGAAATGTATGTACATTTCATGATATGATGTTTTAGTTTATCTGCCATGTCCTGACTCATGAATTCAATACGCCTTGTGACAGTCGGACGAGGTAACTAAAGTTCTCTAGTAGCAGACATGATTGCTGTTTTATTTTTAAAATCTCCAAATAAAGTCTCATTCGCTTCAATAAATGCTTCCTTCACAACCGATCCATCTTCGAATGGTTTCTTGTGTTTCGCCAATATATGAGATATTTTAAATGACGCTATCGTAGCAGCTTCTGATTGTTTTGCTGGTCTTGTGAACATGGTTTGTTCTTTTTTCAAACAAGATATCAAGTCATGTACTTTTGGTTTTCTTAATTCACTCTGTGAATCCTTTTCATAGTTTTTATGAACTGTTTTATGATGCCTCTTCAAGTTATCACGCTTAGGTATTGCAACTGACGCACGACAAATAAGACAAATGCACTTATCCTTCACCATACAAAAGAAAAATTCTTCCTTCCAATCGTTATAATTCAGAACGACTCCAACTCCTGCAGGCGCAACATTCATATCGACGTGAACAAGTTACAATTTAGAATGACTCCAATTCGTGCTGGCGCAATATTTATAACAGATCGAACGAAAGTCTCGAATGTTCCCGTCAAACGCGCTACCCGAAGTTTCTAGAAAAGCGGCAAGAATAAAAAAACGCGGCTTTTCTTTGACAAGTACCCCGCATTCTTTTGATAAAGCCGCCTTTTGCCGCTAGCAAAGTGTTATTTTATTACGTAATAAATTTTTGTTTAGCAGTTTAGTTATTAAAAAATTTTTTCTTCTCGAGATCCACTCAAAAGAAACTCGCGAACGACCGTTTGAGCACCCCTGCAGAAGAGCATCGCTAATAAAGATAGGGAAAAACAAGACCTCGTCCGAATTATCAAGAAGAATGTATAATAGAATGCAATATTTTAATTGAAATGAAATACATTTTTAACTTAGGTTTCATTTACCAAAGTAAGAATTTGGAGTCAATTTAGAAATTTGCGCACATGAAATAAAAATAACTGAAAGTTGATTAATTTGGAAAAAGTCTGTGATATGTTTCTACAGTTGATTCATTCTTGATTTTGTACCTCAATTATTTGAAGATCATTGGGTTTCTTCAACCTATTAAAATCTCGGCTAAAAGCACATCACCTTCTGGTTCGAAGGCATCATCAGTGAGAAACCCATGGTGCAAATTCTTTTCCGATTTCTTAATTAGAGAAACTCTGACATTCTTCCAGCAATCAGCCACAAGAAAAACTGTATCCTTTAGGGATTTGATTTTGATGAATCCACAAGGTTTTCATTATCTGATGGGAAACAGTTAATCAAGACTGATTTGCGGTAATTCATCTCCACACTTTCTATAACGTTCTAATATATTGGTCGTATACACGACGTGATGGAACTTTTCGAAAATATTAGAGTCTTCGCATATAAGTTTGTCTGTTAACGGACGCCAGGACAATTATCCGACAGAAACATTGCATGAGGAGGCAATTGAAAAATAAACAAATTCTTCATTAAACCATTCAAGGAATAAATCTTTGGTAACCCAAGCATTTTTCTGCGCACGGTGAAAGAGTGGGAGACGTGATGATTTACATACCCACGGGTTTTTTGATTTTCCAACAACAAGCAATTGACGTTTATGGGCTCTAGACGCATTTGAACAAGACACAAATGTGAGTCTCATCTACATCATTTATTTTCCGGACGCCGACTGCTTGTTACCGAGCAGTATAAACCAGAATTGTAGGCATTGTATATTTTTTCTGCCGTAAGATTTGTTGAAAAAATCCGGTAGCAAATTCATCACTTGATAACTTTTTCCCCGTCATTTTTACACGTCTCATTCCGTGGTGCTTTCTAAATTCATCTAACCACCCCCTGCTTGCATTAAATTCAACATCAGAGTTGGAGATCTGGGGATAAAAATAACGAACTTTCTCACAAATCATATCACCATTTACACGAATATGCAATCGCCTTTACTACAAAAACCATGTAAACCCAATAGCTTCTGAAACAGAATTTGCTGATTTCTTTAGTCTTTTATGAGCACCGCGACCACGTTCTGTTTATCTAACTAACTTCAAATTTTCATCGTTGTTCTTCTTTATATCGCCTACAGTTGATCTTCCTATACGAAACATCCGAGCAATGGCCGCATGGTTGTCACCTCGCCATTACCATGATTGACATGTTGCAAACTGCACCTACCCCCGCGAACGAAGTGGAGACCGCCTTTTAATGGTTAGTTCATGAAAACTCTTACGGAGTGAACATCGTGATATACACTATTTAGAACAATTATTTGGTATCACAACTGCTCTGAAATTCCCTATCTCAATTCGTGTCCATCGTTATCCGTTCAAATTTATACCTGAAAATCTTAATGCGTATTATACTTTGCCGATCTTCGGGCCATGTATCCTTTCTATCTTTATTATTCCGATTAATTTCTCTGTTTGTATTTGGTCATACTCCCAATATTCGCGACAATTTTTCCTACGTTTGTGTGAGTGTATGTCGAATTATTATGCTTTCGCGCAGTGATTCAAATCCAAGTATCTCAAGACATTTCGAATTTCATGGATAATTGCCAGAGAATTATTTTAACCGTCTGATTTCGATTAGTGATGGTTCTCTTGGATTGTTTGAGAATTTTGGGTCTTCATCACACTGAAGGCGAATGAGTCTAAAGTATCTCAAACGATTTCATGTTCAACTAGAGAAGAAAATAATGAAACTTCTGATTGGTTAAAAATCTAGTAATCACTTCTGCTTTCGCAAAATGCTGGAATCTTTCGAATGAAAATAGGCGAACTCTCTAATTCTGTAAACGTCATTGAACTTCTTAAAATGTGGGGATGATTGTATGAAAAATATCTGGAATTATCACTCTTTCGCTTAACTTCCGATTATTTGAATATTTGGGCACCTTCATACCATGCTCAGAAAATCTACAGCTGTGATGTACCCACCTCATATTCATATTACGGTTCTGTAGATTCCGATGAGACAAAAGAGATCTTCCATGAATGGTATCGATAACTAAACTTCCCAAATGCGATATAAAATGGCTAATATTTAATTTCACTAATTATCTATCTATAATATGACTAAATTAAATGAGAATAGTAAATAAACGAATTTCTCCTTTGTTCCTTCGATAATTGTGAATAAGTACTTAGTGATAAGAATCGTATATAAGAATAGGGTAGGTTAGCTAGTTCATTCAATCCAGTTCTGTTCCTCAATCAGTTTCAAGCAATCATTGTGCCTCAATCTCTTATATTCAGTGTTAGAAGTTAACAGTAATTATAATATAACCTCAAGAAATGTTACTGCAGAGTTTCATTTCATACGTTGAAAAAGTTCAATTACATAGCCAACATGAAGAGAAGTATTTCAAACAATTTTAGTTTATATTACCGATGGAACTCTTCGACAAAAAATTAATCAAATTTTTGATTGCTTATATCGAAGTTTGTAGGTGATTGAGAAAACAATATTTCGAACACTACTGGATTTACGAAGCAAAGAAACCTTTCGAATGACAATAGACAACCTTCAGTCTGTCGAAGTCTGTTTAGACCTCTATAAATGTGGCGATGATTATAAGAGGATTATTTGATTCCATTTCCGCTTGATCATGAAATCTTAAAAACAAAAGAAGAATTGTTTTAAACAATTCTTCTTTTGTTTAGTGATGGAATCTTTCAAATAATCGATGATTAATACTTCCCGAGATCTATAGGTGATTGAGAATAATAATTATTTAATAGACTGAATTCGTAAGGCCTTTTTCGAAAAATCTGGAGAGGAGGAAGATAGTTTGAAACGAACGAGAAGCGAGGTGGGGAGCAAGCAAGGGTCGCGGGCTCTCGGCATAATTTCTTTGGGATATGACACTTGAATCTTTCGTAAGTCAACGGTAGAGGTCGAACACGCAAAATTTCCGAGATATGTCTTGAGAATGCGAAAGCAAAAACAGGCTCCGTACAATTGCAGGTGGAAGGGATAATTTTACGGCACTTTTACGTCTATACAACTTTACTATCGCTTTCGAGCGCTTAGAAACGTCGACGACGAGAAATTAGAAACTTCGATCATTCTGCGATGATATTTTCGTCTCGATAAATCCGAAGAAATCTTTAAACGAAAGATGTTCTACTTTCCTTTTACCGCAAGTCTCTTACTGCCAGAAATTCACGAAGCTAAAGAACCTGGAGCTATTAGAATATGGGTTTTTCTTTCGTCCGTCCCACTTATGCCTGGTTAGTGGGAGATATAATTCATATCAAAATCTAATAACGTCTGCATTAGAGTTATTTCACTGTTTCGAAGTTGCATTGTGTCAAGAACAGTAAATTTCTACATTTTACTTTCAATACTGATAATCGGACACTCAATAAAAGCCGCTTTGGAGCTATCTCAATTATTATCGAAACCGAATCAATCCACTCATACCTGGATCCCATACTTTATTTCCGTTCTAACCATACGTTTCCTATCCCAGGCACCTTCCGTTGTTTGTTTTGACACCCTCAAAATCGTCAGCAACAAGAACTCGCACGCCAATTAAAACTAAACCTATAATTTGTGGGGTGGGTGTAACTGAGGATCTTCTGAGAAGGAGATGCGCGTACAGACGAAGATGGAGATCGTATGGCGAACACCTATAGTGGAAGAGAAAAGGTAGCGAAATATGGGGGTGTCGTAAATCAGGGTGCGAGAGGTGCGCCCACGGGCTAATTGGGCCCCGAACCGGGGTCTGGCTGGCGCCATCGAGGATACAGGGTCCTCGCCCACCCCTGAATATTAAAGCGAGAGTAAGTCGATTCGGTTATGCGCGAATAAACAGTATTTTAGTGTTCTCACATAATCACTTGAATAAATTTGAGGATACAAAGTTCATTTTTCACTTTATTAATGTGTACATACTTCTTTTAATTGCATGTTATATTTTTATTTCACATATTTTTATTCAGAACCAGAAAGATAATGGCGTTAGACGCGAACATATCACTCAAGATTTGAGGACGCAATAGAGCGAACGTTATGATCAGTATGAATAATTAGTTTGCAGTACTATATCGGAAGCGGAAATTATTACAAAATGCAGTAGAGAAATTACTAATCGAATCGGCATTAACCAAACTACTATTTGTAGGAATACAAATTCTCTTTCTCAAGAAACAGAATAATCACCTGTAACATTTTCAGACGCAAATCTGTCTGATTCTAGTTTATAGGATCTTGAAAAAAGTGGAGAGGTAATTTTCCAAATATTGTGCTATTCACAGATGATAGTACTTGTCATATTAATGGTTATGTAAACAGGCACAATTTCCACTAATATGAAGATGAAAAACCTCGTACGTTTCGCATTGTTGACCGTCAAAACAGATGAAGCACCAATGTATGGGGGGGGGGGTTATGGTAGGTAGAGTTGGAGACCAAGTTATCAGTCGATATATTTTCAATGGACATTCGAATGGTCTAAACATTTTCATCTTTTTTAGGAAGAGATTTTTATGGAAATATACGACTTAACGTTAGGCAAAGAACGTGCCTACTGCCAGATGGGGTTACTGTTAATTTCAGACGCAGAGTGAGATCCAACCTAAACAACTTGTTTCGTTTTGATTGAATAGGAAGAGTTGGACCGTACAGCTGGCCTGTTAGAGCATCAGACCTCAAATGTCTGGATTTCTTTCTCTGGGGCTATGTGAAGGGCACAATATGCAAAACACCTCCAACTACTCAGGAAAATATGAAAAACAGATTGAAATATGTATTCAGATTAACTACAACAGTCATGTTGAAGAAAAGTGTGATAGGTCGTTTTATCGCCAAATTCAGAGCTGCATCGAACAAGAAAAACTTAAGATGATTTAATGTTAATTAATTCTCCATTCTGGAGTGATGTTCTTCTTAATGTCTAAGGGGTTAGACCACATAAGTTGCCGCACTCATAACTCTCTAACATAACAATTTTCAACCACTTCACTTAAAAATGAGTTAATCTGTCAAAGTAATTTATCTTTACGACGTGAATTATTACATTGCCTAGAAATACTACGCTAGGGTTTGATAATTGAATATTACTTACATAATCAAGGCATACCCTCTTTCAACTCTACTAAATTGTGAGTGCTTCTCTTGTAGAGTAAATCTTCGATACTACCTAATAGAAAGAAGTATAGTGGCGTCAAGTCAGGGGAACGGGATGACCATCTCCTGGACTTCTAATCCCTATTCAATTATTCCAAAAAGTCAAATTCAATCTCATCTTTATTCATCGAGAAATCCTTCAAAATTTTATGATAAATTAATTCTTTATTGCCACCACCATTCAGATGACAGAAAAGAAAGATAAATCGGATGAAATAAAGAATGCAGGACACGTGACAAGAGAGGGATACCTAATTACTGTCCACACAGCTTTTTTGACATCTGATATACTTCGGAAGGCTCACTTTAATTCACGTTTTATATATTCAATTGCTATCAATGATTATTGATTATAGTATTAGTTGCAATAATTTGAATGTTGTTTGGATAATTTTAGAACATAGAGCACCATTCGTATTCATCAACGCTTTTACCTACCCCTAACTATCGTCCTTCCTACCTTACTTAAGTAAATATTATAATATATACCATATACCATTTGTTTAAAGAATGCTATATAAAAAATTATGATTAAAAATATAAAAATGCGAGAAAAATTTGAGTTATCATATGACATAATGTCGGATATTTCTAATATTATCTATGAAAGCACCTAATCAACAACTTATGTATAAATTGTTATCTTATTAGTTTCCTACCAATATTTATAGTATCAAAATTAGACATCTTTACTTCTATAATAAATATAATAACATGGCTGTCGCACGCCAACATAATTCATTATTTGAACTGTTTTCTTAAAAGCTGTTTATCGCTACTTTCAAGGGAAATTATTATATTCTTCTTGTTGTTACCGTTCATTTGCCAAGTCATTACATTTATTATAAAAATAAAGATGTCCAATTTTGACAAGGCCTCTATGAATGTTGGTGAGTAACTAATCAGATGAAAAATTTAAGACAAAGATCTCGATTACGTGCGTCCATAGATAACTAATTAAAAAAACTGACATGTTTCATATAATATTACAAAAATTTTTTTACATTTTATGTTCTTGACGAATTTTAGTTTTCTCAAAATAAAGTCATATCAACATTCATATTTTCTCCTTATAGACTTCGCTCGTTTATGAAAATATTTCGCATCTTTACATGGCAGTAGGTTGCGCATAAACAAACTGAAATCGACAGTACCGTTCGCATTGTCTGGTCGGATCTAGCATGCCATCAATATCCATCAATCGGCCCATGTGGTCTGTACCCTCTTCGATCTTTTTCTGGTCCTTAGGATCGGATGTCAGCATCCCGGAGCGTTAACACGCCAGATTAACGTGTTTGTTTTGTTTTTCGAAAACATTGTCCGTCGAAGAAAAATGGAATTTATCCTAACGTGCGTCGTCATAATAGAGAGGAAGGAATAAAATTGAACTGTTTAAAGCTCTTGAAAAATGTTCTCAAGTTCATGTTGAAAATTTGATTACTTGATATATTTCGAGAAAATTTAGTGAGGACATGATGTGCCTAGTCCTCTTCGTTTTCCAGATACAGGGTGTCTAAATTGAAATTCTCGAAATTTTCAATTGTGAATTATTAATATTCGGTTCATTCTGAGATATAATCTTGAACATTAGGTATTAGTGCAACTGTCGCTAGCAGTAGCAAGGTACTAGACGACCATTTCTTCAAACACGACTTCTACGTCACTAGTTATTTTCTTAGATGGTGTTCATCTTCGGAGAACACATGGTTTCTCTAGACAAAAATATTCTTGTCCTTTATTTTATTGTATGATGTATTGTTCAGGAGTTATTTGAAGTCGAAGAAAAGCAGATACAGATACAGATACAGATGAAGTAGCCGAAAAATTTTTATTTTCTAATGTAATTTCATGACAATTGGTATTTCGATACTCAGAACATACTTCGGGTCGTTGAGAAGCTACCTTTTTAAAGGAGCAAATCATTTTCAACCATACCAGTGGCGTATATATGACTAACTTTTATTAAATTTTCTGGGGAAAAATTGGCACGCCACTGCATTTGAACAATTTCATCATAACGTCGCGTCGAAATTTGTAATACTATAGATAGATAGATCACATTTATTCGATCATATATGTATATCATTATAATATCACACTAAAATTCATCACTAGCAATAGAAGTAAAAAATAAACATACATAGACGAGATAGATGGATCTCCTCCGAAGATCCTTGGACTCGCTATTTTCGAAGAATTATGTTGAATTTATTGTCTTCAATGGTAGGATCCTAAACTCACAGGGAAATCTGTTACATAATTCAAAGTTGAAATATTTATCTCTACGAATGTGATTCGACAGCTTTCAGTATGTTTTATTTTGAACATGCTTCTTGAACACATTTTCTGCAGAATGAATATACTCTCCACATCTACAGAGTTTCCACAGAAAATAATACCATATCCTACTTTTGACTCAAAGACGGCATTATGAGCTGTTTTTACCGTATTTAACCTACTGAATCAACGATAATTCGAAGCAATATCGTGAAACTGCACCGGCAAGTGGTTTGATATAAATTTTCCAATTCAAGCTCCGCTCAATGTTAACTCCTAAAAACTTTCAACTGAATCCACTGCTACAGCCTCATGCTCAATAGAAATTGGATCTCATTGCTTGCATTGAACGGCAGTAGCTTCATTTTTGAGTTGTTTAAAAAGAGGGCGCTCTAGATGAACCACCCCTACGACACCCTTAGGTCATTCTTCAGAATCATTTTGCAAACTTGTATATTCTTCGCAAATCAAGGAAATATCATGAGCGTACAACCTCATTTCAGAAAAATTGTCACATCACCCTACTTTTACGACTATACTATATAAACTTTTAGGTTGGTCATTCAAGAGACTCTTGGTAACTTTCAGAAGTGTAAAATAAGAAGATATCATTAAAAAAGATGAGTTTATGATAGAGAATATCAACAATTTTCGAGTTATTGAAAAATTCTACCATCTTCAAACATTCGCGAAGAGACCAATCAACTAGCATCGAATGGTTACTAATCATATTCAAAATCGAGTGTTTCCTCCTCGGGCCCTAATTACTGCCAGTATACGTCTCGGAAGCCCCTCAAACAAATTTTGGATGTACTCTTGAGTCACTGGGTTCCAAAATTCAGGAAGCAGATTTTCTAGTTGTTGGAGTGCTCTACAAAGCATCCTACATTGCTGAATTTGCCACTCCATATTGTCTCAAACATGTTCTATGGGATTCAAGTCGGGACTTCTGGCTGGCCATCTTAAAACATCAATGTCGGCATTTTTCAGAAATTCTGTAACTACTCTAGCTGCATGAGGCCGAGCATTATCATGCATATAAATGAAGTTTTCGCCAATCAATGGGCCAAAGGGTACAACATGGGACTCAAGGATATCTGCGAGGTATCTGGCCGCTGCCAATCTTCCATTATTCACTAGGACTAACTCAGTTCGACCATGGAAAGAAATGCCTTCCCACACCATTACTGAGTCCCCTCCCAAGTTTTCGGTTTGCCAGATATTGCATTGCTGATACCGTTCCCCAGGTCGTCTGTATATAGACATGCGTCTATCATTTGATACTAGACAGAACCTGGACTCTTCGGAAAAGAGAACATTCGACCATTCTGGAATACCCCAATTTGCATGTCTCCTCGCAAACTGAAGTCTTGCAACTCGATGCCCTCTGGTGAGACGCGGGCCGGAAGAAGCCACCCTTGGTCTGATATCGTCTTCTCTGAGCCTGTTCCTAACAGTTTGCAATGAAATATGTACATTTCTGGAAAGGTTCATTTTGTAGCATTCTAGCCGTACAGTGCCGAACTCTTATTGCAGTTAAACGAAGCCAACGATCATCAACTGGTGTTGTTATCCGATTTCTTCCCTGTCCGGCCCTTCTTCCATATTCCCCTGTTTCGTGGTACCGATTAATTGCTCTTGAAATAGTGCTTTGGTTAACATTCAACAAGTTAGCCACGTAACGTTGGCTTCGCTCCTCCTCTAGAAGTGTTACAATTCTTACCTAATCTAACTTCATGATCACTCGAATAGCGTCCAGGACGTTCAGCAGCCCTTACAATAAATTCAAAGATTCGAAAATCAACAAGAACCACAGTAAACTTGCATTAACTTATCGTGAAAACTGAAGAGGAATTGAATCAATACTGATAGTCAATTGAACTCATTCTTGTTGAATGAATACTAATGGTCAAATAAACTTATTCTTGTTTGAGACTTGTTTGAGATCATATGGAAAGAAATGTTACTACATAGATAAGATTTTTTCCCCTCATATGTCCAAAAACATATGTTGACAAAGAAACTGCGATCGAGTTGGTTACTTGATTGTGGAATTCAGAATACCAGGTGATGCGACAATTTTTGTGGTGTGTGTAGTATCAACAGCTTTCGAGATATTCAAAGATTTCTATTCACATGAACGCCTCTGTGCGATTATGGTAAGGTTTTTCTCCAGATTTCTCAGTTGTTTTTTCAACAGAGTTATTAATGAAATTTGTGAAACGAAGCAAAAAGAGTATCAACAAAATATGTGGTTTCTATCGTCAGTTATATTAAAAATAGACTAAGATACAATTGAGATTTTTCCGACTTTCCTTCGTAATTGTCACGAATTTATTTCCGAAATCTTTTTCGAATTCCCAAAGAACAGAACAAGAATATAATCAACCGATTATGTCATTTTTAACGTCTGATAAAAGTACATAAAGAAAGAGTAGATTTTGCACTTTTTTTGTGTTTTCATATGGAAAATGATATAAGTTTCAATTCAGAGTTAGTTTCAGATGTAAATTTTGTGTTATCTCAAATAACTACCGGGAATTGATCAATGAAACATACATTATTTATTTCTTATCCAAATTTATTGTATCACCTTCAAAGTAAGCCACTTCCGAAATAATACAACTACGCCAATGAGTAATCCAATCATGAAAAATTTTTTCAAAGGCTTTTTCCGGAATCGACTTTAGTTCTCACCGCAAATCCTCTTTTATGTCTTCTATCGATTCAAAACGGACACCTCGAAGTGGTATTTTCAGTTTTGGAGAAAGGCAAAAGTCGGCAGGAGCCACATCTGGTGAATACAGTGGTTGTTCCATGGTATTTATCGAGCTTTTGGTCAGAAATTCTTTCCACAAATCTGGTCTTTCTCGACAAATTTTCTCTCTCAAACGCTGCGTAACGCTCAGGTAACATTTTTATTTACCGTCTGACCTTCTGGTAAGAATTGAGTGCATAACACCGGGATAATCAAAGAAAACAGTCAACATTACCATGACTTTTTATCGTCTTTGACGTGGTTTTTTCGGTTTCGGTTCAGTTCAAAGGCGCCATTCCGAAGCTTGTTGACTGGTTTGCTTGTCAATATCATAAACCCATGTCTCATCACCAGTTACAATGCATTTCATGAATGTGGGGTCGAGCGACAACACGTTTCATGCATAGACAATCGTTTAAAATGGTACGAATTGATCCACGATACACAGAAAGTCCTTTGCCTATCCCCCTCAAACTTAAATGACAATTTTCAATTACCATTTACTCCACTTTATCGATATTAACTTCAGTTGAAGATGTTGATGGCCGATCAGAGTGAGGCAAATCTTCCATCACATCTCGGCCGTTTTTGAATGCACTGTACCACTCATGTTCACGTGTTTTTGATGAAGTCGATTCACCGTAAGCTTTTTATGACATATAACATTTTTCCATTTACAATACAAATTTTGAGACAAATTCTTGTTGATATTTTTATCCATTATAAAAATCGCGAAACGCATTTGTGAGAACAGACAAAATCGTTCAAACTCCGCCTCAGTATAGAAAACAGTTGTGTCAACTTAGCAACAACAAAAATTTCGACAATCGTTTTAAGCAGATTTTTTATATTATCATTTCATTTTTGACAAAATGTACAATTGCTTTCGCTAACTTTTCTAGAAATTGGAGATGTCGCGTAGCGACGAAGGCTGTGATTTAGTGGAAGCAATCCACTTGATGTACAATTGAAAAAGTTCAACAGGACACGAATAATATGCTATCTGATAAGTCGCGTAAGCTATGCACTCTTATAATTACTGATCGAATGAAGAATACAAAAAAATCAAATCGTTCCTGGACAATGTTCTTTTTGCCTATTTGCAAGAACTGTCTGCAGAAGAAATTAAGAAATTCGGGAAAAATGCATCCAACGAAAAATGGAAGAAATTGAATATCGAGTGCTAATAAAACATTACTTTGTACGCGAGAAGACCATTACCGAAACCAAAAGATCTGTTCATAAGTACTATGGCGATTCTTCTCCATTACTTAAGGTGATTCATAAGTGGTTTACTGATTTTACTTGCGGCAGAACAAGCACGGAAAATACCCTCCGCCCTGGACGCACCATTGAGATATCAACTTCGGAAGTCTACAATATTGAGGTAGACGATCGCCGAGTAAGCGATAACGAAGACTGTTAAATATCACATATGAACCAGTTTTGTACATCTTTCATGAGTATGAGCAGATGACAATCGTTAAGATTGGTGCCGTGTTTACTGACATGACATTTTCACGCTAATTTTCGGCTCTCTGAACGAAACCGAGATGAGTTTCTGTGCCGTTTTATTACAGTAGAAGGGACACGCATTCATTTATTTACGTCTGATAAAAAGCAGCGGGAGGAGGCCGGTGGTAGTGTACTCAAGAAAGTCAAGGAGCTTCCATCGCCCGTCAATCACATTGTTCTGCAACGCACAGAGCATTATCTTCATTGATTTTCTCCAAAAAGGTAACCACGCATCATTGTTAAACCAAGTGATCTAGGTAAACAAAACAAAGCGGTGACATCTTGCCAAGAAGAAAATCCTGTTTCACCTGAGCAATGCCTCTGCCGATTCTTCTGCCATTACAACCGCCAAACTGGTCGAGTTTCGATGTGAATTGCTACCGAATCCACAATATTTTCCTGATCTAGCACCCTTTGTTTTCTATTTGTTTCAAAACATGAAAATATGACTTGAAGGGCAAATTCTCCCAACAGATTTCGAATTCCGAAGGCGTACTTTGAAGACCTCGAGGAATACTACTACAAAGAGATCATCAAAACGCTTAAGCAAGTGAAGAGCCCGAAAAAGAGATTATGGTGAAAAATCAATGATACCCACAGAAGTGAGTTCTTTTATTTTTGCCTAACTTATCAATTCACCCTCGTAGTGATGCTGGCCTACGAATGACATATGACAGGTCTCTGTCGAAAAAACAGCGAAAACTGCAAATTATTTTAATCGAAAAATTTCTGCTCAAAATTAGTCCAAAATTGGTAAAACATGATTCATCTTTTGAAGAAAACCTAAGCATTCCGATGCCGCAAGTTTTTGGATAAAAATGAAAGGGAAAATCCGATTATCTCTAAATCGTTGACTGAACGTGGCACCGACAAAGAAATCTGAATATTTCGTCTGTGTGCGACGGCGGTGCGTCGAGAAAAGCCCTTCAATTTGTATTCATGGCGCTGAAAAGCCATGAATTTGGCCACTGCCAGCGCAACTGGTGACCTGTGATGGACGACGGATTCGCTGCTGTCTGGCTATTTTATGTTCTCCAAGTCTGCTAAATATTTTTCTTTTTTGTTAGGAGGTTTTTCAAGTTAGGTTATTCATTTGTGATTGACCCTGTCACATATTTGTTTTTGTTTTATCATTAACGATGAGTGATGATGATCATCACAGTTTTTTATATTCATAGATTTACCAACACTTCTATCATCATCATTCTTCTCAAGTTATGATTAGAGATATTTTTTATTCAAATATAATAACAAAGCAACATTGTGTACTCCAAGATAGTTCCCATATAGCGCTGGAGACGATCCTTTCAATCATCATTGCATTGCTGGAAGTCGGATACTAGAATAGCCTTCAGCTAGTCGTTTACACCTGTTTGGATATTTCCAAGTGTATCAAAATGAGTTCCCTTCTTTTCAATTCTCGGGACACGGAAAAAGTCATAAGGACTCAAGTCTGGTGAAAAAGAAGACTGAGGAGACACAGAAATGTTTTTACTTGTTAAAAACTCCATTATTGAGATTGCAGTGTGACGTAGCGCATTTTTGTGATGCAACATCCAGTTGTTTTTGATGTTTGGTCGAACACGAAAGATTCCATGTAATTCAAGGACCTCTCGGTAAAAGTGTTGTTTAACCGTTTGGCCTTGAGGAACAAACTCTGTGGACGATTCCTTGGCTATCAAAAAGAAAAAAAAATCACCATGCATTCGATCTCTGACTTGTTCATTCGTCCTTCTTCGGGCCTCGAGGAGGTTGTTGTGTGCCACTCCATGCTCTGGTGTTTGGTTTATGAGTCGTATTCACCCAAGATCCGTCACCAGTGATCATTTGAATCGATCCCAAAATGTCAAGACTGCTTTCCTTTTTGAGATCCTTCTGGTTCTGAGAAAGGATTTTGGGATTTTCGCACAAAATTTTCTCTTCTACAATTAATTGTTTAAAATATGATGAGCGAAAGTGTGATTCAAATTCAACTATTCCGCGATCATTCTGACTGTAAACCATGGATTTGAACGCACAAGATCCCGGACTCTGTTGACATTTTCATCGGTGTTTACATTTGAAGGCCGTCCGCTTCGTGGTTCATCTTCAATCGATTCTTTTCCTCCAGAAAATGTCTTAAACCATCGAAAAACCTGGGCGCTTGACAAAACACTTTCTTCATATGCCTGCCGAAGTGTTCGAAATGTTTCTGTTGCATTGTGTCCAAGTTTGAAGTAAAACTTGATAGCTCACCATTGCTCAAAACTGATGTCACTCATTTTTAGAATGCACAAGGAACAACTGTTTCACGAAGACTAACGCTATGGACAAACCAATGACTGTTGCGAGTTCAAACTCATAGTGGGTGCACCTTACACTGCTGAAATTCTCATCCCATGCGTTGCAGATCGGAAGCGAATTTGTCAGTCTCATTACTTTATTTACAAAACTCGTATTCGTAAAAGCAAGGAAGACATATAACAATTGTCGTCGAGAGTTTCGAGAAAGATTATCTCAGGCTTTATTAATATACATCTCCGAGGGTTTTCGGAGATATTCCAGCGAACTAGAATAATATCAACATTCTACCACTTTTGACTCTACCGGAAGCAGACCCTTACTCACTCATTTCAATGGTAAACTCTTATTTATAGTGCAAATTATGATTACTGGTTCAATCATGAGTGATTGAAGCAAAATGCTAGAACTGAAATTTAATTATTCTCGTCATCTAATATTAGATTGAGCCTTTGAATTTCAAGAAAGAGATTTAAAAGTCCAATAAATATTAAGGGCGTCTCGAACCAGGCTACGGGACGAACGCGCTTAATTCAGAAATCGAAAGCTACGCAAATTGAGTTGACATTCACTATTTGTATATATATAAATAATTATGAGTCTTCATTCCTATAGGTAATTTCTGCCACTTGAACAATTATTTGAAACAATTACGATAATTAGGAAATAAGAGCTATTGACATATGTTAAAATAAAAACGTAATATCGAAGATTTTCGATGACCATTTTTAATAGTATCTGCTCATCTACTTGTTTCTGAATTACCAAAATGATTAATTACCCGAAAATGCTAAAATATAGACTGGAATATAGTATGCTGCACAAATAATACTCAAAGTTCAACGAAAAATTATAATCTAGAATAAAAAATGTGAGTTTACCATAAAATGAAGAAATTGTAAGAGGTAGAATGTTGATAGTCTTCTACTTCACAAGAACGTTCCTGAAAACCCCCGTAGACATTTCATTCTTTCCAAAGATATTTCTACTAGGAAATCCCGGCGGGATACACTCTATGGAGTAGTATGAGAAAATATAATAATAAGATGAAAAGCATTTCAAGACAAACAGACTTTATTTCGTTTAATAATTAGTATTTCCAATGAATTTTTGAAATTTACAGAAAAAAATTATTCGACATCAAAACATCTGCTGAAATTTAATAAAATGTATTGATAGTATTATGAAATTTAGTAACTGACAGAAATAAATGGTCACTGAAAAATATCACAAATATCATATATTTGTCTTTCTCAAATCAAGCATAAAATCCCTAACCTAGAAATTTTTCAAAATTGGTATAGCATTCAAAAATATTATACACTTCAATCTATATTTTTATTTAACGATATCTATAAATTCAAGTGCACATTTCTGAACTGAAAAATTGAAGTCAGGTTTTCTAAATAAAAGTTGTCAAAATTCTAAAATAAATTGGTTTTATTGATATCCGAAAGATGCGTTCATCAATTTCATTGACAATTGGCAGTGAGGCTCGTAGTTATAATGCCACATAATACACACAACTAAATTTATATGGAATCACTCGGTATTTCACATTATTGATTGTTTTTAACCATGGATCTTTGACTGCTTGAGAAGAATGAAGTTCTTTGTTGTAAGCAAACTGGATAGTATGATAAGAAATGTTGAATTATCGCCACATGTTCGGGGGTTTTCAGGAACGTTCTTGAGAAGTAGAATGGGGTGCGTCGCACCCCATACTCGAAAGGTAATTTCTAGAAGCAACATCCATCAGTGTATCAATCCAAACGATACGCCAAAGACATCGTTCAAGGGGTTCATACAGCAGAAGGCCCTTAAGAGTTCCAGAGCTAACCAGACAACAAAAAATTAACAGACTTCCAGGGGTCGTGGAAGACAAGCTAGACTTCGAGCAGCAAGACAAATTCCGAAATACCAAGGAGGCAGTGTGATGTTTTGGGGTGGCATTAAGCAGATTTAATTTCGTTTCCTGCGAGTGTAACGGCTAGAAATTTCGTGGATCTAGTGTTGAAGCCCATAGTGAGACTTTGGGAGGTGCCCACGGTGAGAATTTCACTTTTAAGCAAGATAATGCCAGCAACCTCGCGCGATATTATCTTGAAACAGAGGGAATCGCTATTTTGGACTGGACAGCTTGTTCTTCAGACCTAAACTCTATTGAACATTCATGGGGTAATCTCAAAAGGAAAATTATATCGCGCTAGGATAATCCAAGAACCCCACAACAGCTCACCCAAGCCGTCACAGAAGAGTGGCAGAATATCACCCCAGAGGAGGTCGAAAACCTAATCCAAAGCATGTCTAGACGGATTCAGGCTTGTTTTATGGCAAGAGGAGGTAATACAAGCTACTGAGGTCGAGAAAAAACACCTACTCCGAGAAAACAATTTTCAATTTTTTACTACATGCGGAAAGAGTCTCTTACTATCTTCTATTTGTTTCTTTCATAAAATAAACCTTAATTTATTTCTTTTTTCAATTGAAATATCTCAAAAAGGATCGATTCTAACAATCTTTCGAAATTTCCAAAATCCCTGAGGTAATATTCAAAATATCGGGTGATTCCATATAAATTTGGTTGTGTGTATTATTTTATGTCTCAAAATGATCGAAAATATAGAAACCAAACTCTTCTTGCTATCTTGCAATAATCCAACAATTTAATTATTTCAAAATTAACAAAGTTTGTATTTTTCACGGATATCGCAAAGGAAACAACGACTCTTTCTGGCGGATCGATAAATGTGTCAGCAAATTTTCCGTTTAGGAAACTAGAATACAGGGATGCCAATATCGATCATAGATTTATTCTCAAAGTAGATTCACTCACATTTATGCGAGTGTAACAGTAACTTTTTGACGCCCTCGAAAAATTGTATTTAATTGATCGAACATTGATTGAATATTGATTATTCTTTTTTATGTACCAATTTAAATGAACGAAATATTTTTGCCGTTTTATTTTTCCTACTAATTATCCCCTCATATTAATGGATATCCTATTTTGGAATTCAGTTCAATCTCTAACGGTTGACAATAAGACGCCAACTGAACCATAATTGTGAGTTTTAGTGGTGACCAGAAGCAATCTTAGGAATAAAAGTTTTTGTGATTGCATATCGGAAAATATGTTTAGATGAAATTAGCTTTGCTCTAATTTTGATTATTACGACTTTTCCTAACAATTATTATTTTTCATCTGGTCAGAAGCAAGATTACGGTATATGTAGTATATACGGGGTGTTTAAAAAGGCAAGGCAATCTTTAAGGAGGTGATTACTGAAGTTAATTTATGAAAAGAGTTCATATAGACACAGATCCGTAAATACTTCGTTTCCGATTTACAGGGTGTTCAAGTTTAATCGAAAGATGCACTCAAACTTGATTTTTTCTCTCAACATTTTTTTGTACCACGCCCAGTTTTTGGGTAAAAAAAGTTGAAATGTTTTCTAGGAATCCTTGCGATTCTATTAATAGTAACTGTTCTATGCTCAGTCATAAATGAGTTAAAAAATGATTAATGTCAGTGTCATTTAGGTGCTTTGGTTTTTCAATAATTTTGAATCTATTGAATTTGAGTTTCAAATCATGAATTGTTATATGAATGACCCTAATGCACTTTATGTATGGACGTGCGGACGGAAATGCATTAAAAGCTCGGTGGTTGTACATTGAAACATTTCCAAACTGTATTGCCCCCGATACTTTTGAAAGCATTCATCGTCGTCTATATGAAAAAGGCACATTAAGACGATATGAAGGAGCAGGAAGGTCAAGGGAAGTTTCAAGAAAGTCCATATAGGAATTTTCAAATAATCATCTATAGCGTGGAGAAAATCCACATCAAACATATGAAGGTCGATTTTAACATCAGTTCTCGTTGAACGTTTGGATCGACATTGGACTAGTATTTCTACCAGGGAGACTTACGGGGGAGGTGTACCGCCACTTTTCAGAACACATGCTTTCCGAATTTTTGGAGAATATACATCTGGCAAGAGGAAATTGAATACTCGGGGATGACCAAAATGTCGCACGGTTGCGTATGATCCAGAGTGGGCGGCTACCAACAGCGTCTGTACTTGCATCGAGCGGCTGAAATTTAAACTCACCAACCCGCCTGGCAAGCGTGGTGTTTTAATGCCAAAACCTTCCAAACTACCCACATGTCGAATTATACAACATTATTACCCCAGGTGAGAAGAGACTCTGGTTCCGAATCTCGCACTGACTCAGTGTCGGTCTGCCTCATGGATTCTGGGGGAGGCAATAACTCGACTCCACAATTTCGAAAGGACAAACAGAAATCCTCAACTACAAAAGAGGAAAACAAAGCAAGAGATCATCGACATATCTTCAAGGTCACTTATAATATCAGAACTTTGAGATCCCAAGAACATATGCAATTATTAGAGGAGGAACTGA
This sequence comes from Cryptolaemus montrouzieri, assembly GCA_013387265.2. Classification (NCBI taxonomy): domain Eukaryota; kingdom Metazoa; phylum Arthropoda; class Insecta; order Coleoptera; family Coccinellidae; genus Cryptolaemus; species Cryptolaemus montrouzieri. The sequence continues at coordinate 25,438,760 of JABFTP020000165.1, read as the reverse complement.
AACAGATAGAGTGGGATGTTCTACTACCAAAAAGTAGGGCGAACGTCAGGTTCGTGATAGTTATGGGCGACTTTAATGCCAAAGTAGGCGAAAATTTGGATGATGATACCCAACACGTTGGCAAATTCAGAGTCGATTGTAGAAATAAAAGAGGAGAAATGTTGATTGATTATTGCAGAAATGAAAATCTATTCTGTGTGAATACCTTTTACCAAAAAAAGTCCAAATAATACTGTTAAAAATGAAATAGATTTTATTCTCACTAATAGGAAGGAAATCTGCTAGGATGTCACAGTACTGAATCAATTCGATACGGGAAGCGATCACAGACTTGTCAGAGGCACTTTCAAGATAAATACAAAAATAGAGAGAAACAGCATGTCCTCAAAGGGCAACCATACCCAACTTTAGAAGTGTTAACTGAGAGCAAGGAACAATTCCAAAATAAACTGAGCCAAAAACTATCAAACAGAAAAAATCTTTCAGAAATGACCATCAACGACCTAACAGAAATAATAACAAACAGTTTAAAGACATCAACGTAGAGAAAAACCACAAGACAAAAAGACACTAACACGAAGATCAGTACACATACGAAAATTCCCGAAGCATTCTAAAAGATCTAAGGGACTAACTATACAAGTCTCATAATGGATACTATTGAAGACAATAAGAATATGAAAGTTATAAAATGCAAGCTCTCTTGCTCCAAAAGAAGACCAATACTGAACAGCATTAGCAACAAAGCGGGCATTTTGGTGAACAATAGATCAGACATCATTGAAGCAGTTAAGGAGTTTTACACAGTAACCCCAATACATCTCAAAGACCAGTGGTGAAGAATATCGGTTCTGAAGAAATCCCAGACATTGAAATAGAAGAACTAAAATTAGCTCTTTAAGAGATGAAAAACCGCAAACATCCAGGCGAGGATAGGATAAGTTGTGAAATGTTGAAAATGGGTGGCGGGGATTTATTGGATGCCGTGAAAATTCTCTTAAATAAATGTCTTTTGGATGGAAGAATTCCACAAATGTGGCAAAATGCTGAAGTAATTCTGCTTCACAAAAAAGGGAATAAGAACAACCTGGAGAACTTTCGGCCCATCAGCCTTTCTTCACACCTATACAAGCTGCTCACTAAAATTATCACAAATAGACTCACCCACAAATTAGACCTATACCAACCTGTAAAGCAAGCCAGATTCCGAGCAGGGTACAGCACCATTGATCATTTACAAGCAATTCGTACTCTGATCGAGAAGTGTACCGAATACAATATTCCCATCTACTTGGCTTTCATAGACTTCCAGAAAGCATTCGATCTTATAGAAATGTGGGCAATAATGAGATCTTTAGATAATGCAAGAGTCGACTCTCGGTACTCGAATTTGCTGAAATACATTTATGATCATGCTTTCATCATACTTCATTTGGATGAGAACAACATAGAGAGGGGAGTACGTCGAGGCAACACTATTTCTCCGAAATTGTTTACGCTGGCCCTAGAAGACATCTTCAAAGGTTTAGAATGGAACAACAAAGGAATCAACATCGATGGAGTACATTTAAACCATCTGAGATTTGCAGACGATATAGATCTTATTAGTACAAACCCTGAATAACTCAAAACCATGCTAGAAGAACTGCACCAAAAATCTAGAGAAGTCGGCCTTCGAATGAACCTGAAAAAAACCAAAATTCTGAGTGCAGAAAACATACATTAAAATCAGGCGATAGAAAATGTGACGAATACATATATCTAGGCAATAAAATAAAACTTGGGAAAGAAAATCAAACCTGTGAAATTTCCAGGTGAGTGGGTTTGGGCTGGGCTGCAAATGGAAAACTGGGCTTTGTTTTGAAGTCTCGAAATATTCCTCTCAACCTAAAAGGAAAAGTCTTCGATTCGCGTGTTCTTCCTGTCCTTACATATGGCCTTGAAACGATATCTCTATCTCAAAGATCAGCCAATAAATTACAAGTTTCACAACGAGCTATGGAAAGAACCAGGATGGCAATTTCATTGAGAGATAGAGTGAGGAATGAGGATATTAGAGAGAGGACTGGTGTGACTGATGTGCTAAGAAGGATAGCACAATTGAAATGGAAATGGGCTGGCCATGTAGCCAGGCAAGACCCATCGAAATGGGCCAACAAACTGCTCGCATGGAGACCAAGAACTACCAAAAGGAGCGTAGGAAGACCACAGCTCAGATGGAGAGATGGCATCCAGAAGATCGCGGGGAAAAACTGGATGCAAACAGCTGCTAATAGAGACAGATGGAAAAATTTGGAGTAGGTCTATATCCAGGAGTGGATTAATACAGACTGAGGAGAGATACCTCTGGCAATAAGACGAACGATGTTGCTCGTGACTTCCTAACTCAAGAGTATGGAAATCGATGGATTGGTCTATGTGGACATCCATTTTGGCCTGCACGGTCCCGACTTGAACCCCTTCGATTTCTTTCTGTGGGGTCATTTGAAGTCTTCGGTTTATATGCAAATGTTGAGGACTTAAGAAATAGAATCATCGCTGGGTGCAACTCGATAAGAACAAATCTTGGTGTTTTTGAAAGAGTTCGCCAATCAATGAGGAGACGACTGGAATTTTGCATCCAAGGTGGAGGTCACTTCAAACTGCTTTTGAATTTTTTGAGAGTTATTGGTGATACTCAAAAGTTTTTGTTTTGCCCTTGAATTAAACTTTTGATTTTCAGACATTTTTCAGATAAAAAGAAATAAATTACGATGGTTCTTTTAATCGAAGACTACGTGTCGTACAATGAAATGTACGGACTTTCCTTTCTTATTCTCTTCAACATTTTTTAACTCGAAAACTTAGCGTCGTACAAAAAATGTCAAGGAAGCTTTTTTCTTGAAAAACAATTGGAAAATTTTTTAATTAAAAATTCAGAAGAGTCTTTTTTTTCCTTTGAGAATAACCTGCGTTGTGCCCATACGCGCCCATATGATACCAGTGTATCAAAAATATTGTATTAAAAATTATGCGTCTTTGAAAGTTTTTGATACCCCCAAAATTTTACCTCTAGTTGAGAAAACGAAGCACTTAAAACCACTAAACCTTCCAATTTTTCCTAGCAAGATTAATCGCTATGAAACTTTTTGCGTTCGTTTTGAAAAAGCATCAGAAAACTTTGTGAACTTAATCGGGAGTGGTAATATGAAAATTGCATTTTCTGCATAGGAAAAATTCATTTTCCAAAGTGCACATAATATAAAAAAGTTGCAACTCGGGAAATATCGACAGAAATGAGTTCCAATTTGTTACTCGGTGGTTTTCGAGGCCGCTGAACACGAATATGATAACGGAGATGGTTCTCGAGCTACCTGGTGCTCAGGGTGCATCTCGTCTCCAGGAATTTGTGTTATTTTCATTAGAAATCAGTCGGAAGTCATTACTCGGGGGTTTTGAGGTTGCTGAACACAAACATGCTAACGGCGATGATCCTCGAGCGATTGATTTTCTTTAAAGTTTCCCATATTCGTGCAATTGGACCCAGCACAATTTTTGCATGCCAAATTGCAGACTAAGCCATTCTTCCTACATCCATATGAGGTGCCACAGTCTTTTTTGCAACTGCAAAATATTAAGCTCATGACACTTGGTGGACCAGGAAGCTGTGTCATCTTCACTGGACGATAGGAGTTTTCTTTGCGCTTCCATCCCCAGTCTGTAACATTTAAAACTCCTTCCCGTACAACCAGGTCTGAACTTGTAAATAAACTCTTTTCAGATGTTGTGTGAAAGCACCTACCGTTGGCAGAATTTTGGCAATCGATACTTTTTTAGTTTTTGTAACGGCCATAATTTACATTTTGTATCGATACGTTTCAGCCAACTGAATACTTGATGGTCTAAATTCATCCGGTATATTTGGTTTTCTGAATGTGAGTGATGCTCTATATATTGCTAAAAGTGATTGTGACCCATGCTCAACAAGTTTTTCAACTGACAGTCCAGCTTCTTTGAAATGTTGTGCTTCCTGGGCAAGCTCAGCAACCCCAAATACCCACGAGTAATGATTTTATATTGATTTCGAATAATAATAACATAAAATTCCAGGAGACAAGGTGCACCCTGGGCACCAGGTAGCTCGAGGACCATCGCCGTTATCATATTCGTATTCAGCAACCTCCAAAACCCCCGAGTAACAAATTGGAACTCATTTCTGTTGGTAGTTTCCGAGTTGCAACTTTCTCATATTATATGCACTTTGGAAAATGAATTTTTCTTATGCAGAAAATGCAACTTTCATATTACCACTCCCGATTAAGTTCACAAACTTTTCTGATGCTTTTTCAAAAGGAATGCAAAAAGTTTCATAGCGATTGATCTTGCTAGGAAAAGTTGGTAGGTTTAATGCTTCGTTTCCTCGACTACTGAATATCTCAAGCAGTTCCCGAAAAATTCAAATTTAACTCGATTAAACTTTAACACCCTGTCAATCGGTAACGGTGAGTTTTTGTGGACCTATGTTTATATGAACTTTTTTCATGAAATGACTACAGCAATCACCTCCTAAAATATTGCCGTGTCTCTGTTAAACATATTCCATATAGACTAAACCGAAAGATGTATCGAGAAGAGAATAGAAGAACATAAATGATCTATCAATCAAAACAAAAATTCTACTGGTATTTCTGACCACATAACAGAAAAAAATTATTTCGAGAGAGTTGAACTCATACTGTATTAAAGGGAAGAAGTTAAACATTTTAGAGATGATGCAAATAACGTACGCTCGTAGGCAAAACCAGTCAATTCGTAATGAGCAAACAGACTTCTATCTATCTCGTGTTGTAAATACCGTTATATTTAAATAAAACTACTCATTTTGTCTTTCAGTATTATGATTTCTCTTGATAATTGGCTCATAACCCGAAACAAATGTCGACTATTTTAATATTGTATATTTTTGTGAAAGCTTTGTTGAGTGTTTTAATTACTTATTTATACCCTGTATAGTTATAATGGCCTACGGGATCTCCTGATCTCAATTTTATGGACCTTTTCTCATGGTTTATCAAAAATTGAGCTCCGGACCATAAATAAAGAAATTCGAGACACATTGTACACAATTTCCCGTACAGGAACGCGAAGGAACTTTGTCATTCGAAGTATTTCCTAATTACATCACGGGGTATCGCGGCACCGTCTTCAATCCCGCATTAACGAGTTGCCGGGATAACCGGGACTGTCGCCCGATCGTTCCGCCATGATTTACTCGGTCGCGTGTATCGCAATTATATCCGCCACTGCGAGATTTAATAAACTGAGAAATCGCCGGCTGATTTACGACGACGCGTTTTCCTAAAAATCGAAAAATAAGAGAACGTCGGAGGAGCTCTAAGCTCATCTGCCGTGCACGGGCCCGCCTAGACTTGGCGGTGCGGAGAGAGTATCGTCACGGCCGATAAATTAGTCCCTGTTTAAATCTGAGTGGCATCTCGCCAGCTCTTAATGCGATGGATAAATAACGGCTCTCGCTGGGTGTTACAGGGAGATGGATTGAGGGTCCGCCCAACGCATAACTGGATGGTAATTTCGCCCCTGTAAGATCGCTGAATAAGATGATGAGTGGCTATTTTCGTGGAGACATTTATTTTCGCTCTGTAGAGAAGGACACTGAATATTTTTTTTAATGTTTGATGGCAATACGACTTGACATTGATAAAATATAATGCCAATTACGAGGGTCGTGAAACAAATACTCGACCTTGACAGGAAAAAACACATCAAAGAATGTATTTTTGTTGAAAAATAAAGGGTACCCCTCGAGGAGTTCCTAGTAGAAATATATCCGGAATAGTATTTGTTTACGGAGGTTCACGGGGATGTCACTACAAGCTGCAATATTATCAACTTTCTACCAATTCCGCTTCTTCCGAACTCTCTTATTTCAGTGTTAAACTTCAATTTTTATTCCAGCTTAAGATTCCCCATTGAATTCTAAGGAATTTTCGTGTAGCAGATTACCAGTTTAAATTTCACCAGTTCCGAATGATTAATCATTTTGGGAATTTTACATACAAGTAGAAAAAGTATATACCATTCAGAATTGTCCATCGAAAAGCATCAATGTTTCTCTGTAAGCAAATGCCAAAAGTTCTAAATTTATTTCCGAATCATCATTGCTCATATTAATTGTTGAAATGGTGAGAATTCGTTAGACCAATCAAGACTTCTAAAATCTTATAATTATTAAGGAGACTTTCATAAGAAGTTAACAATAACTTGCGAAACTTTTGCCGGACGATTCAGGAATAAAGCGTGCCCGTTCCAAAACCTTGTTCAGAAGCCCCTCAACAACGGTTCAACTTTTGGATCTTTGTTACCTAAAATTCAAATAGATGATCAGTACAATCAAATATCAGGTTTGCTGCGATTCCAAATGCCTCACATAGGACAAGCAGAGATAAATCCACAATAAAATGTTTTCGAATATAAAAAGCCCTGTTCAAAATTCAAAAGCATCGTATTTTAACCGAATGAATTTATGCGAAGAAATTTTAATTCAACATGAACGTGACGACTCTTTTATAGTTATCTTTATTTGGCTCAACACGAAAGGTGTCAAGTTTGATATTAACAAGACAGAGCTCATCCGCACTCTTGCTTCTAAAAGATTTTTCAATAAGAGGTTTGCAAATGCGAGACCCCATATTTGGCCTTTTCGTTGGCCTGATTTGACACCTATGAACTATTTTATTTGAGAATATATCAAAGACATTGTGTATAACAATCGATTTATATCAATGGAACAGAAAATATGAAAATCAGAGTACGAGATTCCTTTCCATCACTTTTTTCGGAGCAAATTTCTGAGGTAACCCACGAGTGCTTTCTAAGAAGAATTCATGAATACCTTGAAGAGAAATAATTAAGAACATTTGTTGTAAGATTTTGATTTCAGAAGAAACTCAAAAAACGTTGAATTTCATACCACCAGAGGACAACAAAATTTGGTCATCAAATTTCATCGACTGTAAAAAAGACACTGGGCTTCAATCCCTTGGGTTAGGTTAGGAGACTCCCATTGAAAAGGTTTAAAATGAAAAGCGTTCTACTGGGAATACATTTCACACTCTTGAAGGGACTTTAAAATAAACTATAGTATAGTCTGTGTTTTGTTGGTTCGTGTATTGCAGGAGTGCTGAAACGGTCGACCGCGAGTGCTTTTTGAGTAGATCTCGAGAAGAAAAAATTTTTTAATAAGTAGGTAACTAAACAACAAAATTTATTACTTAATAAAATAACACTCTGCTAGCGGCAAAAGGCGGCTTTATCAAAGGAACTCGCGGTACTTGTCAAAGAAAAGCCGCGTTTTTTATTCTTGCCGCTTTTCTAGAAATTTCCGACGGCGCGTTTGACGGGAACATTCGAGACTTTCGTTCACGTCGATATAAATGTTGCGCCTGCAGGAATTGGAGTCATTCTGAACTGTAATTTGAAGGCAATACTACGTCCATACAAAATTTATTATTAAATAATACAAAATGAGTGCAGCGAAGAAACCTAAAACGTTTCATTTTAATAACGATTGGGAGGAAGAATTTTTCTTTTGTATGGTGAAGGATAAATGCATTTGTCTTATTTGTCCTGCCTCAGTTGCAATACCTAAGCGTGGTAACTTGACAAGCATCATAAAACGGTTCTTAAAAACTATGAAAACGATTTTCCGCCACAGAGTGAATTAAGAAAACGAAAAGTACGTGATTTGATATCCTGTTTGAAAAAAGAACAAACCATGTTAACAAGACCAGCCAAGCAATCAAAAGCTGCTACGATCGCGTCATTTAAAATATCTCATATATTGGCGAAACACAAGAAACCATTCGAAGATGGATCGGTTGTGAAGGAAGCATTTATTGAAGCGAGTGAGACTTTATTTGGAGGTTTTAAAAATAAAACAGAAATCATGTCTGCTACTAGAGAACTTCAGTTATGTAGCCGATTGTCACAAGGCGCATTGAAGTCATGAGTCAGGACATGGCAGATAAACTAAAACATGATATCATGAAATGTACATACTTTTCTTTACAGTTCGACGAATCCACTGATATGACAGCCACCGCCCAGTTGTGTATTATTATTCGGATGGTATTCAATGACATGTTGGCTGAGGAAGAACTTTTCCTCTGAAGTGGAAGACCCGTGGCGAAGATATGTTACACGTTTTCTTCAATTTTGTAAAAAACTACAAGCTACGAATATATAAATTAGTGTGCATTACAACCGATGGAGCACCTGCAATAACTGGAAACAAAAACGGTTTTGTGGCATTGTGTCGAGCTAATGAAGATTTCCCTTCATTTTTTTCATTCCATTGCATTATACATCAACAAGTTGTTGATGTTCAAAAGTTTAAACACGGAGGAAATTATAAACATTGCAACAATAATTGTGAATTCCATCTGTGCACGTAGCTTGCAACACACTGATTTACTTCTTCACACGAACGTCAGGTGGTTGAGTCGCGGAAAATTCCTAGAAAGGTTTCAAGAATTATTGCCCGAAATTACAGCTTTTCTAGACGAAAGAGGTGATGGCACTCAGATGATGAAAAACGAAAAATAGCTGACGGATTTGGCATTTCTGACTGACATCACAATGCACTCAAACACCATTAACTTGGAGCTTCAATGTGAAGAAAAAACTATTATTGAGATGATTAGCGCATTGAACGCATTCAAAAGTAAATTGCAACTCAATTTGCAATATTTTCCGTCTTTGAAATCAAGGATTCCTCAGTTGAATTATGATACGTATGAGGCTGAATTATCAAATATTTTGGGACAACTCGAAATGTGTTTTTATGATAGCAGTAAATTGGCAAATATAGCATCATTTATGAGTTATCCTTTTTCATGTAAAAACATTGAGGAATTAGCTACTGAAATAGCAAGTCAGTTTAATATGAACTCATGTTCTGTTGAAAATGAGTTGGTGCAGATTATATCAGATATACATCTCAAAGCTACAGCATCTGATACAAATTTCTGGTGTTTTATATCTGAAGATAAATATCCGACTCTAAGGCAAATCGCCCTTCAACTGACGGCAATGTTTGGGTCAACTTACTTGTGCGAGTCTGCATTTTCTGAAATGAAGATAATTAAGTCAAAATATCCCAATCGACTAACTGACAATCATATATCATCATGCTTGCGATTATCCCTCAGTGGTTACGTACCATCTTATGAAAAGTATGCTGAGGACATGCAGTGCCACGCTTCAACATCCAAAGTCACTAAGTTCAACACCATATGTAACTCTTTTGTTTTGTAACAACCAATAAACTCGCAATTTTGAATAACTATAAGATTTTTAATTGATATTATAGAGAAGAACCTAACTAACTAAATCTAACCCAAACCTTGACTAAAATAATGTATATTGTGCGGAAAGCTAATATCTATATATGCTACGGTACACCCTACCTCAGGTAGGGTATATCGTGTATGTACACATACTTGTAGCCTCTCAGAGTCGATCGTAAGTAGTCTAAAAATATTAAGGTAGATCGTCAGAAGTTCAAGTTTGAGCACCCCTGGTGTATTGTATTGTGGAGTGTCTTAGTGTTAGAGATTTTCCTCAAGTTTTATCCAATATTTCAAGGTTTTTCATACAATTGGTACCAACCTTGTGGACCGTGATGTATGATGTGTACTCAGGTTGGCATAGCTGCCGGACGTCAAACCCGTTGCCGAGACCGTGACCGACTTTCAAGGATCCGGATCCTTAATGCGAACCATCAGCAATTTTCCACATAAAATCTTCCATATACTACTCTTGGATATTCTGAGATTAAATTCTAGATTTCGCACTGACAATCTTCATTGATTCCAAGCCGCACTATTAGATGTTGTCGCCAGTATTTGCCCTCACTTTCAACAAATGTGCAGACATCTTTGAATCGTTTATACGTAGAGGAAAAACTTTCAATCGTTATTTTACTAGATTTTCTTCAAAATGACCAGTGGCATACCACATACCTTTGTATGCTTCCGACACATGGCCCTAGATAAAGTATCACCCTGTACATTTTCACAACCATCAGACAAATGTCATGAGTTGGTGAGCAAACAGATACATTTGCTTGCTACAGATTGAAGCTAGGCTAGATGCCTTAAAAACTACATGAGCAATCAAGAAAAAATTATACTCAATGCATTACTTTGATTTTCCCCTGTCGACTACTAGTTTTATCCAAGAAAAAGTTACAGGAGATTTTGTGTCCTGAGTGCCTTTGAAAGAGATGATACATATAAGGTTTCGTCCGGCGTTTCGACTAATAAACCACCCCGTATAGCGTCCAAAAATACCGAATAAAGCTCCAGGAATGCGAACGTCGGCATCCGAAAACGTAATTCCCCCAGAATTAATCTACGGCTCAAGACGATTCCGTGAAGACGCGACCACCGCGGCGTTCGCCAGCTGGACCAAACACGATCCATCACCGGTTCCTCCGCGTTTGCGATATTGAGACGTCAGGCCGAACACTCTCGCAGTTCAATCACACGTACGCATTTCTAATTCCGAACTGGGGCTCGTGGACAAATTGCCCGTACCTCGAGATCAGTTAAAAGCATCGCGAGGCTAAGTGGGCTAAGTAATGTCATTTATTAAAGATGTTCGCGAAAATAGCGCGCTGTATGGGGAAGAATTATTTTCTGGATAAGGTTCGGATTATGTTGAGAGTCCTTAGTTTAGGTTTATTCTTCTTCGGTTACGACTGATAGAGAAATCTATGAGGTTATGAATTAGAGACTTAATTATACAGGGTGTTTCAAAATGAATGCGATTATTTGTTTAAGTTAAAAGTCATTCATTCAAGAAACATCGCGATACATGGATTGCGGGAAAATACACACACCACAAAAATTGTCGCATCACCTGGTATTCTGAATTCCCCAATCGATAAGCAGTTCGATCGCAGTTTCTTTGTCAACATATGTTTTTGGACATTAATGCAAGTTTTCTGTGTTTCTTGTTGATTTTCGAATCTTTGAATTTAGTGTAATGGCAGCTAAACGTTCTGGATGCTATTTGAGTGATCATGAAGTGTAATACTTCTAGAGGAGGGGCGAAGCCAACGTTATGTGGTTAACTTGTTGAATGTTAACCAAGGCACTATTTCAAGAGCAATTAATCGGTACCACGAAACAGGGGAATATGGAAGAAGGGCCGTCTTGGGATAAGTATCACTCATTTCCAGAAGTTTTTCCGATAATGCACGATCTTCAAAATCCACCTAAACTGAGATTGAAATCTAGGAAACTTATTTGGTCGATTGACTTTTTGCATACACGGGTGAAGGCTGTTGATCTTTGGAAAACTGAATGGCAGGAAGTTGATGTTTTTAATAAAGTTCTCATAGAGAATCCTTCCAAAAGGGTTGCAGGATTCGAAATAAGTACGAAAAATTGGTGTACGTTAAATCGTCTCAGGACAGGACATGGTCGTAATAATAGTATGTTGTTGAAATGGAATACTGTAGAAAGTCCGGCATGTGAATGTGGCGCAACTGAAGAAACAATAAGTCATTTAGTTTAGTTCTCGATTGTCCTATTTACCATTTTACGGGTGGTTTTCAAGAAATTCATTCCGTTTCAGATAATTTTATCAACTGGGTGGAGAAATTTAAGTCTATTTAGGAGATTAGTTTTTGCTCCCCCTTAGAGTTTTTTTTTCCTATGGTACACCATAGGAAAACACCATGTTAATAAGGCAAGGGCTACACCCATGTAGGGCTTCATTCCCAAAAGGTGTATGAGATGTTCCCTGTTGAAAAACAGAGGAGCATTAGTTAAGTTCTTAGATTCAAGTGAGTTTAGACATATAAGAGTTAGGTATGTTTAGATGAAATATTTTTCTGCTGGTTTTTTTTCATTGTTACAGATTTTTCCAGTCCCAATCCCCCTTCCTTTTCACCCTTGCCTTCGTGAAGAAGTCCTGGAAATCATGGAGTGCAAGATGACATTGAGAGAATGAAGCTGCTAAGCAGAAAAATTTTTGGTACTCTTTTTGTACACACGACACTAACACAACATAAACAGACAAGCTATTTATAGTGCAATAGTGACAGGGAAACGAGTTTTTTTCCACAGGTTTTTTCACTCGTGTTACATTTCCTGTGCTGACACTTTACGGCCAATTGTAGGAGGCATGATGCGAGTTTAGATGCCAGATTAAGGAACAGACATGGTCTGTTTTTTCCGCTGGTATTCTATTTATTCGCTTGTTTTTTTTTACGATTGTGTTTTTCTGACACACACCAAAATTATAGATATAAGCATTTATTGTATATACAATTATTCGAATTTTTGTAATTCCTCTCTTTTCAAAAGAATATATATATATATATATATATATATATATATATATATATATATATATATATATATATATATATATATATATATTTTATATATATAGATTTTATAATCTTTTGTTAAATATATAAATAAAAAAATAGTATGAGTACCTACATATAAATGAAATTAATTAAAATAATGATCTTTCAGGCACTTTTCGTTAATTATATATCTATCAAAAAGTAGTTATCTATTCGACACAAGTCAGGTAGGTTAGGTTAGATTAGTATTAACTCATATTCGATCAGAAAAACGCTACTGCTCTGAAATTCACTATCTCAATTCGTGTCCATCGTTATCCGTCCACATTTGGTTATACTCCCAATATTCGCGACAATTTTTCCTAAGTTTGTGGGACTGTATATTGGTAGAACTTACAGAAATTTCAGCATTAGAGTCGATCAACATTATAGTAATTTCATTAGTAGAAAAACTTATTTTAAGTACCGGAACAAATTGAAGAAAATAATAATTTCAACCAAAATTTTAAAATCTTATATTTATCTGATAAATATTTTCTTGGAATTCCTTGAAATCAATTGATGTAAACTTTTCGACATATTATTGAATGAACAAGTAGACTTTGACAACGATTTCTCTTTACTTAATTTGTTTCCGGCTGAATGATTTAGATTTTATTTCTGTGAATTTGCTTGAGGTAATTTTACTTGCTTTCAATCTGATTGTTTGGATTGATTAACCGTACTTTAGTTTCAATTTTATATTTGTCTGATGAACGCGCAGTGTCGTCGAAACGTGTTAGAACATATGTGGGGCTCATGACCATATCTTGGTTACTCCATTCACAACAAAATAATGCTGATAAACAGTCTCCACAACGGGCATCAGATTCACGATGAGAATATTGTTTCGAACACAATTATAATAAAGATTACCCACACTAATGCAATTTTTTACTCAATTTCACAGTTTAAAATCATTTTGAAACAATAAATTTTGAAAATAAAACAAACTATTGAACTCCACGTGAAATACAAAGGCAGAACAATTATAAGGTCTATAAGCTCCAAATGAGTGTAGAATATTTTGTTCTGACAAGTGTACCAATTTCCATACACAAAATTTCTCAAAATTAAAATTAGTACTAAAAACTGGCATCACTGTTTCTCACAAGTAAGAGCTAATCAGCCATTTTTATTCTTATATTTAGACTTACTAGGTGAAAATACAATCGGCCTCTTTGAGAAATATTTACTTGCCCTTTTAATGTCCTTCTGTCGAACAATTCTCAAAACAACAAATCGTCCTTGTAAACATGGCAAATCCACAGAAAAGACACATGTAATGTTTGTATAATGCTTCGGCTCAATTTCCGCTCTTTTCACGCAAAGCACACTCACATCCATGCACCAAAATATTAATGAGCTGAAATTGAACACCCAACACATGTAGTTAATTAGGCGTGTATTCGTATTCTTCATCGTCCATATTAGTTACGTAAAAAAATGATGAAATGTTTTAAGAAAAAACGCATTTCGGATCGCATGAATGAGCTCTCGACGCCCGACAGGTGTTAGTCAATCCCACGACACATTGGGAACCAAGCAGCCGTTAAAATATCTTAAGAGGTCCTCGAAAAGAGGTAGTTATTAACGTGTTTCTTTCTGAAGAACACCCCAAAATAGCAGAAATCAACGTTGAACGTTTTGAACTATTTTAATATTGAAAGGATTTATTTTTTTGTGAAAAAACAATAACTGTATTAAAAGAGCAAAGCAATGAATTGTCATCCGATAAAGAAAGTACTAAGAATGTTACTTTTCGCTCGAATTAAAGACTTCTTAGTATGAGATTGGAAAATTTGATATTATTGATAACATCAGCAATAAAAACAAAAACTATACAGTGTGTTACATAATAAAATGTCTCAGCTTGAGGGGGTAAATCTACGCGCAATTTTAAGAAAAAAAGTTCATATGAATATGGCTCCGCAAAAGATTCGTTACGGAGTTACAGAATGTTGATATTTTCATCATCTTCGTTCAATTATAAAACTTTTTTGACACTCCAACCGTTTTCGAGCAAAAAATTATTAAACGATTGTATGCATTCGCTGAATTGAAAGCACTTCTAATTAAAAAAATGACTAATAAGCTTTGATTTTTTCATTTATTTATTGATTTTGACAGTTACTTAGGTTGAAACAGTGTCCGCTCGAATTGTTTATTAAATTAACGATAAGTTTTAATACTTTTGAAGTTGCTGTAAGAAAAAATGGCTAATTTTACTAACGCCGAATTGGCTGATGTGCATTACTTGTACGGTCGGGCTGACGGAAACATAGCAGAAGCTAGGCGATTATATCAGGTGCGCTTTCCAAATCGAGTAACACCAGACAGGCGAACATTTTCAATTATCCACAGAAGGTTGAGGAAACTGGTACTTCTACTGCAAATAATCATTTAAAAGGTGCTACTCAAACTATGAGAACTCCAGATATTGAGAGAGCAGTTTTGAATTGTATTGAATTGAATCCCCATGGGAGTGAAAGAAAACTTGGAAAGCAGTTGAATATTTCACATGTTCTAGTTTGGAGGATTCTCCACGACTTTTTATTGTACCCGTTTCATATTCAACGCGTCCAAACTCTACTTCCTCGAGATTTTCCTTCAAGACTGAATTTTTGCCGTGGTTCTTAGATAAAATAAGAGAAAATGCTCATTTTGATAGTGAAACAATGTTCACAGAGGAAGCTAACTTTTCGAGAACTGCTATCACAATAATCATTATTTGGCTGGGGAAAACCCCCATTTGATTGAAGAATCTCATCATCAAGAACAATTCTCACTAAATGTATGGGTCGGAATAATTGGAAATTATTTGATTGGGCCATTTTTTTTGCCTAACAGACAAAATGGTCCCGCTCATCGGCAATTTCTTGAGCAGGAGTTACCTTTATTGCTCGAGGATGTGCCACTTTTGGTGAGAAAAATAATGTGGTTTATGCATGACGGGACACCAGCACATTTTAGTGAAGAAGCTAGGGAATTCTTGAATAATACATTCAACAACTGATTGATAGGTCGGGGTGGGCCAGAACCATGGCATCCTAGGTCCCGAGACTTAAATAGTTTAGACTTTTTCTTATGGGGATATCTCGGAAGTTTATTTTATACCACTCCAGTGAACACTGTAGAAGAATTGAGAAATCGAATAATAACCTCTTGTGACACGATAAGAAATAACCCAGCAATATTTCAAAGCGTGCGTGATAATATGAGGACAGAGGCCTGTATTCTTGCAAGTGAAGGACACTTCCAGCAATTTGTTTAGTTTTTAATTGTTCTTTTTAAATTTTATATTGAATAAGTATAAGTTCAGTCTCAGAAGACGAGCTATCAAAATAAAAGCAAATTTTGGGCATACCTAACGAGTTTTTCTATTATTTTTTTTATTTAGCGAATAACATACAATTCAAATAATTCAAATTACAAGTGTCAAAAAAGTTTCTAAATTGAACGAAGATGACGAAAATTGATTGTACGCTGATCAGTGGCGTACTGCAAAAAAGTTTGAAAGGGCAAAAGGAGACATGGCCTCCGAAAAGAAAACATCTTGTAGATTTCAGTTGAAATCTAGGACGTGTAATGATGGAGACTGTAGAAAAAAGCTTGCATTCCAAATTTGGGCTGAATATATCAAAAACTGCAGGAGTTTTGAAAAACAAAACAATTTTCCGGAAATTTCAACACCCTGTAGCTCCGTAACGAAGCTTTTCGCGGACTTATGTTTATATGAACTTTTTTGCTTAAAATTGCACGTAGAATTACCCCCGCAAGTTGTGATATACTATTATGTATATAGAGGACGTGTGTGAATTGCGGACCAAAGGCCCTAATTGATCCCTGAAATTTTCACGTATATTTCTCGTCAAGTGAATTGCGCACCAAAATCGAAAAAGTCATCTTAATCTCTTCATCCCCTTGTATAAATTATTACGTTTTTCCGGAAATAACTATACTGAAAGTGCAGGGTAGACAGATTTCGACATTTTAGTACTGCAGCTATAACAGATAAAAGCTAGTTTTAGGTTTTAGAACTATTTGGAATTTTTTAATATTTTCAGGATCTGTCAAGTGGCAATATCTCGGTGTTTTTGAAGTTATGTAAAAATTGTTTTAACATTCTAGGAGCACTTTCTTACGTAGAATCGAACTAAGCTATTACGTCCAACGGTTTTTGAGTTATAATGCAAACTTGAGTTTTTTTAAAAAAACCAAGGGTAACTTTAATTTCTTTTTCATTTTCATAAATATATCACATGAGCACTCCATGTTTCCATGTAAGGCGTGTTTTCATTGAAAACCGAAAATTGTATACCTTTTTATTTCACCCAGAACGTTCATTCACAGTATTCATGAAAAACGGAGAATTTCATAACTATTCCCTAATTTTATCTAGTAACCCTATGTTCATTCACAGAATTTACACCGTATACCTTTTATTTCACCCAGAACGTGTATTCATGAAAAACGGAGAATTTCATAACTATTCCCTAATTTTATCTAGTAACCCTATGTTCATTCACAGAATTTACACCGAATAATTGAAATAGCTCAAGTATGTTATGTGCTGTTATAATAGTTCGAAAATTAATTCTAACAATGACAATTCAGATACAATTTTGAATGTTTTTTCATCAATTTATAACTTTTGTGTGAATATATGTTAGTATCGTTTGAAATAACGAAACGACCATGCCGTACCAAAATTTTGGAAAGTGCAATCATTATTTTAAGATTTCTAACGAGATATTCTACTAATATGGTATTGAATTCTAGTGACATAATCGATGTAGGTATTCAAATAGTTCGCCATTATTATTAATGCATAAACCTCAACGCTTCAGGATACTCCGACACGCATTGGAAATTTGAATATTGGTAACCGAAGCAAGACAATGTCTGAAATATTGCTTCCACTAGTTTCACAAATTCTTCTATATAACAGATCATTGATATATCACGGAAGGCATAAGTCCAGCGGCGACAAATTCCAGGAACGTGCAGACCTTCTTACTGGCCCTCTAGTTACAATCCAATTATTGCGAAAATTTGAGTGAAATAAATCAGCAAAGTCCATAGTTTGATGACGAGGAGATCCATCATGTTGAAAATAAATATTTTCTCTTCCAGCAAAAGACATTTCATCAAAATATCCATCGATAATGTTGTTATTCGCGATTTCATGATATAATTCACCACAAAGATTTTAATCAATAATCGCATACGGTCATACGCGATTATCTTTCAATACATATCATAAGTTGAATCAATATCCGTCTTGACGTTGAATATTAATATGGCACTGAGGGTTTACATTCGACCACCAATGTTCATTTTGCTGATTTAATATTTTATCGTTAGAAAAAGCTGAGTATTTGTTTCAGATTTCTGTAGAAAGCAAATGCATAAATCGAATGGACGTTGGAAATCTTCTGGCTAAAAAAACTGAAATATTCTCATTGTATAATGTTTGTATCTATTTTTCTTGCGATTACTGAGCGTTTGATACCTTTGTTTTCATTTAAATTTGCCTGCTCGAAATCAATGGGTTCGCAGTTGACATATTATTTTTCAAAATCGTACGACATGGTCCCTTCGTTATTACAGATGATACTATATTCACACAAATATCATTAAATAATTTATCTGAATTGTCATTGCTACAATTGATTTTTGAATCATAACGAGCACAATAAACATAGGTGAGCTATTTCAATCATTCCGTGTAAATTCTGTGAATGGACATGCAGAGTTACTAGATAAAATCAGGAAAAATGTATACAATCTTCGGTTTTAAAAAAACACGTTTTGGATGGAAACATTGAGTGCACATGTGATATATTTTTGAAAACGAATGAAAAACTCCCTTCAATGAAATTAAAGTAACCTATGCCCCATTTTTAAAAAATGCAAGTTTGAAGTATAACTCAAAATCATTGGACAAAAACGTAGTTCGATTCTACGTCAAAAAGTGCCTGTAGAAAGTCAAAACTATTATTACATAATTACTAAAACAACCGAGATATTGGTACTATGCTGATACAGAAAATCTTCAAAATTTCCAAATAACTCGAGAACAAAAGAGGCCAGTTTCAATATGTTTACGGCAATGAATTTCCCACGGCGAAAGAACACGAGGAAGGGGGGGTCATTTTCCTCTGTTTACAATATTTCACATAGTTGCAGTACTAAATCGTCGAAATTTGTTTCCCCTTTACGTTGCTATATGTACAGGGTGCACAGATTATATCTACTGCGAGTAATGTTTTATGTCATTTTGATTAACTACGTCGGTTGTTACGTGCTTAAGTGAACGAAGAAAGCCACTATTGTTAGATGAGAACGCAATGTTTCCTCTGACAAAAAAATTAAAAGTTATGAAGAGTTTCGGACAGAAACTGTAATGTTGAAATCATTAGAATTGGTGAAGAAAATGTGATTTCCAGAAGAATTTCGGAACACCAATACGTGGTAGATGTAAAACAAACGAATCGTCAAGTTACGAGGATGGATTGATAAGTTTCAGGCCTGACCAAGAAAAACAACGTTTTTAAGAATTTTTTTTAATTTCTCAACATAATCTCATTTAAGGCTGATACATTTCTCATAGCGGTGTTCTAGTCTAGTTCCTCAAAATACCTCAAAATACCCATTTACAGCTTCGATTACTTCTTCATTGCCCGCAAATCTCTTACCGCCAAGCCATGTTTTGAGGTTAGGAAACAGATAATAGTCACTCGGGGCTAGGTCTGGAGAGTAGGAAGGTGCGGCATCAATTCGAACTTCAGATCATAGATTTTAGCCATGGCAACACGCAAAGAATGCGCTGGTGCGTTTTGTGATGAGACAAACTTTTTTTCTTCGCCGAATGAGGTCGTTTAATTTGCACCTCGTGGTTAAGACGTTGCAATAAGTCTGCGTAGTATTGACCAGTGATAGTTTTACTCTTTTCAAGGTAATCAATGTATATAATATCTCTTGCATCCCAAAAAACAGTAGCCATAACCTTGTTTGCCGATAAAATTATTTTTGCCTTGTTTGTTGGTTCCCCTGTTTAGACTGTTGTTTGGTTTCAGGAGTGTAGTGGTGGATCCAAGTTTTGTCAACAGTAACGAATCGCCGCGAAAATTCGCTTCGATTATGCTTATACAGCGCCAAATTGGCGGTAGAAATGGTTTTTCGAATCGATTTTGAGAAAACGCGGCACCCATCTTGCACAGAGCTTTTCCATATGCAAATGTTGGTGCAAAATATTTTGCACACGTTGATATGACATCTTACAGGTCTCAGCTATCTCACGCACTTTTGATCTGCGGTCTTCCAGCACTATTTTATTAATTTTGTCGATTATATCTGGAGTTGTAATCTCAACGGGGCGTCCTGAGAGTGGCTCATCAGACGTGCACACACGACCCATTTTAAACTAGGAAACCCACTGCTTAACGGTTGAATATGATGGGGAGGATGTCCCCAGTGTTGAATCAATCTCTACTTTAATTTCCTTCGGCGTTAACTCCTTCAAATAAAAGTATTTGATGACAGCACGCTTTTCCAATTTTTCCATTATCACGAACAACACAGAGGCGTCTTGTTCAGCGTGCTCTCAAACGTAAACTAACATGGCGATCGAGCTGATCTAACCTAATCTAACCCACCTCCGAAGTAGGCCTAGTGGCTCCATCTCTTGGTCAGGCTGGAGACTTATCAATCCAGCCTCGTATATCTAATAGTGCAAAACGCCAAGAAACAGAAGATGCAATTCGCTTTATAAAAATCACCATAAAATGCCTCAGGTGTCACACTAAGTGATGTCGACATAAAATACCGGATTGTGCGAAAGTTCTTAATAAAATTGATAATTCATGGATATTCGGGAGCAAAAACGCTCGCACTAGTGATATTGAAATAAAAGTACAAAAAGTGCGAATTTTTAATTCATCGACCTTGAGAAGAATAACGGTCTTTTATCCACTGGATTGAATTAGTTAATTCGAATCAACTGTGCTAAAAACTTTGAAATAATTGTTGATTACACGTGATCCAAATTAACCTTCCTTCGAGTAAAGAATTAATTCATCTCAACGTTCTCCCATAGAATCAATCTTTCCAATGTATGGGTGGGAAAATTGAACACGGAACACTTAAACATTATTTCATGGCCGAAAATCTCGATCTCCACTTTCATTGTGCGGGTTATTGACTTAATTTTCAGGAGTCTGCCCCAAACCTTGTTGTTTGCGGTCTCGACTATTGTTTCTCGACGAGTTTAGGTGATAAAATTTAAATCGGTGGTTTATGCAAATGGCAAGGATCATACTTTCAGTACAATATCCTCGACGTCCATGTCGTCGACCGAGCTATGATTAGTTTGATCGTCACACGAAATGACCGCGAGAGAGCACTCAGGACCGGAGCTAATAAATCTGTTTTGAGAGCGGCTATCCTTGTCACGAATGACTTTAACGAGGGGTTACTTCAGTTGGGGTGATAATTCGACGAATTTCGATACAGACACTTCGTTCACGTCCAACTATATTCTATGCACAATTCGAGAGAACTACTCTGATTCTGATGAATCGCCTATGAAAGCCATATTCTCTTTCTATCAATGAATACTTTCCGAAAAGTCAGGAAACAATTCAGCAACTACTTCAGAAACGTATGGAGTGTTTATTAATAGTATATTACGCAACAAGTGAAAATGGCATAACGAGTTACCCAAGCGAGTTTACGAGGTCGGGCACAAAGCATACGAGTTGTGCAATATGCCACTTTCTGCACGAGTTTTGTAGTATACTTTATCTACGACCATGAAATTTCATGAAACTGATTTCACAATTTTTCAGTTCAGTACAATATTGACATCATTTTTGAGTGATTGTTGAAATACAATCAAAGAAACAATATTCGATAAGTCGACATTAGTGTTAACTGGAATACTTCTTATGTTTATTAGGTGCGAACATTTTAAATAGTCAATTGATCCCGCCGTTACTGCGTGATAGTTAATCATGATGATGATAAGAAATTGAAACTATGTACTATACTATCACAAGTATAATACCATGCCACCATCTTTGTTATTTTAAATGGCATAATGTATGTTTCTATTTTTGTCAAAATTAACTTCTGAACAATTAAATCATTGCCATCTGAAAGCAATATGAATTTTTGTTTGTTTGTTTGTTTTTCCTTTAACGTGCTCTATTTCTTTCGGCTAATGACAAATTTTGCATTGCCAGGAAGGGATCTGAAAGTTAGACAGCCAAATCTCCTCCGAAAGATGGACAGATTCCCAGAAACCGAAAAATGACCGACTTTTAAATCGGAATTTTGCGAGTTTTGGTTGTCTCTTAGAAGGGATCATATACTAAAGATCATTCCTTTTCGATTATTTCTAGCTCGTTGTAAGTGAGGAGGCTCATTCAGCAGAATTTAATGCATTTAGAGGCTTCACCGTATACAGTGTGTTTCCAAAGCATGTGGCAAATCATAGTACATTCAAAGGTACAAAAGTCCGTTTTTTTCAAATTAGACTAACAATTTTTGCACACACCATTTAACTCGTAAGATTAGTTAAAGGTTTCCATTTACCTAAAATGCATTATTTCCGAGTTATTCCAGAGTTTATCCCAAAATTACGATTATATGACCGGAAATCTTTCAAATAATGCATTTCGATCTCTCAATACGAGACCCATCTCAAAATCTTCATCAAAGTAATTCCCGTCAGAATTCCGAGAGAAAAAGTTCGAAACCAATTACTATTGAAGTGGATTGAATCTGACTTCTCATTTTTCTTCTTTTTTAGTAGGTATTCTCGATTACATCAGTTACTTGTCAGCAAACTCATCTTCGAATTACCAGAAATACCTCGCGGCATGAAACATGTCGATTTTTTTATGGTTAGATGTTGGTATTCTCAAAAACCAACCGAAAAACCCATGGACGTATTCCTCAATTATGCTGAAGAATATCAGAGTTTTAATATTTGAAATATTCTGTTTCAGGACAATTTGTGGATTTCGAAACGTGTAGATCTAAAATCAATAACAATTCGAAGATGACTTTCCTGACGATTAACTGATGTAATCGAGAATACCTACTAGAAAAGAAGAAAACGAGAAGTCAGATTCAATCCACTTCTATAGTAATTGATTTCGCACTTTTCTCTCGAAATTCCAGAATTACTTTGATGAGATATTGAGATGGTTCTCTATTGAGAGATCGAAATGCATTTAAGTATACGGAAACCTATAACTGATCGATGCCCATTAATTAATATAACGGATTAAATGATGTGAGCAAAAATAGGTAGTCTGATTTGAAGAACCGGACATTTATTTCTTTGAATGTACTACGATTTGCCACATGCATTGGAAACATCCTGTATACCGTGAAGCCTCTAAATGCATTGAATTCTGCTGAATCAACGTCTCTACCCACAACGAGCTAGAAATAATCGATATTGAATGATCTTTAGTATTTTTATGATGCCTTGTAAGAGACAAACAAAATTCGCAAAATTCAGATTGAAAAATTCATATCTTCCTTTCGGTTGATTAGGTGGCAATGTATGTGTTGTTGCGGTGTGTACACTTCCACCAGAGTACCTATAGAAAGCGGTATCAGTCACTATATAAGGACTACAGAAAAAAGGTACTCAAAATGATCAATTACTCAGGTTGAGATTCTCTATATCTATTTTATATCAAGGCCTGTCAACTCAAACTCATCATACGAAACTACCAAATTTATTCAAGCTAATATTTACTCGACAGCCACAATTCAACTAGCAAAATTTAATACAATAAATAATAAATTCGATAATAAAACTCAAGAAAGGGCAACTTTAAAATTGACTGAATTTGACGTGAAGCAAAATAATGAATACAATGTGACGTTTGACAAGTAGGTACCTACATACACAAAATTGACTAATCTAACTATACTACGATCAAGCGACACAAATGAATAAATAAATTGAAATACAATAATTCGTGAGAGACGTTCTTCAAACAGGCAAAACAATTGAAAATCTATATCACAGTTATAGCTGAGAACGCCCTCTAGACTTCAACTCTCTTTCCATACAACGTTAAAATTCTTTACTGAACTCTTGAGAGAAAAAAAAGGAAATAAAAAAACTAGGTTACTTCTGAAATTCTAAGGAACAATTAATTCTCTGATGGTTAGGAAATTATTTTTAAGCTGAATAGAATTGAAACTCAGCGGAAAATGGAAACAATTGAAATGACCAAGGTACTTATCTTGACATGAAAGTCTTCAGGTAAAGATGGTCCCCAACGTATGTCACAAAGTTGACGGTAGAGTTTGCTAGTACGGCAGGCGAGGTCGGTAGGTTACAGGTGGATCGGTTCTATTGCTTCAACTATTGCTGCTGAGGGTGGGTAAAAGGTGAGGTGACAAAACGGTCTCAAAGTTCTATGTGATCGGTTTCTCCAGCTCTAGAGTTTACATGGGCTTCCAAAGGTGGACAGATTCAAGAGGTGCTCAGAAAATAATTGATTCCAAGGTCCCTGGTATAAGTTCCTTTAATCGCGTGTTCCAAAATTCACAATGCTATGTACTCTGTAGCATAGGCTATCCTGACAAGCAGATTTAAACTCACGTCGCCTTACAGCTTGAATTGTTCGTTAAACCAAAGAAATATTTCACAATTATCGAACTTTTCACTCGGGCTGCAGCTACCAGGTACTTAACAGAACACGAGCTGTGAGCTTTACAAGTTGGTTGAAATGGAAAAGAGGACGTTTCCTTATTTCCCAAGGAATATATAAATTTCAACGTTCATAAAAAATCATATTCGAATTTGACCGGATGCACGAATGACGAACTTTCAACCTTAATCTAACGTCAAAAGCAAACAGCTCAACGGAATTCTGAAAGAATTTAATGAGCGTAGACTGAAATCAATGAAGCCAAAAGTATGAAAATGGTGCCAAAAAAATGTGAAGGAGTTAATTTTTTGAATTTAATGAATACTTGAGAAGTGTCTATGGGTATTTAACGAAACTGAATTGAGTTAATTCTTGAACTAGGTTGGAAAATTATTCATGTGACCACTGGTACCTTCGGCACGTTACTTTGTAGTTCCTATGTCAGTTAGTTGAAGAGAACTGAGAAAGAGAACCTAGAACTACCGCTATCAAGGTAAACGAATTGTCACCACAAAGAACTCAAATAACCTTACTTTATTGTCCTGAATATTTTAAATGCCGATTCAAGGCATTCCGAAATACTGTCTGAAAGACTTTTATTTTCGAATAGAATGAAGTGAAAGAAAGGTAAGAATTATGACGAAAGGTTTTACTATTGATTAGTCACTTGATTTTATTTGTTTTAGGTGCAGTGAATGAGAAAATCAATTTTGAAAGAGCTATGGACCAGAATGACTGTTGTGCATTGAAGTTACTTTGAAATGATTAGTTATATGTGAATGAAATTATTGAAAAAGATTACTGGATTTGTATACCAAACTGGAAGGATTGAATTTTTACTTTATTATACCTAAATAAATGGTTGAGACTTTAGAAAACTGAAAAAATACTTTTGAAACATGGGCTATAATTTTGCTCAAATTGAAAGTACTGTGAAAAATCGAACTGTAAAAAAAGGTTAGGGGAAAAAATTATTCTCAGTTAACACAAGAACTCAAGCCGGCCGATCATCAACAACGACGCATCTTTTCTGATTGGATCCTTGAAATGCATTGAAATGATCCGGATTTTCATCGAAAAATCATCTTCAGTGATGAGGCCCATTTCCACCTACGTCAACAAGCAAAATTGTTGCCTCTGGGGCTCGGAAACCCAAGAGTTATTGTTGAAAAGCCTCTCCATACTCAGCGTGTCACTGTTTGGTGCAGTTTTTGGGTTGGCGGTGTCATTGAACCTTACTTGTTCGAAAATGAGACTGGAGCAACTGTTTCGGTGAATGGCGCTATCGAGCGATGATTCATGATTTTTATTGCGGAAACTAAAGGGGATTGATTTGAACAACGTATACTTTCAACAAGACGGCGCTACGTGCCACACAAGCAATGAAACAACCATTGCTCTTTTGAGAGAAAAGTTTCCTGACTGTGCTATTTCTCGAAATGGTGATCACAATTGGCAGCCGAGATCTTGTGATTAAACACCTTTAGAGTTTTTCCTTTGGGGCTACGTGAAAGATAAGGTCTATGTCAATGCTACATAATCAATCCAAGACATTGAAGATGGAATTCGTGAAGTTATCGAAGACATACAGCCGCAATTATGCGAATTGGTGTTGGAAAATTTCATAAAAAGGATATGGCGGCCATTTGGATCCATTATTAATGGCATACATAACTCTTGATAATGAAATAAACATATATTGGTTTCCCTAAAAAAATACTCGTATTTTCTCGATATCAAAATGAAACCTCTTATTGGAAAGTCCTGTATTATTGAATTCTTTCTCGTAACAGTCACGTGCATTATTGAATAGCTTCCATTTTAAAGAGAACAAATAATTAGATTTTTTTCAGTTTCTTCTATAACAAGTCTTTCCTCGTTTAAAATGAATATCAAAATATCTTCCAAGAAGGATTTTGTCATAGAAACGTAACTACTTATCATCATTTCCCACATAATAAATGACTTCCGAAGACTAACTGTAGACAATTTTCGCTCCATGGGACATTATTTTTTTCTTATAATAATTGCCCACAAGGTAAATTAATGTAGTTGGAGCCGCGAATCGGGCATTGTTCGACCTAAACGGAGAATACCTCGCACGCAAAAACAGAAACGGGCTCGATCTCAATCTCTTTCGCAATTTCCATCATCGCGGTTAAAATTAACCGACCGACTAGGCGGTTTTCGAGGATGTTAATTGCGAAAATGCCTATTATCTTACTCAGTCTCAATAAAATCCTCTGTGTCGATACAGAACTGTGAAGATTGTATGTAAATTCTGAAGAGTATATAATCAAGTTGTTAGCATCGTATTCGCTAGCGGTTCTCAAACAAAATGAAACGCCAGAGAGCGAAGTGGAATGATATGTGAAAGAAAGACTCCTGAAGAAGGAAGTATACTTTCACTAAAACAAATTTATGTGATACAAATTGTTAGCAATAATAGCATATTGTACAAACTCCTATTTGAATTTTTCCCCATTTTCGATCTGGTTTTAACGAATAGGAATTTGGAGTATTCAAGATGACCAATCGGGCAGTTTCGTGTTCCCATTTTAAGGACAAAAACTTGAATATATTCTAGTGGATACTTTCAATTTCTGTAAGTCGACAGTAAACTTAAAACTTCCCTTGAAGTCTGACCAATCCTCACGCAGAAACAACGAACTTAAGGAGTTCAAGCATTTTCTATCGCAAGAAAAGGCGACCGCCTCAGAAAAAGATTTGCACTTCGGAAGACTAAATGAAACTAGAGGTGGCTTCGTTTCCATAGTTCGCTTACTACCAAGTGACTAGCCTGTCTACGTAAATGAGTGTGAATTGCTGACCAAAGACCCTAATTTATATTCATACCTCTTGGTATATTTTCCTCCAAGTGATTGCGGACAAAAGACGAAACGCTCATCTCAATCCTTTCATCCCTCTTCTATAACTTATTTTCAGTTTTTCCAGCGTGAATCATACTAAAATTGGTAGGAACAGTTTCATTAATTACGAGTAATGCTCTTTTGTTATTTTGAGTAACTATGCCGATTCTATCTGAATGTTTTGAATGAACGAGAAAAAAGTTATTGGAATATGAATGCGCAAAGTTTTCTCTGAAAACAAATTGAAAATGGTGGAAACATTCGAACATGAACATTCAAAAATTGCAATGTCAAAATCCTTATGATGATAAAAATGTGGCTCCATATTTTGGAATACAAAGACAGGTTTTGTAAAAATAACGAAACAAGTTATTTCTAATAGTGAAGAACGTAAAGCATTAAGAGATTTCTATTCCTTTGGTGTTCTGTCTTTTCCGGATACAAAGAGAGCACGAACAAATATTTGTTTGTGCTTTAATGTAATAGATGTTGCATAAGTGCATATTGCATTTGCATCAATTAATTTAACTCTTCTTAATTAAAAAGGGTTCAGAAAGAAAAAGCTCTCATAAGGAATGTAGAAACTTTGAATTGTTACGAATAGTCGATAAGTTAATCAATAGTCACAGATATAAGAAAAAATCGTCGAATGCCACTTTCCTTCAAACTAAAGATCAAAAATAGAATTCTCTCCTTCATCTTTCGATCAGCGATGCACCAAAGGATAAGCAACCTTGAAAATCTGACTCGAAAACCCAAAGATTAAACTCATGCGTTGGATAAGGGTGGCATATATGAAATAAGTTTCAAGATTGTGAAAAGAAGTTTGTTGGTCAAACTATAAGATCAATTGAAAGAACATGAACTACATTCGAAATACGAACGTACAGAAGAATCTAATATTGCCCCACATGCTTTTAATCAAGGTCATAGAATAGTTTTCGAGAATTTAAAATTGATGAATAATACCAAAAACGCGAATACTAAACAAATACATAGTTTCGATTCCGTTCAATGTACTCTACAGTTTGTTAAATTAGACACGCCCACTTATAGCTTGCGCTTTCGTTCGTCGAAAGCGTCTAGTAGCAGGATAGACTAAGAAAAAATGATAGAGCTATGTAGAATTAGATTTAGTGTTGTATCATCTCCTGATGATGCCAAGTTAGTTGGCGAAAAGCACGTCGAGTTCAGAAATGAAGTTTTGGTGAAAAAGTGTACAGTGTTTTTCTGTGTGATACAATACCTAATGTTTCAGTCCCCAACATAGTATTATAATACAGTGGTTACAATTTGGAGCTCGGAAGCATTGAAATGATGTTAGTTCCATCTAAGTCAAGCGTGTTTCTGAAAATTCCAAACCTTTGTTTAAGAGAAGAATATAACTACGTGAAAAGTGAAACGAGCAAAGGTTACAATTTGCTTTTGGATTACAAATTTGAATCCGAGAAAACTCCGAGATTGTTTCTGCTTCAATTCAATGGAAGAAACTCCTACTGATGACTGTGTACCCGAATTCGCCGATTATCTGGTAGACTTTTATATTGACAGAAATTCAAACTATCCACCAGAGCTATATCGGCTGAAATGTCAGATAGCATACAAAAAACAAACTTCCTTAGGCAAAAGTAGTGGAAACTTCCACTCAATTCATCCGATAACATATACTCTTTGGATGTACTGAAGTGGTTTCAAACAGAATCTACCATTAAAATGCGATCTATAATAGAAGACCATGAATACGCAATCTAGAAGTGAGGGAACGACAAGAATTGTGGACAAAAAATTGCCCGTATAAAGTCAATTGAGTTTCAAGATATAATTAGGTAAGCCGTCTATTTTATATATGAAATGAAAGGTAAATAAATCATGAAATAAAATATCATTTGCTTTTGTTATAACCTAGCAGAGAAAGTACAACATTGAGACATTACCATCATCTTAAAGTCCCAATTCATTTGAGTGAAATTCACTAAATTAGTTTGAAACACACGTGCAAAAATTTGGAAACATTTTGCTCCAACAAAATTGGGTACAATTTAAAGAAATTATTCCTGGTCATTATAATTCTCAAGTAGTCAGTCCGTAACTCACCGTCCACGATCAGCCATTATAGATGTATGCCATTCATGGCGTTTACATCAGAGTATTCCAAGTTGAATGACCTATTAGACGTTTATGGAGAACTAATGACGCTATCGTTCTAAAATTTTGGTAGTTGATGCAGCTGTTCCGAAACTAGATTTCTAAATTATTTTCACCTCAATGGCACTTCCGGTTATACCGGAAGTGCATACCAACTTTGCTATTAAATATAGAACACCCTGTATATTGATGACTGATTCGATAACACTTGTTATTCCAATTACAGAAATACCTAACACATAAGTCTAGCTTGTTTCGTTCATGAAATATCCTAGTTTTACTTGAAAATTATCGTTTTTTGCATTTTGAAAAAATTTATATATCTCGAGAACGGTGTGAGCCACCAAAACAATGAAAGGTGCTTTGCAAACAAGAAACCATGCGGGACATAACCCAATGCCGACTGAATCTCAGTCGGTATACAAAGTGCTCTTTTTTCTGCATCACATTTCGAAACGAAGAAACATCGATAACTACATTGTTTTTGGAAAAACTAAATGAGGTTACCCTTACATACCCTGTACCTGGGATTTCAAGTTTTCAAGTTATGGTGAAAAAACGAATTTTACGTACCTACCTAAAGTTGGCAAAGGCGACTTAGATTCCTGCACGCACATAGACGGTTCCCAGAGCATTAACAAATAACTGTCATTGGATAATTGATAAATTGAGAGAAAAAAAATGCGACACTGCTGTTGTAGTCAAATTTCCAAAGTCAAATTGAAAAATATCAAAACGAATTAAACTCAATTTTCCTAAATTTCATAATAATTGTTCAAAGTAATGACCATTTACTTTTATACATATTTTTACTCGACGCATAAAACCCTGTGATAAAAATCCATAGGTGTTAGGTCAGGTGACCTTACAGGCCATAAAGACGGACCGTTTTTTCCAATCCATCTATCTTCAATCATATCAGTTGAAATTCGATCATTTTCATTTGTGCGATGAACTGGCGCTCCATCGAGGTGGTACCAATAACGCCTTGATTCAGCTACTGATAGTGCCAACGAAGTCACTTACTACCATCCTCAAAATCTCCATATAAAGTTCACCATTCGAGTTTCTATCATACACAAAATACGAAGATCTGTTGTCCTTCAAAAGTGCAAACATATTAAAACTAAATTTATTTAGCGGATTTCTTTCCCTCGTAATATGAGGATTATGGTTGGCCCTAAAGTGTGATTTATTCCAGTAGAAAACCCCCTCATTAGAAAATTTGGCCTCATCCGTCCGTATAATCCTTTTGAGAAAATCGGGATCCTCTGCCGTTCTGAGAACACGGATCTCACATAGTTCTATTCGAAGTTGTGGATCGCCAGCTTGTAGTTTGGAGCAATGAAAATTTATAAGGGTGCAGTTTATGTTTTTTTAGAATTCTGTGAGGTAAATTCAGATCATGCTCTGCTATTGCCAATGATGCACGTGGATTAACATCGAAATAAGCTAAAACGGCAATTTCATTGTCTTCATTGTTGACTATAGGCGATGAAAATGATGTCTTATTCTGGAGCGTTCCAGTCGAAAGAAAGTTTGTAACGTATCTCCTGAATTATTTAGCTGTCATATTTGGACATAATTATATTTGGATATAATGGGTTAAATCTCCTACAAGTTCTACTCACATTCCGTCTCTCATTTCCGTGATTGAAAAATAAGGTAAGTATTTGCTCATTTGTGTAGCTAGCCATTCTGTTCGAATTAATTCGACTGACAGTTAAAACAATAATAGTTTGTTATCTATGCTCAGGAACCTGTCTATGTTTTGGGGTATGTCTATGCACGTGCAGAAATCTGAGCCTTCTTTGCCAACTTCAGGAAGGTATGGAAATTCGTTTTTTCACCATAAATTGAAAATTTGAATTCTCAGGTACACGGCAAAGTATGGAAAACTTATTTAAATTTTTACGGGAATCTGATGAGTTGAAAAAAATTTGGGTTACAATTTGAAGAAACGTAGTTTTCGATGTTTCTTCGTTTCAAAATGTGAGGCGGAAAAAGAGCACTCTGTGTACTGACTGAGATTCAGTCGGATATGAGTTATGTGCCGCATGGTTTCTTGTTTGCAAAACACCTTTCATTATTTTGGTAGCTCACGCCGTTCTCGAGATAGGTATATCAATTTTTTTCAAAAATAACAAGTGTTATAGAACTAGTCATCAATATACAGAGTGTTCAATATTAAATAACATAGTTGGTATGCACTTCCGGTGTAACCGGAAGTGCCATTGAGGGGGAAAATATTTCAGAAATAGAGTATCGAACCAGCTGAATGAACTACCAAAATTTCAGAACGAAAGCATTATAGGCTTTCCATGAACGTCTAATAATCTACTCAACTTGGGATACCCAGTATATGGGATTGCGGTTTTTATCGATAGGGGGCCATTTAGACCATGTGAACTACGAAGTAATATAGACACAAGAATATGACAACATACCACCAGAATCACGGTTGGTAGGGTTTTCAAATTCCCAAATAGAGAACGATCAGAATTTTGAACAGTGATACCCTTAAAGGCCGTAACGTCAAATACACTTTTCTATAGAGCTTTCCTGGAGATTTCTTTCAACTAGCCCAAAACCTATCGATTTAAAGCTTTGTTTGAGAACCACTGATCTTGCAGTGCTTTCTACATACGTACACCGTATACGCCGGTAGATTAATGTGGAATAATATGTAAATGATTTCGATTATCCTTATTATAATTTACGGTATAGCGAATCGTAGCAAATAGATAGCGTTTTGTTGGAGCAATTTGCTTCTCATTCACAATGGTACATGCGCCTCGTTTAGTTCAGCTATTATGTTTATTTACCGATCACTTATTAGATTAGAACTGAATCAGTATTCAATCGCGAATACAAGTCACGATTCGTATGATTATGATCGTCTAGATATCGTGGAACAATTTTAATTCCACAATTTTAATCTGGGCAATCTGTTTTTATTCCCTAATTAGTTGGCCTGATATTCTTCGAACTACTAATATTATTAGTTGCAGTAGAGATGTAGAAAGGTGTTATTGGGCACGTGCTCATGAATATGACACTCTTCAAAGAAAAGAAGTGTTGAACTTGATCTAAAACTAGAAGTTTTGGAGTATTATTTGTTCTTAGTTTTCTTAGTATAATGGAGTGATCACACTGTACCGCTGCTAGCCAATTGGCAAGACCAATTGGTAAAGTTAAAACAATGTAGACGTAACCGATGGAGCGTATTATTGTGCTGACTAAAATCAATGGAGTGTGTTTTTTTCAACGCCCGTGAAAACGCTGAGGTAGGACGTGCCAACGGCTGGCCATACGCGGCTTTAGTTGTGACGGAGCAAGTGAACAGGTGGTTTTACAAAGGATTAAAAAAATGATTTGATGAATCTATACGAAACTGTCATGTCTTGAGGAATTG
This sequence comes from Cryptolaemus montrouzieri, assembly GCA_013387265.2. Lineage (NCBI taxonomy): Eukaryota > Metazoa > Arthropoda > Insecta > Coleoptera > Coccinellidae > Cryptolaemus > Cryptolaemus montrouzieri. The sequence goes on along the minus strand of JABFTP020000165.1, from coordinate 25,406,219 downwards.
TCGTTTGGAAATTTATAAAGACAGGAATGAAAAATTTGTACATGTCGTCGATCTGTGAATTATTCATTAAGACACGAATTCCATCTTGCACCCTTTGAAGGCTCCGACCACAGTCGTTGCAACCAGTAAATCCTGCTTGATGAAAACTGAATGAATGTCAGAACAGATATAGACCTTTTTACAGGGGCTGACCCATGCTTACTTGGCTATGGTTTTCCCTGCGCGGAATGGTGTAACTGTATCTTAAGGTAGAAATCTCAAATTGCTTGTAGTAACATATATGGGAAGGAATTATCTTTCACATATCCTGTACTTTGGAGGTTTAACCAACAAGAAACGAATTTTTCAGGAGAAAATAAAAGCAGTTGAATATTCAGATGAATCTATAGAATCAGAAGATTACTTAAGGAAAACTAACGTTTCAAATGTATTATAAGTAGTACTTGTATTAGAACTGTGGAAAAATATGCCCTCTGTTGGCCAAAGTACGAAATTCAGCCCTAGATTTAGAGGCAAATTGAATATAATGCTTTTCGCAAAACGACAGTTTATTATGGTTTGCTGTTCGCCAAAGCAATCGCGATAATCAATTTGACGCGAATTCTATACTCTTATCTGCTCTGTCGGCAATGCCATTCTCGTTCTTTCCCACACACCGTTCCCCCCTTTTTTTTTCTCGAGGCCGTTCCGACGGTAGTAAAAATCAAAGACTGGTGGCAGTTCGCGGCATCTCACTTGCCATTAGTCAGTCATGCGTCTCCGTGTCCGATCCTTAATTGTCGGTAATGCGTGGCGTCACGTGCTACCTCGACGGCGGAATCACTCGCCGTTTTCGGCCCATCAAAGCGTTCACCGACGAATAGAGGAATTTACCAGATTTCGCGATTTTGTACGGGAGGAAAACGACAATCGTCTCCGTTCGAGGAACGCTTTCAAATTTCAATATTGAAGAAAATAGACATATGGCTAAAATGTAGGGATATTTGGTATTTCTCGTTCCGTTATTTAACTGCTAGTCTGGAGTTATGATAAATCGAAATATAATATATATGAATTAGCAGCAATAACAACACCAAATGTCTTTCCTCCAGAATGAAAAGTAATGGAAGATTCAAATTTTATCATTTTTTTCTTGATATAATATTGCAACAGAAAAATTCCATTGAATGAATTCTAAGATCTTCGTGAAGGATACGGCCTTGTCGTGAATTGACTATAGCACTACATCTCCTAGACATACTCAAGGTTACAATTCTTGGGAATTGAAGAGCATTAAATATTTGTTGCCGATTTTGAAAATCATGTTGACCTTGCATAACCTTCTTTGCGTTGTATCCCAAGTACGTTTAGTCGGATTCAAGTCAGGCGATTGAGCAAGCCAAGGTAAAAATTGATTTCATTCAGATTTGATAAATCCCTGAGAGCAGCGGAATTTCGAGTAGGTTCATCATCACGCATGAATAGACGGTTAATCTCAACTGCTGCAACATATGGTAGCAAAGGGGGTTCAAGAATCAGATAATCGTACATTGTATTCAGAGAAATGTTTGATCCACAGTTGCATTCGCCTACAATTTGACTGCAATCCAAACCGAAATTTATCAGACACTAAAATTGGACCTGATCTCATTCCAAGGACCTCAGATATCCAAGGTTATTTGGAGTGAAAATTGACTTCATACAACCCATTGCCAGCAGCTCTTTCGAAATATTCTCTTTATTCGTTTGATTAAGCAGATTATGTAATTCATTGCACGTTAGGTTAGGTTAGTGGCGGGCGGTCCAGTGCAACTGTATCCCACTCGTAAAAACAAGTGTATAGATAATATTTTCTTGAATTTTCCCCCACCGGACTTCAGTTCTGAAGTTTGGCCATGTGAATTTTCGGATCATAGGGCACAACAGGTGTTTTTCGGTATTTGCGATGTGAGGGGGTCACCGTGCAAGGGTAGCTCTCGCCCCCTGACGGAAAGAGGTTTCAACAGTTTGCTTTCAATACTGAAACAACTAAATTGGGATTTCATTGATGAAAGGAATATTGGGGTAATGTAGCTTTCAATACATTTCATGATAATTTTGTAGATGCGTACAACATTATTTTTCCTATCAAAGAACTGAGAAGTGGGAGTCATGATGCGAGATCGTGGGGGTCGCACTTACACTGGTTCACTGATCAGCTGAGAGAAAAGCGTGATGATCTGAGGCTTTTATCAGAACTTTACGAAAGATATGGAACTGGTGAGCTCAGGCCGCGCAGAAATATACACCTCAAAAAAGTCTAGGGTACACTTACCAATATCTTTAAAATATGAATTTGATGATTCGAATTTATAGACATCTTTCGATTTCTGTTAGGATGTATTGTATACAATGTATTCTCAAGAAAACAAAATAATATTTGACTTCTCCGAAGAACCTATTATAAAAAAAAAATTGAAATTTGAAAATGTCGAAATTTGGTAAAACACAAAAAAAAATCCTGAACTAATATTTTCGAAACGATATGGAAGCACTTATATTTTTCAGTACCCAAAAGGCCCACCTCTGTCATTAATGACACTGAGCATTGTCGCGGCATGCTCAATATTAAATTGTCTATTACATTTTGGCCTAAGTCATTTCAAGCCCCCTGAACTGCTAATCAGAGCTCCTGTTCATGATGGAAGACGTTTTGACGCAGGATTTCTTTTTAGGGTGTCCCACACATGCTCGATGAGATTCAGATCTGGGGAGCAGGATGGCCACGGTAGAAAATCGATATCATTCTCTTCAAGAACGTTCAAGACAACTCTTGCACGATGAGGAGAGGCATTATCTTGTTGGAAGAGTGGATTTTGACCCATTGTTTGGAGATACGGTACCAATACAGGTAAAACTATCTCATTTGCGTATGAATTTCCCGTGAGGTTTTTCTGTATGAAAACGAGGTCAGTTCTTCCACCAAGGCGTATACCTCCCCAAAACATCACTGATCCGCCTCCCTGTCTAACAACTTCTCGAGCATGCTGGAGACGGTTTGGCTTTCCAGGTTTTCTCCATATTCGAATTCTTCCCGAATCGGGATAATAACTAGATCTAGATTCATCACTGAAGAGAACTGTGGCCCACCTCTCTTGATCCCAGTTTACGTGTTCTTGGCACCAAGCAAAACGAGCAGCGCGATTTCCATGGGTCAGTTATGGAACTCTTAAAGGACGTCTGGAGTGGAGTTGACCTTCGTGCAGTCGATTTCTCACAGTTTGGTCGGAAATTTGTACATTATGAACTCGTGATTGCTCTTGAGCTAATTGAGATGCTGTGGTAGTACGATCTCTTCTGGCTTGTAAAACTAAAAATCGGTCTTGGGCGACTGTAGTAATCCTGAAACGACCTGTATGGCGTTCTTCTACGCTACCTGTTTCATTGAAACGCGACCATAAACGGTTTATTACACTTGGGCTACTTCCCAGAACCCTGGATACTTCCCGTTCTGAGCTCCCAGCTTGGAGCATGCCAACGGCTCGTTACATCTCTTCTCTAGTCAACTGTCATCTTTCCATGGTCGAATCACAAAACTTGAATCTTTTATTTGTGCTTACAACAGAAACAAAGTGCCAACTAGCTGATTTCAAACACTGAATAAATGAAATGATTATAAAGCAGCGTCGCATCTGCTGCATTTTTAGTTTTTTATAAAAAAAAAACTGAAATCTGTTGCGGCACTCTACATAATTTGGTGAGAAATTGATGCAGGTGTTCATTTCTTAAAAAATCATCCATATTGATCGTTCTGGGTATGATATATCGATATTCAGAAGTGTTCCTAGACTTTTTGACGTGTTTAGTTTAAAACTTAGGTACCGATTAGAGTTGAAAAGGGCAAAATAAAATACAATGATTCTACTATTCAAAGATCATGTAATGAAAGTAAAAAGATGTGGAATATGATCAATAATAAGAGAAATATCAAAGTCAAAACAGAAAATACTCAAATTGAACCACACTCAGCAAATACTTCACCTCGATTCCTCATGATATTGCAAATTCGATTCCTAAACAAAATGAGATAGACCTTCAACAACCTTTTCCTGAAAGATGTTCCCGAAAATATTAAGTTCTCTTTTTCTGAAGTCTCATACAACGAGATAAGAGAAATAGTTCGTAATTTAAAAAAAATTGCAAATCGAGAGACTTTTATGATTTATCCACAGTCCTTATTAAGAGAAATATAAACACCATAATATATCCACTAACTAAATTAATAAACAAATGTATATCAGAAAACATCTTTCCCGATTGATTAAAAGTTTCTAAAACAATTCTCCTCTACAAGAAAGGTGATCATAGTGATATTTCCAACTACCGCCCAATATCCTTGGTTCCATTTTTCTCCAAAGTTTTGTACTCGCAAATTATAGACTAAACTAACTAATTTGTTTTTTTCATGCAGTCAATTTGGATTCAGGAAAAGTAGAAGTACCACAGATGGAATCATTGAATTTGTAAACAACACCCTACACTGTTTTGAATTAGGGCTTTATTCGCTTTCTCTTTTTTTGGACTTGTCGAAGGCCATCGAGTGTGTGTCTCTCACTCGGCTCTTCTGCTGAAACTGGAACGTTATAGGTTCGACGGTGACAGTAGAGCTCTCATTAAGTCTTTTTTAACTGATAGACACCAAGTGGTTTTTACGAACGACAGTGGTCGAATAAGGACAAAATAACAATTGGTGTGCCTCAGGGCTCGATTATGGGCCCCATTCTCTTTTTATTATTCATAAATGATTTATCCGAGTATCTATCAGACTGTTTATCTGTTTTGTTCGCTGATGACTCTGCTGTCTCTGTGGCTTGTGATGTTCTGGAAGAGGCGGAGGCGGCGAGTGAGAGAACAGAGTCGAGGGCCGTAGATTGGTTCTTGGGTAACGGATTGAGTGTAAATCGTGAAAAAACTGAACGAATATTCTTTAGCACACGTCAAGTTGAGCCTTCCAATGTAAAATTTCTCGGTATTCATTTAGACACCAAGCTCACCAGGGTGGAGCATATTCGGCACCTCTCGTGTCTAGAAATACTTTTGTACTCAGAAGTCTCGCATTATCTGTTTGTTCTATGGTTCTGAGAACTGTTTACCTTGTCATGTGCGAGTCCCATTTAAAATATGGATTGCTGGCATGGGGTAATTGCTCTGATCTTCAGATTCCAGAGAAGGGCAGTGAGAATAATCGATAACATTGACTATAGAGCCGATTGTAGGACATCTTTCAGGAAGTTGAAAATCATGACACTTCCTGGCCTGTATATCTTGAATGTTTATTAAATGCACATAAAAATGTGATGCTGGGCAAATCGCAGAAGGGTCCAGTTTATACATCTATCAAATATTTTAATGAATTACCTCTTCATTTTCGCACCTTGCCTTTCAAAACATTTAAACTAAAACTCAAGAATTTTTTAACTGAAAACATATTTTATACCAGAGATGAGTTCGTCAATTTTAACTTCTTATCGGGATGTTATGTGTATCTTTCATTAATTTTAGAATTTTACAAAGATGAGATCCAGGAAAGAAATTCCTAGTTCCTATTATTCTGCTACTTTCTCATTACCCCGTTTTCCATCTGGCTCCATTTTTGATAACTATAAGCATATAAATGTATAGTAGGCAATAAAGAATTTGAATTTGAATTTGAACTGTCGTTATACGATGTCTACTTCCATATCGTTCCCCTACACTCCCTGTTTGTCTATACCCGTAAATCGCGAAATGACGGTTTGCCTAGTGCCTATCGTTTGTGCAACGCCTGTCTTGGTTGCCCCCTTCTCAAGGATCCCAACTGCTCTGTTCTGTTCACTTCAGTACTCAAATGATGCCTTTCCATAGTTTCATCAGAATATCTTTATATATAATGGGCTTCACTACATATGGTGTTTGGGAAATCAGAGATGATTTGTTACTCGAAGGGCTACTTTCCAGATGCATATCATTCGATCCCTACGAGAAATGACGATAGCTGGCAACTGTGTCGCCATGCTGATTACTGGGCATGTAGTGGCCTACAAACTGATCTGTTCTATCTATCCGTTCGATACGTATGATGCGGATCTATGGGCGCTCACCTTAAATGCAAACTTTATTTTTAAATGCACAAACAGTTAGGAGTTATGGCTATTCTATTGCATTAATATGGTCCAAATGTTTTCATTACTTCTTGATTTTTATTATTCTGTGCAATAAAGAACATCCTTTAACACAATGTTCCTTTGTATAAAATTTATATCAAGTCTAGTACCGTCATTGAATAATAATTCGTTGCATTACGATATAAACGGTAAATTATTACAACAAATTCAACAAAAAACGTGGCGATAAGACAATATGTTATGTTTCTGAAATTGTTTCCACGCGAAAATTATTTCAACAAAAAGATACGACAATTGTCATAAAAATATCCGATTAAGCTATATATACACTGGCGAGCAAAACATTGAGATTTTGTGGTAAGTTTGTGCTTTCTGATGATATTTGAACAGAACGTCAGCTCTTGTTCATATAAAAGATTCGATACCTTTCTTTAATGCATTTTTGCAATGGGGAAACGTAAAAATTAATATCTTCTTTTGATTTTTAAACGATTTATTCTCGAAAAGGAAGGAAGTGAAGGTAAGTTATAATATAGCGAAAATCAACATTGGAAGTGTGAAGATTACTAGTCTCTAGTAACCAGTGTTGCATTAATGACCACTTGGAGTCTGCGAGCATTGCTATTGATTAAATTGAGAATAACAATTTGGAGGATATTGTTCCATTCACACCACAACCGTTCACTGAGCTGCTGGGCATTTGTAGGAGCTGCAATGTGGGTTTGCATACGTAACCCAAACTCTTTCCAGACATGCATAATGTGACTTAAATCCGGAATACGAGCAAGCCACTTAAAACGCCTTATTGCTCTTACATCCAGATTTGATGACGAACTGTGAACGCCCAATCCATAAATGACTTATCAACAAAGTAAACCTCTCATCAATACAAGCTGAAACGTATCGATCTCCATTCTCCTCCGTACTCTCCGACGCCCATCCAAACCATTCAGGCAAAAACGGCATTTATCAGAAAACATTATTCCAAGGTAAGTGATTTCGGGCAAGTGCCAATCTTCCAACTCTATGTCTGCGCTGAAATGGTGGACCTATGTCATTCTTCTACGATTGAGTCCTGCTCCTCGAAGCGTCTTCCTGACAGTCCATTCACTAAAATTCCTTACTTTTTGTAATAGACTTTTCGTAGTGAAACGGTAGATAATGTTCTGTTCCTTAAACTCGCAGATACCAAAATACGGTAATTTCATTGGGTGGTGACTTTTCTGCGACCGGAACCTGGCCTTTGGTTAGGTTCACTTTCTTCATTTTCCTCAATCATCTTGTATCAACGCAACAATTCTTGTTACTATCCGAAGGCATTTTAACCAATAAATTAGACATTGCGCGATTTTAACAAACTCCACCTTGCATTTATTAAAGAAATGCTTCGAAACTCAAACAGAATCCCCAAATTGCGACTTTTCAATGTAGCAAAAGTAATGCTAATGCCACGAAATTATAAATAACGAACCTGAAAAACTGTCTTATATCCTAATACCTGTACGCAAGCTTCTTTTATGGTTGAGGATCTCGAAAGTTCAGCTAGTGAGAATAAGGCGTGGACTCTGAAAAAGCAAACACCCTGAAATCGTTTGTTACAGGCGGAACGCTTTGGTTTGTTTATTGTATCTTTTTTGTGTTAAATTTTGCTTTGAGCTCGAAAAGAGCTAACTTTAGGCAAATAATAAAATAAAATAATAGTATAAACGACTTGAAGATGGTCACATAATTGTTGATACCGATTCACTCTCAATGAATCGACCGTGCGCAACCTGGAATTGATGAGAATGATCGATTTACTATGCAGAAACTAGAAGATGATCTTGGAATATTGAAAGGGAGTACTTGAAGGATTTTGATTGAAAGTTTGCTTGTGGTTTGCGTGTTACGAAATTCATTTCGAAATTGCCAGGAAAAGTGTTGCATTGAAATTGTTTCGGACAACTTAGAAATGGTCAGTGATGATGAAAATCTGCTTGAAGAGGTTATTATTGAATCGTTAATTTAAAGTTCTCACCTCGAAATCACACATCCTTCTTCTCAGTAGAATCTTTCCTGCGAACGACGTCCTGAAAAATTAAGTCAAGCTCGAAGCAATGTCAAGACAATGTTGATGGTTTTATGGTTATAATGGTTTTGTGCGCCATGAGTATGCCCCTGAAAACGGCCACAGCTTTGGGAAAGCAGTGATTGGCCTCTTTAGAGTCTCACAACTAAGTCAATTTCCTTACGGCTGCGGCTTCAGGCTGTTTTCAAGATCGAAAACGCCATTCAAAGCACACCGATTTCATGACGAACTAACGATTGAAATACTTCTGAAGACGATACCGAAAAACGAGTACTTCTAAAATTGGTGAAGCCGCTGGGAGCGTATTGTGTAATCCAATGGGAACTATTTCGAACGATGTGACGAACCTGAGGATATAAAAAAACATCAAGGAAGAAACACTGAAGTAAGTCGGATAATTTTAGGACAGTCCTAGTATAATCAAGTATCTCGGAATCGCAGCCTCTTCGTACAACTCAATATCATCTCTGTTTGCACAAGAGCTCGGTGGGACGGACCCTAACAGTACCCTTAATCGAGCGCTGACCATAAATCCAATAACCAAAGGTCGATTTCTAGAAGATGACGTTTAATTACAATCACCGAAAACCAATTATCAATCGCTTGATTTATGGTTTCGATCAGTGGATCGGAGGCTGTTCGGAGCGCTGCCCACTGCCGAGTTTGGAAAGGAGGCGGCGCGACAGACACAGCTTCCGTTCCCCTCGGAGACGGTGAATTAGTGATTTACAAGATGGAAATTTTTCTCTTCCATGCAGTGGCATCCTAGAATTTATGAGGAAATTGTGAACTATTGAATGAAAGTTGTGAAAGGAAACACAAAACTTGAATTTACTTCACATTACATCACATTGAAAGAGCCATCCTGAATGTCGAGTAGATGTGATCTATCGTTCATGAGCTTACTTGAATTATTTTCTATCAGATTAAGTTCTTTCATAAAATTGAAAATCGCACTGGGAGGATCTGCTTTCACTCCGTTCGGTTTTATTATTCCAGCAACAAAGTGTACATGATTCTATGAAAATTGCCAGGCAATTGTAGAGTGTGCTTGCTGTCTTAGCTCAGTGATCTGTTAGATAGGTTGTGAAATTTCAGTTCTTGCCGTCTGTGTGGTATGTCCAAACCGCAAAACCGTTCAGGCTCAATAGGGATGGTTTCAGCAGCTGATCTGGCCACCTCAGCTATATAGAGATGGTTTTAGCAGCTGATCTAGCCACTTTAGCTCTATAGGGATGATTTTAGCAGCTAATCTAGTTACTTCTTTAGCAAAACTCAGCGCCACCTTCGTGGCCAAGAGCCAACAAAGAGAAAATGTATTCCCTTCACCGCGTGACTCTACGCTAGCCACTTCCTAAGCAAGTTATCCAAGAGCCAACATGGGGAAAGATTACTTCCTACACAATCTGACTAACTAAATATAAATCTGGTCAGTTTTGAGTTTTCGTCGCAGGTCCTCTTGGCGGCACATATTCAAAACTTTTATGATTGTAAGAGACAAACCCAAGGGTGACAAAATTAGGTTTACTTCTCAACCTACGTAATTTTATAATCTTACAGAAAAGTATATCCGTCCAGGATATTGGCCGATCATTAATCAAAAATGATACTGGAATTTGATATAATACATTGAGAACGCTACCAAGAAATAATCATCTTTGGTGGTCTGAATTGAGAGAAAATTCGATTTTGTGAAACTACACCCAAGTTCTATATGAATAAACGTACAATGCAGATGGAGGAAGTAATGTTTTGTTCTGTTTGAGATTCTCACGAATTCCATCAGCTTACTTTTTGAAGTTATCTTATGAAGAAACCTGATCTACTCTTTGGAGGAAATGGTCTCTCTCAGTGAACTTTTTGGAGTATCTAGAAGTGTAGTACATTCAGTAATCTTTCAAAGACTATCCAATATTGAAGAATTAAAGATAAAGATCTGCAGTAAAGTTAATCTACATTTCGACACATACTATTTTCATATCAGAGTTTTTTAAGTTCGTAGACTACGCAGTAGAAAAAGCCAGCATAAGCAGTATAACTTGCAGATGAGTCTTCATAATTTTTCAGTGACATAACTTGAAATGCATCTCTGTTGCTTTCAACTGCTCTTGGCAAGAGCAAAGCTGCCTCATTCAGTTCACCTTCGACAGTCACTGACAGCAGACAAGAATTTTAAAAGGCATTATTTTATGTGCAAATAAAAACCATTACGAAAACAAATACAATAGGGACTCTGCACCATCAATTCTAATGGTTAAGAGCAGTAGTCCTACCAGCATAACTAATGCCGAGTAATCAGGTCGCCCGAAAGAGGTCGTTGCGTCAGGAATTGTTGATAGAATGCGTGAGGTTGTTCAGGCTATAGGCTTCTCAGCTGAGGCTTAATCACATTTTCATAATACGAAAAACCTATCCTCCCGATGGGTGCCGCGATAGCTCACACTCAGCCATAAGCGTAACTGTGCAACGTTTCCAAGGAGTGCTGACGATATACAACCGCAATCTGAACTTTTTTTTTGCCGTTTAAGAGTCGTTGATGAAACAAGGACACATTACAAAACAAGAGAGACCAAGGAAGAATCAAAACAGTGGGTTTTTATGGCATCAAAGAAGGACAGGATGCGTCTATCGGGCAACAAAGTCATGGCCACAGTTTTTTGGGATGCACGCGATGTCAATCACATTAATTATCTTAAGAAGATAAAACGAGTGTTGTTTCATCAAGACAGTGCATATGTACACAAAGTCTAGTCACGATAGTTAAAATCCATAAATTCCACTACAAAGTGCTACCTTATCTAGCATGTTCTCTTGATTTAGCCCCCCCTGTGTCTATTTCCTGTTTTCAGGCCTGAAAAAATGGCTGGGTGGTAAGGAACAAATTAAGAGGTGATCACAGAAAAACAAGTCTATTCTGAGGAACCTTGAGAAATTGTATTATTTGGAAGGAATGAGAATTGGAAAAACGCTATACTAAGTGTATTGAGTTAAAACGAATTTATATTGAGAAATGAAATACTTTTTTTGCAGAAAAAATATCAACTTATCAAACTACCCACGTATCTTTCAAATTCCATAAAACTTAAACAGACTGAGGAGGACTTCAAAAATATTCTTGCATTGTGACTGAAGGAATATGCGGAAAATTTTTGATCCAAATGAAAACAGTAAATATTTCATTGAAATAACAAATCTCCCTAAAGGCGGAAAGTGAGCTTGAATTTGACAAGTTTTCATCTGAAATTGAAATTACAGAATGCTATTAGTCAGAGAGATTAGAGGGTTGAGTGCTGGTTAATGCATGCCATGTTGAAACATTGAAAACAACATAATAGTCTTATTAGAGCGACCACTGTCCAACTGTCCACGAAAATGCTGATTATTGCTTAGAGAAAAGGAGAGTCCGGTTTTCTACTCGACCCCCATATATTTCTGAAAAACAGAGTGAAATAACTGATGATTCGATAAAACCAAACTTCTGTCTCCAGAATGCAGTAGAATTTCCAAATTTTAATAGCAAGAATACCGATTCCATTCACAACGTTCGTTATTATCCTGGGAACATTTCCCATACATCGTTTGCCCTTTGATTTCCGTTGACATCCTAGCTGGTCCTTTTGAATGGAAAACGAACACGAGGAACAAGGCCGTGTTTCGAAACGCCGCCGGCCTACACGGGCCCGGCCCGTTTGACTGCGACGAGCCGATGGGGAAGTCGGATATTTTGTATTTCTTGGTTTTGTCATTATTTCGTTGTTTTGGGCTTGTTGCGAGTACATCGCCTCAGGCGACGCGCCTTTGTCATCGGCTTCAAAACTCGACGGTGCTTTTCGTGCTGAAGCAGCTAATTGGCTGAACGGTAGAGATCTCGATTTTAGGTATGTTCGAGCCATTCTTTAGATATTGGAAAATTTCACTATGCGGTTTCTGTAAACAAGTTTGTCGCTCTATTTTCGTGAAGGGTGAATTGAAATGTCTTCTTTGTACGTGGTCGATACATAGCTTCAGAACATTTAACCCATTCAAGCCCATTGTACTCAACCAAGTACACTTCCAAAATTAGTTTACGGATGATACATTCATTTATGAACTGAAAATAGAATCATATTGTGGCTGATATTGTACTTTTCTTCCTCGTTATTGATTTTTATTTTACTGCATCGTTATTATGAATCATTAATTTTTATTTCAGTTGGGTGGTATAAAATTGTAGAATCAACAGCTGTATGCTGTTTTGTTAGAGATACTGGGTGATTCACCAGTGGCGCGGTGCTCTGTAGCTCGTACACTCTTGAAGATTTCATTTTTGTTCGAACGGTATTGTATTTAGAAAGTAAAATCTACTTCAGCAATTCATTTTGAAGTAAACAGGGTGTCCCAATTTTCTATAAGAAAAATCTTGGGAAGTTTTTTCAGATTGGAAGACCACTTTTTTGTTGAAGATTCAAAACCGTCCTAAATTGTGCAATAATGTCTTTAAGTAATAAGTTTGTTTGGTGAGTAGTTTCGTCACAATATTTTTTTCCGTGAAAATTCATGAAAATAGGCTCTCACATCATCGCATGCTCCTTCGGCCAGAGAGGATGAATACTTATTTCCTTTAGTTTTCTTATTGCCCAATGATAGCTTTATTGATGAATTGAAATAGATTATCCTCCTTTATACAGGAGTGACTCAAAAAATCATTGAAAATTGTAATTTTAAAAATATCATATCTTGATTTTTTTCAAAAGGTAGATCCTGTATTTTATTATTCATGTCAACGCATAAAATATTGTGCCATATTTTTCAGAAGTAACCTTATCTCTATCTTCGACCACTTCCGAAATAAAAAAAAATGAACTAAAATAATAAAATCAGAGGTTGCGAAAGAAAAGTTTAATAACTTAGTACATATCATTATACTTAATCAGAGAAATGGAGATATTCTGAGGAAAGACCGTTGAACTCTCGACAACATTTGCGGATTATCTGACTGAAAGGCTTCGACTATTCTCTGTCACATATCCAACTGTGTTGTAGAAGGAATCTGGTAAACGATGCCCTCAATATAACCCCACCAAAAAATCTAGACTTGTAAGGTCCGGAGACCTAGCTGGCCATCTAACAGGACCACGTCCTATCCATTTGTTTGGAAATACATGATTCAAATGCTCCCTAATCTGATGTGAGTAATGTGCCGGTGCTCCATCCTGTTGAAACCACAAATCTTGTCTTATATGCTCTAGTACATCGCCAAGTAACATTGGTAGATGATTTTGCAGAAAATCTAAATACATTTCACTACTGAGGTGCCCGTCGAAAAAGTGCCGCCCGATTAGATATCCAACTACTATAGCGGCCCATACATTCAAGGACCAACTATGCTGGTGATCTATTTGTCTCATGATGTGTGAATTTTCAGTGGCGTAATAATGAAAGTTGTGCCTGTTAACTGTTAACTTGCGGAAAGTTGCCTCGTCCGAAAAAAAATTTGGTAAACATATTTGGATTTTCCGCTACTTTGTCACTTGCCCAATTGCAAAAATTGATTCGATTTTCATAGTTTTGATTGTTCAGTTCCTGGTGCAGCTGTACATGATATGCATGAAATTTATTCACTTTCAAGATTTTCTGGACGGAAGTTTGACTTATATCTGTTAACTGAGAAATCTCTCTTTGGCTTTTATATGGGTCCTCTGTCACTGTCAACAAAACTAATAACTGGTTGTCTTCAGCTGTAGCAGTTTTTGATTTTTCATGTTTTTTGTAAGCGATATTACCCGTTTCGATAAATCTAATTAGAGGTTTTTCAATGCCTCTTATCTGGCAACCTTTGTGCATAAACTCTACTTGCAAACAAATATATATTTATATCACACACACCCAGAATAAAAATCATATCAACCATTTCGTCTTTAGAGAACTTCATGGCAGTCAATTGAGAAAATTGGGTCCAAACCTCACTTCAACAATGTGTAATAACGAAACACTGATAAGTTCACCATGTAAAATGCAGAATATGTTATGTCCGGACACCTCACAGAAGGCACAAATAAAAAAATGTCAACACATACCTCGATTTACGTTCTCATCATCTTGATTTTACCATTCGTTAAAATAATTATCTTGTTTAGGTTTCATTTTTTACTACTCGAAACATTACAGAAAAAAAACTTCTGTGCGAACAATGATGCATGTTGATGAGTTTGATACGATTTGTAGAATTTTCATCAAAACTTTTTACAAATGATCGAATATTTCGAAAAGGCTACTTCTGCAAAAATATAGCACAATATTTTATGCGTTGACATGAATAATAAAATACAGGGTGTTCCATTTGAAAAAATCAAGATATGATATTTTTAAAATTACAATATTCAATAATTTTTTTTAGTTTCTCCTGTATAAAATGAGGATAATCTATTTCAATTCATCAATATAGCTATCCTTGGGCAATAAGAAAACGGAAGGAAAAAAGTAGTCATCCTCTCTGGCCGCAGGAGTATGCGATGATGTGAGAGCCTATTTTCATGAATTTTTACGGAAAAAAAATAGTGTGACGAAACTACTCACCAAACAAACTTATTACTTAAAGACATTATTGCAGAGTTTAGCCCACTCCTGAATCTTGAACAAAAAAGTGATCTTCCAATCAGAAAAAACCAGCCAAGATTTTTTTATAGAAAATTGGGAAAGCCTGTTTACTGCAGAATAAATTGCTGAAGTAGATTCTTACTTTCTAAATACAATACCGTTCGAACAACAATGAAATCTTCAAGAGTGTACAAGCTACAGAGCACCGCGCCACTGGTGAATCACCCAGTATATTTTGGATCTCTTGAATATTGATATATAGAGTGATTTTCAAAAACTACCTATATGAGATAATAGCAAAAACAAGTGACCTTTCATTATTTGCGAGCCATTTCATGACTCGAAACTGTTTTCCAATTAAGCTCACCACCCAACACCCAAACCGTAAAAAGTTGAATGGGAACATCTTCGCTTGTGACACATCACTGAATAGTCCATATCTTTCTGAGTCAAGTCACGTATTACAGGTCAACTTTTGGAATTGTTTTTTTCATAAATTCACAATTTGAAACTACTTTCTCTTTTGAATTCGATTCCTCTGTCATCAAATATCTGTTGACATTCTTAGAATCCGTGTGTGTTGAATTGTTTCAACTCACAATTTATCGCATAGCTTGAACATTATACTTATAATTTCCTATCGTGGTATACCTTGAAATATTTCTTCTTGCAGAATTTCATGATTTGGGACAATACTCATCGAAGATCAAGTCAAATACATTTTATACTTTCCACAATTTTATTTTTAAGAACACGATCGGTTTTCACCGTCAGGTCATCTTCAAGTGGTCAACTAAAGGAAACAAACTTACTTATACAGACATTAGCCTAATAATATTACGTATTGGAGAGGTATCAATGTCTAGCTGGCTATTAATGGTGATTTCACTTGGGTTTTCGCAAAGTTTATTGATTTCCAAACATTCCAACAGATTAATTATCTTTCTTTTGTCGCAGTTATGAAGAATTTTGATATAATCTAATTGTATTGAATGTTTTGTGGTTTTTATATGTTTACATATTGGGAAATTATTGTTAGATGATAAATGTTCTTTAAATTTGGTTTCCAAATTCCTACCTGACTACCCAACATAAGCTACCGTACACTCATTGCAAGCAATTTTGTAAACTCGTAACTTTTTGAATTCGTCTGTTTTTTGTTTATCATTAAATAATAAAGTTCAGACCACTTGAGAAAGAGGTGGTTATTTTAAGTTCAGAAAAATAGTTGCTCAAGTTATTGGAGAGAGACCTGCGTAGTTGAAACTAGAATTTTTTTCAAGGAAGTTTCTTTTATGGAATATAACGATTATGCTACTTGATGTTTTTATTTTCGTTGGATAATTTTGTCTATAAAAACCGGGAGAATTTTGTCATTTAAGGCAATTTTCCTGATAGTATTTATTTAACAGGTCGTCAGTGACACTGTTACGGACAGACTTCAAAACTGAAATGAATACTATCAGAAAAATTTTTCCTTTCACTTTGAATAGACGAAATTGTTTCTAGGTCAACGCAAAGGTTTCGAGTCCCATGCGAATGCTGATTGCGCAGCACATAACATTTGTCATATTCTTAGAACGACTGTGAACATTTTTCCGCAAATTTTTGTTTACATTAAACAAGATCCAACAAGAAATAATATATGGGCGATGTCAAATCGAATTATTGGGTCCATAATGATTCTAAAACATCTATAGATCATAATCGGCCATCGGGGCTCTCTCGATCGAACAGAGAGGGAATTGTTTTGTTGACTTTGGATATTGAAGGGTTTTTTGCGATTATACTTCAAAATTGGCAAGCAAGAACAAGGAAGTGATTATATTTCAGGAGACTCACACTGCGACGGAGAACATCTCCGCGAAAGAGAAAATATCGCAGGTTATATACTTTTTGATTATCTCCTTAGTCCTTTTTATGGCCTTGCTTGCTATGTAAAATCTTTTCTTAGATTTGTTTAGTTATATAAGAAGTATGATTGTTGAAATATTTTTCTGCTGGTTTTCTTTTTCCATTGGTACAGATTCCTGTCCCAAACCTTCCTTTCACCCTTGTCTTCGTCTGGAAATCATGGAGTGCAAGAGAGAATGAAGCGGCTAAGCAGAAAAATCTTGGGTACTCTTTATGTACACACGACACTAACACAACATAAACAGACAAGCTATTGCTAGTGCAATAGCGACAGGGAAACGAGTTTTTTCACTCGTTTATTAAATCATATGCAAGATAGTATGGTTGCCCTGTTACATTTCCTGAGCTCAGACTTGTGTTTTTTCTGATACACACCAAAATTATAGAAATAAGCGTTTATTGTAAATACAATTATTTGAATTTTCGTGAATCCTCTCTTTTCGAAAGAATATATATATATATATATATATATATATATATATATATATATATATATATATATATATATATATATATATATATATATATATATATATATTGGCAATACTTAGGTATTAAGGTATTACTAACTCAGGTCAGTATCAATTTCAATTCTATACCTACATGTGTTCTAGAAAAGTGTCTTGATAGACAGACAGAGGGACGGACAATGAAGTGAATCTATACGGGTGTCATTTTTTTCTTCTAAAGTAGGGAACCCTAAAAACAAGCGTAGGGTTCACAGTCGGAAGTTTAATTAATTAGATATTACTGCAAACAGTAATACAAACGAGACTCAAACTGCTCTCGTAGATGCTGAAGGGTTTCTGGTGTGATTCTCTCACTAATCTGGAATATACGTTACCGCAAATCACCAATCTCTATACGTTGTATTTTATAAACAATAGATATAAGATATATTTTAGATGTATCCAAAGAAAAAGTCTAAACTTGTTAAATCTGGAAAACGTGTTGTATTGTTTGGTATAGTTAGTGCATAGTGGGGAGCTTGTCATGTTGAAAAAGCAATTCATTCTCGTCTAACATCCCGTTTCCATCATTCCATCACTATAATGCTGATTTTCCACTTCCTGAATTATTAATGGATTCATGATTTTCTTTTTGATAAAAGGAAGAAGGCACGCGAGCAATTCAGCCACGTCCATCCGTTCTTGACTTTTCAGGTCTAGACTTATCATTATCGATATGATCCATCAACTAATTGTTGATGGTATTATCAGTATTAACCTTTGCCGGACTTGAACCGGCAGATGCATGTGTGCAGAGTGGAAAGCACGTGTTCTTGATATCTTGTAGAGTAATGAAATAAATTTCGCCATTGATTGCTTCATTAAGGAAGAGATCTAACGCAATACCACCGAACATTCCACCTACAAATTCTTCCATGGCAGAAATCGAGTTTAGAGTCCGCACTGTGTGACGGGCTCTCCAGAAGCTGAAGCAAAAAGCAGTTGGTCTAAACGAAATACCGCCAATCGTCCCGAAAAAGCTTGCTCCCGAACTGGCACCCATTCTTTACCGTCTGTTTCAGATTTCTTATGAAAGCCACACTTTTCCGAGCAGCTGGAAAATAGCGAGAATTCAACCGATCCCAAAGAAAGGAAAGAAGCCCTTACCCCAAAACTACCGTCCTGTTGCACTTATTCCCATTATGTCCAAAGTGATGTAGAGAGTCATAAATGATGAACTCATCAAATATGAGTTGCAGGAAATTATTAACGACAGTCAGTATGGTTTTCGTAGGCAAAGATTGATAGGAGATCTGCTCGCCTACGTCACTCATGTTTGTACATAAACGATGGAAAAGCATAGGGAATCTAGAGCACTTGACATCCCTAAAGCCTTCGAAAGGGTTTGAAATACCGCCTTGTTGAATAAACTTGCTGCATATGGGCTTC
Organism: Cryptolaemus montrouzieri; assembly: GCA_013387265.2. Classification (NCBI taxonomy): domain Eukaryota; kingdom Metazoa; phylum Arthropoda; class Insecta; order Coleoptera; family Coccinellidae; genus Cryptolaemus; species Cryptolaemus montrouzieri. The sequence goes on along the minus strand of JABFTP020000165.1, from coordinate 25,387,641 downwards.
CTAAAAATTGCGGGGTTGGATAAGTAGCTTCCTTTCAAATATATCAATACAAGTTGTGGTCGACGGTATAACATCTGATTGTTTCCAGTTGCAAGCAGGAGTACCCCAGGGACCGATTCTTTCGCCAACCTTATTTCTGTTACAGATAAACGATCTTCTGTCATGTACAGAGAACAATATCTTCGGTTTTGCAGACGATTGTACCCTGGTTTCGTCATTCAGTAGTCTGCGGCCGATTACAGCTGCGGAATTTCAGAGATGTCAACAAATTAATAACTTAAACTCTGACTTACAGACGATATCTGAGTGGGGCCAGTTGAAATTGGTGAGCTTCAACTCGAGCAAGACGCAAACAACTACGTTTTCTAGAAAGGTCCTCGCTAGATAACCTCCTCTAATGATGCAAGGCCAACAAATTGCATCTAAAGATTCGATGCACCTTCTCGGAATAACGGTCAACTCCGGGTTTTGCTGGCATGAACATGTATCAGCAATAGCTAAGTCGGCATCAGCTGCACTTAGTTTTCTTTTCAGAGGCAAGCGATACTTCACATCATCTCAACTGTTGCTTCTATATAAGGCGCAGATTTGGAATATTGCTCCCATGTATGGGGATCTGCGCCCAAACATTCGTTGCGGATGTTAGATAGTGTGCAAAAATGGGCTGTGCGCCTCATCGACCACCCGGAGATAACCCGCGATCTCCAACCGCTGGCTTTCAGAAGACAAGTTGCTGACCTTTTTCTGTTTTACAGATACTTCCGAGGAAGATGCTCCAAGGAGCTGAAAGACCTTGTTCAGAGAAAACTCATGTTTTGCTGCAACACTAGGCTGGCAAGGAGTTCTCATCATATGTCGGTACATTTAACGACCCCTCGAAGCTTGTCTATAAGAATTCCTTCGTTTACAGGGCCGGTGAGCTGTGGAACTCGCTTCCGTCCAACATTTTCCCAACATCCTACAATTTGGCCCTCTTCAAGAAGCGAGTAAACGGACACTTCAATTCTTCCCAGCCGCCCACTCACGTGGGGTAACGCCTATTCCTGAGAAGCGAGCATAAAAAAAGTGCCATAACGCTGCTTTCGAGAAATCCTGCCACACATTCAATGTTTTAGGAACTTCTCTAGTGATATAAGAGTTTTCATGGGTCCAGTATCAGCTTGTTAACGTAACTATTTAAAAGTCATATTCAAAGAATATATAATTTATGAAATTCGGATTTTTATTGATTTTGTTTGTCATCAAAAAACTTAATTGTTCGCTCCAAATCATTTTCGTTTAACTAGTTAACATAATAGATTTTATAGGGATGGAACTTGTAAAACTTAGTTGCTTTGCGCATAGATGAATAAGAAAGACCAGTTGCTTCACACATTTATCGTAAAGAAATGGTACGATTTACGGCAACTGGTCTTAATACTTCAAGTTCTGCCATTTCATCTACGACTCTATACTCCTGATGAGTACCCGCAGTTGAGATAATAACCCTAACAGCTTTCAAGCTGGGTGTTCCGCCAGGAGTTTCCATTTTCCATTGAATAAATAATTATTTTCCTTGATAACAGAAAATTTCAAAAATGAAAACGTACAGGTGTTTATTTCTGAAGTCGTTGTAGATTTGGAAATTGGCATTCACAAGGCAATTGAACAAATTTGGCTTGCAGCAAAGATTATCAATTGTAGATTCCATCTCTGCAGACTTGGTTCAGAAAAATCCAGAAACTCGGTGTGACTGAAGATCATAAAAATAAAATCAGTAAAATTGAATCTTGGTTACGAATTAACTTAGCGCTTCCTTTCTTGAATCCACATGAAATTGTTCTGTTTTTGGTTTTATGCCAATATGCACAGACGATCAAAGATTTCAGAAAGACGCTGATTATTTAAACGATTAGTATACCACTGAACGTATACCATTTCCTGAATAAGATATATGATACAATGCAAAGAATCGCCAAAAATTCATTTTAGAAATGATTGATTGTAAGAAGTCAATTAGTCGTTCTAAGTTACTTAAAAGTTTATTATTCCATTGTGGTCATGATTAAAATATAAGCTGTCATTTTAACTGTGCATAACTTTTATTTGGTCGGCAATTTTTATATCTAGCATTATCATTAATCAGTGTGAATATTTGAAATTGTGCATTTCATTTAATAACCAATTTTTTGTGCTTAAAACGCGACACCGAATTTACCTACAAGATTAACAGGCCATAAAATCTTCGGGACCGAATTCATATATGAGATTTGACCTTTACTGTCTGGGAGGGAATTTACATGCTCCCACACGGAAATCACTTGAAATTGAACGAGCAATCATAATCACTTTTGTTATAACTGAAAGTGAAAAAATGTTGATGATATTCTAGATAGCGAAAACCTTCCCAAAAACATCCGTAAGCAAATAATCAATTCAGAGATAATTCTACTGGTAAATACAAATGGAACACCCTGTATTTATATCATTTAAACTTTATTAAGAGATCGTTTGTATGGAGATTCGTGTATTTGTCAGGTATGGCAGTGACTTCTTGGCCTTTCATAGCAAGATGTTACTGAAAAATTGTACTTTTCCTAATAGCTGTACGAATAACTACTCTCTTACTTCCTCTTTTCTTTCACCGAAATACTCAACGTAATTGATACATTTTCCTGTCGTAGAAATGCGAGACGATTTTGTCACTGTTATTTTTTTCCCCAACGTCGAACATGTTCGCCCTAGACAACTTCCTCCACGACTCAAACGCGATGGGACATTCTTCGGCGTCCAACATATTTTATCAGTTTTATAGACCCGCGCGACACGATGATGAACGCCCATCGACGGCACAGCGCGACATGAGATTAATCTGTCTCTAAATATATAAATCGGCCTGGAATTCGACTATTTACAAACACACAAACACCAATTCAAACATTAATAACTTTCGGTGGACGGATTTTTGAGAAGCGCAACGGCATCCCGAAACTATGCGCGTTTATAAATTATTTCGGGATACGTTTTTGTGACGATACTGGAGGCGCGATGTTATAATTTAGTTTTTGAAACGGGACCCGGACGATAAATATCTTTTTTAACGTTTCTTGTGGCGTGATAAACAGTTTAGTTGTCTCGGAGCATTTGTCACAACAACGTTTAGATGTGCGAACTATGTCTTTATTATAGCATTCGCAGATGATAATTGAGATGGAGCGATATTGGTAATTTTATTTAAGTTGGTCAATTTTTCAGAGAAGATTCCTATTAAACATGGAAGATTGTCAAGCACAAATGGGAGTGGGAGGAACAGTGTCAATAATAAGTAAGAAAAAGAGGAATCAGGCAAATTTCTTGAAATTATAGTTTTTCGCCTCTTGAATACAAAGATGCAGGAAAATCGTATGATTTTTTGAGATATAGGGTGTAAAAATTGATAATGATGCTTTCTATTAACACGTCACACTTCTAATTATTATCCTCCGGTGTCAGAAAATAACACTAAAAATCAGACACTATGTTCTAGATAGAAAAATTAATAAAACTACGAGGGCAGTTTGACTAGTCAGTGATGTTTTGAATGGAAAATATTTTTTTCGCTAAAAAACGATTCCCAAACATAATTATTTTCAAATATAAAGTCTATCCAGAATTTCCAATTTTTTCCTTTCTTCCAAATAATACATTTTCTGTAAATGACTCGAATCAGGCGTTTGTTTGTGCAATGACCTATTCATGCGTCGCATACCCAGTACCACCCAGCTATTTCTTCAGGTTTGAAAGAAGGTAGACACTGGAACACTAAACCTGGAGATTATGGCGGATGGGGAAGCACTCTTTTGACACAACGACACTTTTTTTACCAAACGCAGTCGTTTTTGCTTCGAATCAATATCGAATATGCCCAAAAGATCTGTCCGCGAGCTCTCCAAAAAATTGTTGCCAGATTTTTTTGACTGATCAACTTCTTTGGTACATTTAAGCCAGGAGCAACCCACGGTTTTGAGTGCACATCGGTCTCTGATATTAAGTGATGCACTCATGTTTCTTAAATGATTACGAAAGATCGCAAAACCTCGTTGGGATTGCGACATTTTTTTACAAAATGTAGTCGTTTTTGCTTCGAATCAATATCGAATATATCCGGAAGATCTGTCCGCGAGCACTCCGGAAAATTGGAGCCATGATTTTTTTGACTGATCTGCTTCTTTGGTGACGTAAGCCCGGAGAAACCCACAGTTTTGATTGCACCTAGTGTTACGGAATGGCTTGGTTATTGCCAAGTTGGGTTCTACTTATAAAGAAGAACGCTTTCTACTATATACATATATTGAATTCACTACACTAATATGATAATTTGTAGATGTTGTAATTTCGATTTAGGATTTTTCGATAACCAGGATTCTAGTGATTTAAAACGATTCAATGCACTATGATAGGAATTATCTAATTTAGAAAGATTTTCTTTAAATGGGATGGAAAGAATAAACCGACCTGCGTCGTTACGGGAAGTATACTCTAAAAATGCCGTTCACAAAACTGTTCATCTAATGATTCTATAGAATTGATAGGTGAATGTTCAAGCTTCCAGAACACCTCTAACTGGTCTTGAAGACTTTTTGTCGTAGCAAGATTGGTGACTAATTTGTTTGTACTTGATACGTAAGGACAGGCACCTGATATAATCCACCCCAGTTTGGTATTTTGAAGTACTGGTAAATTTGAATCTAACTGAACACGAGTTTTCTTTAGGAGATCGTAAAATATTTCTGCCCCAAGTAATAAAACTATGGGGTTTGCTTCGAAGAAGGATGAGTCTGCCAGATGAATGTCATTAGGAATTTTCAAATTATTGGGATTGAATGATACCGAGGGTAAATTTTCAGTAATTTTATGTACTACTAAACATTGAACATTTATCTCAAATTATGAGTATTTTGACCTGAGTTTTATTAGGGCTTGATTTTGAATGTTAGGCTGTGCTTGGTTTATTCCCGTTAAAAGGAGCTCGTTTTTAATACAGGGATATTGAAGTTATTGCATTTTTCAACGGTTATCAAATTACATTGTTTACCATTATCTAGTAAAACTCGACAATTTTGCCATTTACTGTCTTGAATTTCTACAATTGCCGTTGCAAGTAAAATTTGATTGGATTTGATATCACAAAAATGAGTGGCGGTTCTACAAGATGGCGTTGGTTGCACAATTTCCGAAAATTTAATATGTTCCCTAATTGAAGTTGGATTGTTCACGGATATTTTAGTTTTATGTTGCAAATAAGCGTCAATGATATCCTTTGCTAAAGCGATAATTTTGTGATAGTTATTATTGAACTCATTACGTGTTTTATATGCGTATCTAATTCAGACAACGATGAAAAATCTTCGATTTCCGATTGAATATTTTCCAATTTATCAAGAATCTGTAATGCATGTGTAGCCGTTTCGATGATAAGTCAACTGGAATAACTTGTGATTTCGACATACTGTTTTGAAATAACTCAAACAATCGCTGCCGATTCTTGGATGATGATTCCCCTGTGTTCTTGAATAGGATCCTTCTGGATTTTTGGTGAAAATTGTTTATCATGCTGGAGACTAGATCCGGCTCGAAGGACCAATATTACGGAATGGCTTGGTTATTGCCACGTTGGGTTCTACTTATAAAGAAGAACGCTTTGTACTATATACATATATTGAATTCACTACACTAATATGCTAATTTGTAGATGTAAATAAGTATGCTGTTGTATGCTTGATAGTGATACTGTACGTTACTACAATATTGGTTGGTTGAGATGTTATTGTGCTGAGTGTTGAAGAGATAATGCCAGTTTTCTCGGTCATTCTCAGATACAGTTTTATGACCTATTCGCATCTGGTCAGGGCGTAGTAACCCTGAGTTAAGTTACTTAGTCTCTGGTATTTTGTGATACATCCATGTTTCGTCAATGGTTACGAAACAGCGCAAAAACTCGTTGGGATTGCAACTGAACATCGCTAGTAGTTCTACTACTAGAAGGTCTAGTTCTAGGTAGGCCTCTAGTTCTAGGTAGTCCACTTTAAGCTTGATACACTTAGTGATTTTCCAACTTCTCGATTCTGTCAGAAAAGTTATTCTCCAGAAGGTCTCCAAAATACTCATCCGCGGCGCAGATGATTTCCTCGAGTGAACTGAATTTTTTATTGATGAGCCATCTTTTGAGGTCTGGGAAAACATAATAGTCCAAGGGAGCCAAATAAGGCGAATACGGTGAATGCGGAAGCAATTGGAGCCTTAAATCATTGATTTTAGCAGTGTTTGCGATTCTCTTGAGCGCCAGCGCATTGTCTTGCAAAAACAAAATTTCTTTTCGCTTTATATGAGGCAGTTTTGCAGCGATTTCGGCCTTCAATCGCTCCAATAGTGCACAGTAATACTCGCTGTTGATGGTTTTCCCTTTTTCGAAGTGGTCCACGAAGAGTATGCCATGACAATCCCAGAAAACCGACGCCATAATCTTTCCGACACAGTGAGCCTCTCTTGGTCGCCTCGGAGCACTCGTATCGGCTGTTTTCTGGTGTGTAATAGTGGATCTAGGTTTCATAAACAGTTACTAATCGATACCATCCGATTCCGCATCAGCAAGTCCAAACAATCTTTCGAAGTGATCACGCGTTCGTGCTTTTGGTTTGGAGTCAGCATGCGCGGCACCCAGTGGCAGGATAACTTTTTATATGCATAATCTCGTCCAAAATATGAAGTGTGCGCTGAGTACTAATAATTAAGGTATCTGCTAGCTAACATACCTTCACTTTGCGGTTAGCCAACACCATTTCATGTATTTTTTCGACTTCATCGGTAGTGGAGTTGCGGTCACCACGAAACTCTCGAAAGCAATATTTCACGGTGTAATCTGACGGAGCATTACCCCCATAATATTTATCCAATTTTTGTTTTGTTTCCTTTGCCGTTTTGCCTCTCAAAAAATAATGCTTTATGAGAGAACGAAAATCGTCTTTGTCCATACTCAACATGAAGGAAAACACATCAACAACAATCAGCTGTCAAAACAAAACTAAGGCCAGTATAGCATTGAAATTTGGTATTTCTGCCTATATATGAACGGACTATAGGTCACCATAAACTTTTTTGCAGTAGCAGCGCATTCTGGCGGTTAAGGAGGTTACGTTACACCCCACCTAATATAGTAGTAGACACCAAATAGTTATGTGACACGTAATGTATCCGACTAGTTGAGATGCGTACTGCCTCAACTACCTCACTTATTCTTATATTTCGTTTTTCTTGAATAACAACTTTTAAGGATGAAATACACTCCCCACAAAAATTATCGCATCACCCTACTTTCACGACAATACTATATAAACTTTTAGGTTGGTCATTCAAGAGTGGCTTGGTAACTTTCAGAAGTGTGAAATAAGAAGATTCAAAAGAGATGAGTTTATGATGGAAAATATCAACAATTTTCGAGTTAATGAAAAATTCTACCATCTTCAAACATTCGCGAAGAGACCAATCAACTAGCATCGAATGGTTACTAATCATTTTCAAAATCGTGCGTTTCCTCCCCGTGACCTAATTACTGCCAGTATACGTCTCGGAAGCCCCTCAAACAAATTTTGGATGTACTCTTGAGTCACTGAGTTCCTAATTTCAGGAAGCAGATTTTCTAGTGTTTGGAGTGTTCTACAAGGCATCCTACGTTGCTGAACTTGCCACCCCATGTTGTCCCAAACATGTTCTATGGGTTTCAAGCCGGGACTTCTATCTGGCTATCCTAAAATATTCATTTCGGCATTTTGCAGAAATTCTGTAACTACTCTAGCTGCATGAGGCAGAGCATTATCATGCATATAAATGAAGTTTTCACCAATCAATGGGCCAAAGGGTACAACATGGGGTTCAAGGATATCTGCGATGTATCTGGCAGCTGTCATTCTTCCATTATTCACTAGGACTAACTCAGTTCGACCATGGAAAAAAATGCCTCCCCACACCATTACTGAACTCCCTCCGAAGTTTTCGGTTTGCCGGATATTGCATTGCTGATACCGTTCCCCAGGTCGTCCGTATACAGGCATGCGTCTATCATTTGATACATTCCACCATTCTGGAATATCCCAATTTGCATGTTCCCTCGCAAACTGAAGTCTTGCAACTCGATGCTCTCTGGTGAGACATGAGCCGGAAGAAGCCACCCTTGGTCTGATATCGTCTTATCTGAGCCTGTTCCTAACAATTTGCAATGAAATATGCACATTTCTGGAAAGTGCAAGTTCATTTTGTAGGATTCTAGCCCTACAGTGCCGAACTCTTAGTGCAGTTAAAGGAAGCCAACGATAATCAACTGGTGTTGTTATCAGATTTCTTCCCTGTCCAAGCCCTTCTTCCATATTTTTATGTTAACATTGAACAATTTAGCCACGTAACGTTCGTTGTCTTCGCCTCTCCTCTAGAAGTGTTACAATTCTTACCTAATCTAACTTCATGATCACTCAAATAGCGTCCAGGACGTTCAGCAGCCATAACAATAAATTCAAGGATTCGAAAATCAACAAGAAACTTGCATTAATTTAGCGTGAAAACTGAAGAGAAATTGAATGAATACTGATAGTCAAATAACTCATTCATGTTTCAAACGAGTTTGAGACCATATGGAAACAAATGTTACTACATAGATAAGATTTTTTTCCCCACATTTGTCCATAAACATATGTTGACAAAGAAACTGCGATCGAGCTGCTTAATCGATTGTGGAATTCAGAATACCAGGTGATGCGACAATTTTTGTGGTGTGTGTAAATATGGGTAGAAGGAAAATAATGCATCTACAAAAGAATTTAATGAAAATAAAATAATAACTTCTGGTAAAGGATGTGATCAAACAATAAAGAAGCCTACATTCTATTCAATCAATTCTGGGTATATCCGCCTCAGTTCCTCAAAACCGCTTCGCATCTTCGATGCATACTCATTTTGGTCGAGTTTCAAGATCTACTGCAGGTGGATTTTATGCTCGTCACGATGAAATCTGATATGTGCTCATTTGGGGACCACTAAAATTAGCGGGACATTTGAATGTATAAGCCGGGTACCTTAAATTTATCAAAGCTTTAAGATTTTCATTTATGTAAATCAGTACTTTTCGAACATTTCAGATCCTAATGAAAAGATGCAATTGAATGAATCTTCTTTATTGATAAAAATTGAATGAAACACCTCTGTACTAATAAATTAAATAAACTTTGAGGTAATAACGAAAAAACTTCTGCAATGATAAACTAAATGCACTTCTGTAAAAGTCCCACGGCACTTAAGAATACTGATGCGTCAATAAAAGACACTCATTCCGATTCAACATACCGACTAGATGCGAGAATAGGGAAATATTAAGCCACGAATACAGCAACTGAGTAGCAAATTTTCAATCAGCGAATAGTGAAAACGCTAATTAGGAAACCGTGAATATGGAACTTTCACTACGATACGAAGTTCTTAGTACGAACAAATCTGACTCAGGGCGATTAGGTCCAGTGGTGAAAAGGAGGTGTTGTGAACTTCAAGTATATTCAAATTTTATTCTGATATATCTTGAATATATTTTAAGTTAACAAGCAATTAAGCATTTTGCTTTTAAATGTGGAAACCGCCAAATACTTATATAGATAAATAACTATTCAGAATATACCTCAAGACAAATATCAAGTTGGGACAAATGCCTGATTGAAGAAATGAAAGCGGTATTCTTTTAGGGGACCAACTGCAAAAATGGTTGTGGTTCGAGTTGGAAATGAAGGAAATCGGGTTTACAATGTTCTTGAGCTTGTGGCCAGTACCACAGGCAGACTTGATTCAATATATCTCCATATTTGAGAGAACTTGAAGAAGAAAGGACAAATGACCCCGAAATTTCAGAAGTTTTGAGACTACAGTGGATAACCAGGATGATGATAATGAGTTGTGACATTATTGAACGACTGGACGTTATGTATGTTGACTGCATGATCATTCGTTCCTTGGAATCGTCGGAAGAGACAACAAATAAATAAATCAAACATCTGCTGCCTTGGCAAACGTACTGGAATTCAACATTTATGGAGTAGTGAATTTATTAAGGCTTCCCTAGGTTTCGATGATGTACTAAAATCACTTTTTTCGAGTTTTCTTGATATTCTGTGGTGAATGGCTGTCGAAAACAAACTAAATGACGCAGCTTGCTTCAAAATCTCACAGTTATCTACTTTTATATGGCAGTTGAGGGTAACAGTGATACATTTAATTTTACTGCGCGGAAATAAGAAAAAACACTGTCTTATCGAACGACCCTCGTCAGCGCCTTTGGTTGACGTACCGGCACTTAATCCTTCGAAGTAAAATCTCATGAAATGCAACGGATAAACTAACAGACGGTTATCTGTTTAGTTAGTATTTTTATTCAAGCATATTGAATAGTATTCATTTTTTCAATATAGTGGGCCGTACAGTCCTTGAAGTATCCCAATAACCAAATTAGGACATTTAAAGATAATCCCCTAGAACACCCAGGTTGTTCACATTGTACTCAAGTCCCAAACTAGCCATGTAGCCAACAAAAGTATCGTATCGACCTAAGAACCAACAATTTTCATTTTATGTTAATCCAAAAGGTGAACTAGCCCGTAAGCTCTCGACGAACTCCAAAAACGTCTTGGTTAAAACCGTCTGTACGCGTCTCACCCATTAAGTCTTCCATGTCGGCCGTGCCATCATCGTCTCGAACAGATTTCGGTCACTTCATATTCATGAGTGACATCCGTCTCGCCGATCGTAGGTGTAGCCCTTACAAGCATCGAAGAAGCGCAGAGACATCGATTCCACCATGTACCCGCGGTTTTTATGCGTCGTATTTCATGAATCGATAATTAGCGGCGCTATCTGGACCGTCCATCGACCGTTCGATGCCAATGCAGATAGCGGGCATTGCCGTCGTGTGTGGCGCACCCGATTATAATAATCGGAATTAAGTCCGAAGAAGCGAGTATGTGGAGACAGCGACCGCCATCTGAACGAGATCGGAACCGGCATTCGCGGCGACAGTGTTTATTGCCCATTGATCGGGAGCAGAGGGTTCCTCATTTGCGCCTTTACCGTTGCTGCTGTATACATACGTTGATTTCAAGGTGCAAACGATGAAATGTATACTTTTTCTCCTAAATATAGCATATATAGAAGAAATTAGTGTTGCATTGAAATCAAACAATATTAGTGTAGGACCAAAACACAAAAAGAGTGGTATAAATGGTTCAACGATGGCCGCAGATTTGTTGATAGCAACCCGTGCTTCAAGTGGCCGTCGACAGCTGAACAGATAACACAGCGAACAAGTGAGACTTGCAATCAATAAAAATCGTTCCTTACTCTGCGAAAACTGGGATGCGATCTTGAATATGGAAAGGTAGTGTGTAGTGTTTTAAATAAAAATTTGCAAATATCTGGCGTTTGTGCGAAATGTATTCCAAAGGGATGACGGATGAGCAGAAAACTTGTCTCACTGAAATCGCTCAGCACAACTTCAAAATGATCGATGTGAAATGATACCAAAACCAAACATTAATCTGATCATTTGAGCCACAGCCAAAAGAAGGACGCCAAAGTCGAAGCAGAGGTTAGAATTCTTGCCATATTATAATACCATGTTGACGGCTTTCTTTCATTCTGATGGCTTGGTACACTAAACGTATGCTCCTATAAGTCAAACAATCGACAAAGAATATTAACAAGAAATTCTGAAAATATTTGCGTGCCTTAAAAAAAATTGCCACTGCTTTGTGCAACAATTTTTGATATATCACAAGGTCATACAGCTACGTGAGCCTCCATTCGGTTGGGATATAGCTAACTACGAGTTTCAACTGTTTTCATAATTGAAAGCGTTGCTAGAAGGGTGCCAAGTTGATGGCAAACAAATGGCTGAAAGAAACGGGACGAACACTTTAAAGGCAACACCAAAAAGCGAATAATAGAACTCGAATTGGGCGAAGGATGCCGCGTGCCAGACGATGTTCTGTGTACAGTGTATATTCACAATACTGTCTCATAGAGCCGAAATGATATCAGGGAATACTTCGATCAGTAACAAGCTCTCAATCTCATAATCTAGGTAGATCTACTTCCAGTGCCGTAGATACGGAGCCACAACAGTTCTATTGGAGAAGATATATAATCTCAATAATCAATAAACACTAAGCCAGGGTAGGACATCGATCTTTCTGAACAAAGATAGACGTGGTTATTCCATCTGAAGGCAAAGGAAGTTCAACGTAAACAAATGATGAAATAACTTCCACAAAATAATTGATGTTCGACAGCTCGAATAATCTGGTAGGTAGGAATGACAACAGCAAAGATTGTGAAGTGAAAAAAAAAACCTAACAAAACAATTGAAGGAAAGAAATGTTGAAAAGATGTAAATATTCAGTTTTGGCCATGAATTCCATACATTTTCTCCATCAAGAAAATTCAAGATCCAGCAGCTCAGTAGTGAAAATTTAGTCCTGGCCAATCCGTGAGGAACATTAGGCAAAAATAACTACAACTATTTTTACCCTAACATCAAAATTATGTTCAAATCTGGACGATCAATTCTAGAAGCTAGGAGTGCGCATAAACGTCACGACTACGCGAAGATAGCAACTTCGATCTGAAAGAGATCTCGATGGGTAAGTCCTGCACGGCAGTTTTCCATGGCTCTCTCTGCGCTCGTTATCGGATAGAGCGGCGTCGATTGGGCTACTTGTTGGGTAATCGCCAATCAACGATCACGCCTAGTTGTCACTTTTGATGAATCCGATTATGCTTTATGCGCTTTGCTCCGGATTAATTTAGGGTTTCGTCGACACTCCAAGATTTAAGAGCTCGTTCGTGGGTTGTGGGAAGGTAGCTGGAGAGTGTTTCGCTCGGACTCGATAAGCTGCATTAACTGGGAATTTTCTAGCTATTTATTGGTGAATCTATCATTGATTGAAGTATGTCATTCCAGAGAATACATACATTTAACAATACAGTTTCAGCACCTGTTGAAGAGAAGGGTTTAGGAGGGGAAATATACATGAAATTACAACTAAAAGCCTTTGCCTTTGGTAACTTATCAGGACTAAATTCAGATTTATATTGGAACAACATGAAAGCTGTTGTTCTATCAATTGGAGAGGTTATAAAATTTTTAGTAGGTGATTCCCAGATCGGAATAACTGCAAGCAATCAGTGGCTCTGATAATCTACGAATGGGGTACGGTTTTTCACTTGTCGACTCGATAATAAAATTCAGTACGATGCCTTTGTTCTTCTGCTGACAATGATAGGCCAGATAAGATGAGAGGTAGCATCAGTTTGCCACAGGGTCAAATTTTGGATCCATGAATCTTTCTTTCATCATCAATCTTCCATACCATGCCGCATATCTGACTAAATTGGAGAGCATAAAGATATTTGACAATGATGAAAATCGAAATAGGGTTTGAAGTAGAAATGAGGTGATTTCACTATATGTACCAAAATGTTATACTAGTTATACTGGTGCTTAGGTACACGCTGAGACGAATTGTGTACCATAGAAATGTTAGATGAAGTAACAACTATGCTACCATTGTTCGAAAGTTTGGTATAGGTAGATCAACTGCAGACGATATAAAGAAGAACAAAGATAAAATCTTGAAGTTTGTTAGTCAAGCAAAACGTGATCCCAGTATTCGAAAAACACTATAAAGAAGTACCGATTTAGAAGATGCTTCGTTTACATGGCTTTTCCAGCGAAGGCGATTGCATATTCCTATGAGTGGTGATATGATTTGCGATAAAGCTCGTTTTTTCATCGCCAGATATCCAAGTCTGATATCGGATTTAATGCAAGTAGAGGATGATTACATAAATTTAAGGAGCGCCACGGAATAAGACGTTTAAAAATGGCAGGGAAAGAGTTATTGAGTGAGGAATTTGCTATCGGACCATTTCAACAAGAGTTTGAGGAAGTTTTTCAAGACAAAAATCAAACAGCGGAACAAGTATACAATGCCGAGGAATCTGATTTATACTGGCGATTGTTGCCCAACCTTACTTTAGGCTCTGGTAATGAGTAGTTGGCGTCCGGAAGGAAAATGATGAAGATAAGAGTCACATGATTTGTGCAAATGCGTCTGCAGCTCATAAACTTCAATTGCTTGTTGCCGGAAAATCAAAAAACATGCAGACATTCAAATCATCACGTGTCTCTCAGTTTTCAACTAACATCGTAAGATCTAAAAAAATTCTAAAAGACTTGTTCTTGATGTAGTTCCTCTTTTTGTAGTTTTTTTTTTCAATTATTCATATATCTAATTTCTTTTTTGAATTGTACTTAGTGAATAATGTTTTATGGGTTTTAACCTGTTGGTATTCTCTAAACAAAAAACAATGAACTATTACCGGGCGCAGAAAATTGTTGTTACCAAAGATTTACTCCTTGAATAGTTTGATATAGAATTTTGTTCCCGAGGTCCATCGCCATCTTTTATCGGTTGATTTAACACCTAATGCAATGTAACTGTTAGATAATTGTCCTCTCCGTCAGCGGACGAACTTAATTTCTGCAAATCACGTTTGAGTAACTGTCTTGCATCAGATTGTGAAAACCTGGTGGATTCATTAAAATCGATAACATTAAATGATACAGTTCTTCTTTTGGTAAATTGATGGAAGGATGTCAAAGCATCCCTTATTAAAATAATTGAGACATCATGGCTGAATTTCTCCCTGATGATGATTTTGAAGCAGAAGATGATGTGACGAGCTTTTCAACAGTTTGGGGGAGCCCAATCATCCTTAAATAAGTGAAGTAGGAGCTCAGGAATGGGCTGCTGCTGGTGCGGACAGTTACAAAATTATGAAGTGTTAACCGATGACGAAATTGTGCAAGCGGTAATGTCTCGATTAGCGAGATGATTATTGGTTTGTTCCTACAACGATCAGAAACAGTCACGATTGTGCGCTGTGTTTTAAAGTACGTTCCAAGAGCATTTCTGGTATTTCTCAAACTCGGCTCAAACTATGAAATGGGTGTTCCAACTGAATCTTCGGACTAAATTATGACTGTCAGACGAGTTTGCTGACGAAAAGCAAATCAAGTGTCGCAAACCTGCGCAATGAACAGTGCAACAAGTTAAATTTGTTCTGTGGTTAAATTTTTCTTCGGGAGGAGTGATAAACTTGTTTGTTGTGTTGTAGTTTTGGGGTTTGGTTAGTGTTCATTTTTTGGAATTTTATTGACGTCGAAATGAGCTATATTTCATCATCGTTAGATGATGAATCTGAGATAAGTGATTCTGAAAGTGATCTGGAAGATCTACTTGAAGAACGGTGGAGACCGAAAAATGAAAATTATTTAGAAGAAATAGTTCCCCTAATGGATAATGCTGAGTTTATATAAAACTTTCGAGTGAGCAGAGAAGTTGCTGCAGATATTGCTCAACGATTGAGTATCAGTGATTATTTCCATACGTAATCCGGATCTAATGGAAAAATCGACCCACAACAACATACACATATTTTCCTGTGGTTTGCAGGACACCAAACTGCAAGCTTTGGTGATGTTGCTGATAGGTTCAATATCATCATTACCTGTCTTCATAGAATATTGAAAAGGATTATATATTTTTTGAGCAACATCGCTCCATATAAAATAAAATGGCCAAGGACCAAGGAGTAAAATATACAAAACTAAATACTTACATTCGTGATCCATGACGTTTATTTTTCTCTGCAAAATGAAGGCGCCGTCTGCCGAAGTGGTAATTTAATGAAAACGAAAAGTATCTACACAAGCCGATTTCTTTACTCAATGTTTATTGTTATGTCACAGAATCCGTGTGTTCCAAGAGAATTCCTTACAAGTTTGAAATTGATAAATATTTACGCCTGCGCACTGTTACTGTTTGAGAAATGTCAGGAACGCATCAGAAACAGGTCTGTGATTCTCTGTTGGAACAAACCTTATAACAGTGTTGAAGGTGTAGCCTCCATAAAAATTTGAGATTCCGAAACACTGGAAGCATTAAACATTGCTTTGAAATGGACTGAAGATAACGAATTTGATAGCCACGAAGTTATGTTCTCCCTGAACTTAGAGACCCTGCTTTAGAAATGAAGTGCGAAAATTATGAGCAGAAGCATATTGAAGGTTTTTTCCAGAAGAATCAACGGTTAGTTTTTTCACAAATTTCTCATTGAAAATCTATAAATGCATTTTCGTTTAAATTACCTTATTTTTTACCTTAAATGAAAAATAAGTAAAAATGTATTTTATTCCTATTAAAATATTGCATACTATAATCCGGACTCGATAATTCCGAAGTGGCCCCTTCTTCCTTATCTGGATTAACGAGGTTCCACTGTACTTGTTTATAATAATTCATGAAATAGTTATGTCCAAACTTTTGGGGCTTTTATTAGCAGTCTTAGTATTCTTTTCTGAAATGTTGTCGCTGATCCTGTTGGTTGTGGTCTTCATTTGTTTAATATAGCTGCGTAGCTGGAAACTAGGAAGTATTTTTCAGCAGTTAGCTGTGCATTAACGATAGCAAACTGATAAGGTACATTTCGATTCGTGGTTCGTAAAATGTAGTATTACGTTCCTGGGTTATTTTCAGATCATAGGGAATATTGCAAGGGCATATCTCTGGGGCATCTGTCAGGCAGATAACCTCCACAAGTAGTCTTTAGCATATCGCCCTCAGTATTTGAAACAGAACACCTTCCAAATGTATTGATGTTGTCCGCAAACGAGCATAATGTATACAAAACATCCTTAGCGTCATTCCCTCCGACTGCAGTTTATCGAAACGCAAAAATATGAAATGTTTCCGACTACGCGTTTTTCTACAACATACACACACACATTTCGTTCTACATAAAAAAGCGATCAACTTTAGCATTACAAATTGAAACCACAATTTTGTACAGCCGGATACCCATCGAACATATCGGAAATTCCCTCAAGACCAACTCACTTATCAGCGAGTGGCGTCCGCATAAAATAAACCGTACTCGCTACGCCAAATAAAACCAAAAAATTATCTTCCCTCTTTCGTTGTACCGACGAATTAATAAAACATTACCGGCGTATTACCGTACAATGAAGAGGCGAATAAAGAACGGCCGTCGACGTCAGATAATGGTAGAAAATGGCAACTTCCAGAAAACGTCCAAATATGTAAGGTATGGAAAACGTCATGGAACGGAGGCTGTTCGATTCCGTTCTGGTGACATGAGAAGATATTCGCGCAGATAAATGAAAGGAATGTCATGAATATATGGTGGATTGCGCGGTTGTAAGATCACTGGATTCAATCAAGTAATGATGAAAATCCGGTTGTTTAAGACTCTAGAGAATTTTCAACACTTCTCTGTAACTACTAGCAAATATGAAAAGAGGTGATAAGAAAGAAGAATTATAACGATTAGAAGTGAAGAACTTTTATTCTGAATGGCCGTATACTATAAATAGTGGATATGCCGAAGTTGATGTGATTCTCGACTCAGATAAAAACAAAAACCCACTTTTGACCGTCATTTGAATAGCTTCAGCGCCCTTATGAAGAATTTTTGGTGATTGCTTTATATGAAAATTTTCACGTATTTTTGATTGTATAATCGGATCTGAAGTTTGATAAATGAATTTTTGAGAATTGTTCATGAAAATATCACATTTTTATATACGAGGTGCGTCGATAACGCTTTTCTTTTTGCTAGAGAAAACATGTTACTGACAATGGATAGGTAGTTATTTATTCAAAGTATTGACCTTTCGATGCAATACATTTTACCCATCTCTCAGACAATTTATGGGTGCCATTTCAAAATAATAGTTTCTGCTTTGAGGTAAGCCATTCATCGAGTCATTTTTAAATTTCTTCGAAATCGTTAGCAAGTTAGCAAGCTCATCCCGTGCCTATGGTTGCGAAGAAGTGGTAGTCGGATAGACACAGAACTAGCGATTACGATGGGAGAGATACAAATTTTTTGCTTTTGCTTGACAAGCGCGTTCTCATGTTGCAAAATCACCTCATCACGTCTTTTTTTTTATGCGCGCTTCCCAGGAATAGGCGAACCTGTTACACCACATGAGTGGGCGCCTGGGAAGAATTGAAGTGTCTGCTTACTCGCTTCTTGAAGATGGCCAAATTGTAGGATGTTGGGAAGATTTTGGACGGAAGCGAGTTCCACAGCTCACCGGCCCTGTAAACGAAGGAATTCTTATAGAGAGAGGTTCGAGGGGTCGTTAAATGTACCGCCATATGATGAGAACTTCTTGCCAGCCTAGTGTTGCGGCAAAACATGAGTTTTCCCGGAACAAGGTCTTTCAGCTCCTTGGAGCATCTTCCGTGGAAGTATCTGTAAAACAGAGAAAGGACAGCAACTTGTCTTCTGAGAGCCGGCGGTTGGAGATCGCGGGTGATCTCAGGGTGGTCGATGCACACTATCTAACATCCGCAAAGAATGTTTGGGCGCAGATCCCCATACATGGGCACAATATTCTGAAGCAGGTCGAATCTGCGCCTTATATAGAAGCAACAGCTGACATGAAGTGAAGTATCGCTAGGCTCTGAAAAGAAAACTAAGTTTAGCTGACGCCAACTCAGCTATTGCTGATACATGTTCATGCGAGCAAAACCCGGAGTTGACCGTTATTCCAAGAAGGTGCATGCAATTTTTGGATGCAATTTGTTGGCCTTGCATCATTAGAGGAGGTTCTCCAGCGGTGACCTTTCTAGAAAACGTAGTTGCTTGCGTTTTGCTCGCGTTGAAGCTCACCAGGTTCAACTGCGTGTATAGTGGACGTTTTCGATCACTGCACAGTTCTGATTGATCTTATGTTGATGGTAACGTTCAGTGCTACCTTTCCCCAAGTAACAGTTCTTGCGAACTAAGTTTTGCAGTCGATGGGCCAGCTTCGCCAAGTGATAACCATGATTTTTCTGCTTGGAAATTTCGAAATGAACCCATTTTTTATCCTCTGTTCGATGTAGAAACGAGTTCCTTTTATTCCTTTCAAGCAGCATTTCAGTGATGACTTTTCATTCTATTTATGTTGCACCCATCTTCCCATCTTTGGAATATTCCCATATTCACAAATTATAAATCGATAACGCTGTTGTTTTGACGGAATGTAAGTTGTAGTTTTGAGGTTAATGTCAGTTAAATGAAATGACACATGGTTCAATTCATAACATTCCATAATCATCGCTAGTGACATATATTACAAAGACGGAAAAGGATTGGAAATTTCTAATATTTTTCTATATTGAATCTTTTACGTCTGTTGCATTTTGGCGTAACTTTGACCGTTTTCCAGAAAAATGATAACAAAAAATGTCTATGCAATCAATTTAATTACTAGTAAAACTTCAACTTCACCTATATCTATGGATATTTAACTACAAAATAACGATACACACAAACTCAAACAATCAAAAGCACATATCTTCTAATTGATAGTTCAACATGGAACCTGCACAACAGATGATTTCCTTTTTCTTGTTTATTGCATTACGTCTTTTCGATAATTTTTATCACTGCTTATGTGGTTGACGGGATCCTTTTCGATAATTTTTCTTCATTGGTTTATGCGGTAGACATTTTTACGAAAATTAAATATCAAAGTTAATTTTTTTACTTGTGTATTCAATGTTTTCACCACTCAGGTACATATCAAAGCAATCAAGTGTTCGTGAAAATACAATACAAAAATAAATAAATAAATATACCTTATGTAAATCTTGAAATTCTCCAATTGTGCAAGATAACTTAAAGATATACACCACCTATCGATATAAATGTGGTTCACATTCTTGGAAGTGTGATTGTTGAATATATCAGTGATTTTTCGTTACAATGTTGATTATGGAATGCAAACCAAGACGTCGTAATTGAAATTAATGTGTCCAAGCTATGACGTTGTCTCAAGAAACTTTGAGCTATCGTGAGTTAGGGCGAAAACTGGACATTGCTCATACGACGACTTCTTGAGTGATCCAGCAATTTCAATGAACGGAGGATCAGGTGACATGATCAAGACAAGAGAGAAGATATTTTTTAACACTTATACATTATTTTCGATGAGCCAGCTCATTCTTCAGAATTGACCATACCGAGGATGTCTTATAAGTTTTGCATAAAGGAATAGAATGAAACAATTGAGATTTCATTATTTTCCGAAGTATTTTCTGCGAAGATATATACACTTCTGCATTCAATCGAATTAATTCTGGCAGCAATTAGGCCAATCGTTTGCTGCTTACTTCAAAATGGCCTTTCGGAAAGCATCAGCACCTACTTCTGAAGACTGAAACCTTTAACCACGCAGTCTCATCTTAATTTTTCTTTTTCTTGTGTAAAATATTCAATTATTTTCCGAGCTGTGTGCGAACTTGCATTGTCTTGGTGAAGGATGATTCGCCGTTCCGGCTTGATTTCTCGAAGCTTACTAACGACTTCCGTAAAGAAATGATTCTGTACCAACCGACAGTAAGCGTTCTTTGATCTTGTGAAGGAATTGTTGCTATGTGACCTGATTCTGAAACAAACCTTGCAGTTATCTTTTTGGTGACACTTCGACCACGGATGACTTTTGTCGGCTTTTCTTCCCCTTGTAACACCCAAACATACTGATGCTTGTGTGAATAAATTCAAGATTCATCACCATTGAAAATGATGTGAAAACTTTTAGCTTTCCTAAGTTAAAACGGTCCAGAGTTTTGACACCAATTCATCCTTGCAGCTTTCTGTTCTTCGGACAACAAACGCGGTATCCAACGCGAAACTGATTTTTTCACATGCAATTCCTCGTGCAAATTTTTCTGTTCTGGGATCTTTGAAATTCGCAATGATGTCTCCATCTCTCGATATGATGCATGTCGATCTCCTAGGATAATCTTTCGCATAGCATCCACATTACTTTAGTAATCACTGTTCTTGATGCATCTGTACTTGGTGTGGTACTTTAATGCCGAAAACAGAAACCAACCCGCCAAAAGATTCTCGTTCAGATGTTTGTTTTTGAGAATTGTAGAAAATTATTGCGCGCAAATGCTGACTGTTTAATTCCATTTTTCAATTAATTTGTCAACTTTGATAGTTAGTTGTCGCTAAAATACATCTCGCACACAACTAAAATTTTGGATTTACAACAACAAATCATAGAGGCTTATTTTTGGTACTGCAGCTGATTAATGGGGTTTTCTATGTCCTAGCAGGCAAAACATAGAAGACTCCTTCATACACAGCGCAGTCCTGATATTACTGAAATAAAGAACAGTAGATACCAGAAACGCAAACTGCTCTGGTGGAGGATAGGTCGTTGAGAGACGATACAGTGCCGTTCGTGAGCATGACCCTGATTTAACTCTACCAATTGTGTACAGAACTGCAGTTCGACCGGTATTAAAACAGCTGTACCACGCTTTCAGGAAATCCCACCATTATGAAAAAAGTGCGCGCAGTTTTATTGTGCAAGGGAAACAGAAAGTCGCAGCAAACGGTACTATTCCGTCCTACCCTCACCAACGCACTTTATCCTCATAGTATCTAGTCTTCTTAGCTGAAACAGTTAGAAAACGTCTCGCAGAATATAACCTTTATCTTAGAGAACCTGCAAATGTCCCTAAGAACACAGCACACATCCACAGGATCTAAATACTCTCAGCACAGTGCAGATTGACTCCAGTTTACTCAAGAACACGTCCATTGATTGAGCAAGATTGGGAACGTGTTCTATGGAGGCCAGATTCTAATTATTCGGTAACAATCGTCGCACGAGTTTTTAGACGTGTAATCGAACGGTTTATTGCAAGAATCGTTCACTTCGGCGGTAGATCTTTAATAATTCATTGAGACATATCATCAAATGCACTTACTTACCTTCATGTGTATAATCACGGCTGTCTCACAAGTCACTAGTTTGAGAACGAAACTTTAGGTGAATATATATTTGGTCCTCGACTTAGTTCTCACTGTTTGAAACAGATAGTTTCACTATAACTATGTACATGTGATTTCGAATCGTAACGCATCGAAACGAAACTACTCTCTGCGAGATTCAGCTTGTCTATGTTGGTCAGCCACAGTGTAAACAACGTTGTTTTTTATAGTGTTAAAAATGTGGAGTTTTGTGTCAAGTAAAGAGTATTTGCGGGAAATTTAATCATCACATCAAACAGAATTTTTGTACATACTTACAAAGAGCATGCTTTTCTTGAAAGCATTAGGAGTATTCCAAAAGCACAGACATTGGGTCCCTTTTGAGTCAAAGCAGAGAGACGTCAAATGGCGTGTTTTAAAGTGTAAACTTTAGCTTCAACGACAGAAAGGAAAAGTTTTTTTGCATCGCATCGTAACTGATGAAGCCCGGGCATGCCTCTACATCGTACACAGTGAAAAATATTCACGGTTCTAAGCTTCTCTTCTGTATTTGGAGGACTCAGCAAGGTCTTATTCATTATGAGCTCCTCAAGCCGAATGAGACTTTCACGGGAGATTGCAATCGATTGCAATTGATATATTCGTGCCTTTAAAGAAAAACGTCCACGAGGAACGAAAACGTGATTTTTTTGCACGACAACGCTCGGCTACATTTTACTAAGCTAGTGAAAAGCTACTAGGAAACACTTCGATGCGGAGTCTTAACCCACCAGACATAACCACCAGCATACGACCTCTCTGAACAGCACTTCCAAAACCGTATGAGGAAACCAATAAATGGATAGCCTCAAAAGACGTTTTGTTTCTCAGGCGCGTGATGCATTCGATGCCAGACAGATGGTAGAAAGTGGTGCTTAGTGACTGGCAATACTTTGAAGTATTTTTTTATTAATTACGGTGAATAAAGCCTTTATTTTAGGATCTAATAGTACCTTGTTGACCTCTCATTGGTGAAGATTTTCTTTTCATTCACGATAGCGCGAGACAGCATAGTTGCCGTAGTGGTGAAAAATTATCTTTATGAGGCTGGAATCGATATGAGGTGACCTTCGCCAAGTCCTGATCTGAAGCCGATTGAGCATATATGGGATTCCGTGAGAATGAGACTATGAGCCATGAACCCACCTGTACCAGATCTTGCAAGTCTTCAGGTTAATCTTGCTGAGCTTATGGCCTTGACAACAGACTAGGCTTTAATAAGAACGACCATAGTTAGTATGAATAGATTTGATGCTTTTGTAAGGGCATGTGGCGGAAATATCCAGTATTGATAGCTTAGAATGCACTTTTATTGATTGTTTGAAAGATGGTTGTTTCGATCAAAGCCTCTTCCAGAAAGTATTTTCTTCTCTCTCGAAAACGAAGCGTTTGCGGACCTATGTTTATAAGGGAATAACGGGTTTTATCGATCGCTAAGATCCTGTTACGAAAAAGAACCCTTTATAGAAGATCAACTCAACTTGGAACATCGTAACGACAAATTCGAATTCCTGAATTAGTTCTTGGTTATAAGAACGGTCCTGTGCCGTATTCGGTAGCTCGCAATCTTCCTCCGGGTCTGCATGGTCCCGGGATATGTTAATACTCGTAGGCCGAAGCGGTCCGGGTCGCCATACATCTCCCGCAACTAATTGCATACAAATCAAAGACTTAAAGAGACCGCCGAATTTATAGGCCATATCGGGAAGATGCGATCTTAATCTGGGCGGACTACAAGAGAATCGAGAGCGAACGCGAAACGTCTAACGTGCATGAACTGAACGTCCTAATTCCGTGGATAAAGAAGAACATGGAATGTCAAAGAGTTTCACAAGGAAACGGTTGTTTCGAGAAAAAGCATGAAACAGGTGTTTCAGTAAGAGAGAAAATTTCAAAGTGTGATAAAACATGGTTTTCTGTAAGTAAGTAGGGGTAAGATGAAAATAATGCCTTTACGAAAGAATTTAAAATTTAAAAAAAATTGGAAATAAATTCAGGAAAAGGATCTGGTTGAGACAATCATTGCTTGAACAATCATAGAAACCACATTCCAAGCTTTACTATAAGTGCATGTGTTCTTCCATTCATACAAATTATGGTCGATCTTATTAAGTCCTGGTTTGTAGAAATCCAAAGTGAAACCACATGACCTCAGAGAGTTGCAATAGATAGCTCGTTACAATAATTTCATGGAATCCCAAATTTTTTCAATGAGTTTTACACCAGGACTCTGTGGAGGCCTCCTCTTTAAATCGATTCCGGCCTAATCTTACATCAGTATGCGATCTCACATTTTAATGAATGAAAAAAATTAATCTTGAACGATTAGAGAGACACATATTAGCCTTAAATCTCGTTCATGTACTGTTGACTTCTTTTGAAAAGAGAGGATTTACATAAATTCGAATAATTGCATTTACAGTAGATGCTTGTATCTATAATTTTGGTGTGTGTCAGAAAAACACAATCGTAAAAAACAAGCGAATAAATAGAATACCAGCGGAAACAACAGACCATGCCTGTTCCTCATCTAGCATCTAAACTCGCAGCATGCCTCCTACGATTGCCCCTAAAGTGTGAGCACAGTAAATGTAACAGGGGAACCATACTATCTTACGTATGATTCAATAAACGAGTTAAAAACCTGTGGAAAAAACTCGTTCCCCTGTCGCTATTGCACTAGCAATAACATTGGCTGTTTATGTTGTGTTAGTGTCGTGTGTACAAAGAGAATACCAACAATTTTTCTGCTTAGCAGCTTCATTCTCTCATTCTCATCTTGCACTCCATGATTTCCAGAAGACAAGGGTGAAAAGGAAGGGGGTTTGGGACAGGAAAAATCTGTAACAATGGAAAAAGAAAACCAGCAGAAAAATATTTCATCAAATATACCTAACTCTTATATGTCTAAACTCACTTGAATCTAAGAAAAAAATTAAGATTTTACATAGCAAGCTGGGCGATAAATAGGACGAAGGAGATAATCAAAAAGTACATAGCCTGCGGTATTTCCTCTTTCGCTCTCTGTTTGACTCTTGAGATAATCACTTCCACCTTGTTCTTCTCTTGTATATAATCGCATTTATATTTGGAAATCCCTCAAACATTCAAACTCAATAAAACAATTCTCTCTGTTTGACCGAGAGAAGCCCGATGGCCAGGTTCGGTCTTCAAACTGATGTCGATTATGATCTAAAGATGTTCTAGATTCATTATGAACCCAACAATTTGGGTTGACATCGCCCATATAATATTTCTTCGTGGAAAAAATTTTGACATTCGTTTTAAAATTATGACATAATAATCATTAATCACTAATAATATATAAGAGAACCTTAAATATTTTCAATCATCAAAATTGATAAATATCTATCATTGTAATATGTTCAGTTTCATAATTGAATAAATTACCTGTTTTTATTATTTTGAGGAAGTTATTCATCTTAATGATTCAATAATTATTTTCATGCAGGTATGCAGATCTTAAAATCGATAAACTTTCTTTTGGTTAATAGTAAATGGGATTGGAAATTTGAATTTAGGTATTGTAAAATTAATAGCATTTTAATGATCTTCAACTGAGTACCTTGCTATCAAGGTGGACCAACTAATTGGGGGATAAACAAATGTATAAAACCAATTTTTCCAATGAATTTTACCGCCGTCTATGGTATCTCCCTTTCTACCTGGCAGTTTGGGATACAATAGACCAGTTCAGTTCTTGAATGGTTATCTTACATATCTTTTCTATTATTGAATTGTTTTGTTACGCTTACAAAAAGATAACACGCCCGAAATTCGAGGATTACTAGAAAGCTATATTGAAATTTTGTTTTCAACATTTCTAGTGGTAGAATACTAATAATCGATATTGAACCTTAAGGATGATTGACATGGCTCATTTTAGAGCTCGCGGACCCTAATACAAACCTTAACTAGACACGAGTAAAAAGTTTTCAGCTGTACGAACGTAGGTTCGCAGATATAACATTGAAAGTGAATCAGCTTTTGTTATTGTTGAATGAATGGATAAAAGAGAATTCCATGTGTTGATTAAACATTGCTTTTTGAAGGAGGAAATACAGTTGAAGCCAAAGCATGGATTGATAAACATGCTTTGGAATCTGCGCCAGGAAAAGGTGGTTTCCAAAGTTTGAACGAGGTGAAATGAGCATACAAGACGATGAACGCAGTGGGCGTCCCAAAGAGGCTGTCGTCGATGAAACATTAAAAGTGTTAACAAATTTGTTTTGAATAAACGAAAAATGAAATTGATCGAGATAGCTGAGATCCTGAAAATATCCAAGCAACGTGTTAGTTTTGTTTTAAAAGAATGTTTGGACATGCGAAAGCTGTGTGCGAAATGGGTGCCGCGCTTATTGACTCTTGATCAAAAACAACGAGTCGTTGATTCTGAGCACTGTTTAAAGATAATCAACTGTAATAAAGCCCAGATTTTTCGTCGATATATCACAATAGATGAAACATGGATTCATTACTACACTCTAGAAAGCAATTGACAGTTAGCCGAGTGGACTCAACGAGGTGAACTGCATCCTAAGCGTGCAAAAACGCAGTAGTCAGTTGGCATGATTATGGCATCCCTTTTCAGCCATGCCCAGGGTATATTATATTCATCGATTACCTTAAAAGGACCAGACTATAAACAGCAACTACTACACCGACTTATTGGATCAATTGAATGACCAAATCACAAAGAAACAGTCCAAATTGGAAAAAAATACTGTTTCATAAAGACAATGCATTTTGCCACAAATCAATCAAAACAATGGCAAAATTGTAGGAATTAGGCTTCGAATTATTCCCCCTTGCATCTTATTCACCAGATCTTGCCTACAGTGACTTTTTTCTGTTCTCAGACTTTCAGAATGCTTGCTGGAAAAAAAAATTAAGACTAATGAACAGGTAGTAGCAGAAACTGAAAAGTATTTTGAAACTAAAGAGAAATCTTATCATAAAAGTGGTATCAAAAAAATTATTGATCGCTACAATCGCTGTATCTCCCTCGAAGGTGACGATATCGAATAAAGGAATTGAATTTTACCAAAGTAATATGTCTTACTCTGTTAGCCTATGAACTTTCAGCCTGGTACCATTCTGTTATGAAATTCCATAGCCTTCATACCTTTTTACACAAAAAATTTCATTACGGCACCAATTTCATCCATTATGGGGAGAAATATAACACATCCTCTGTTAACAGCTTTTAAATAGAGAATGAATGGACCTTTCGACTTCTAATTTCGTATTCGTTCAAAGGAAACATGAATCCGTTTAAAATAATCTCTGATTGGTTTCTAATGCTAGATTAAAGGTATCTCTCCGCGAACTTTTCGATCAAGCTGATAAGATTTCTCTAAATAGAAACCTCATATATCTACTGCGAAAATTTGTTTACCGCGAGAACCCCATAATTTCTGCCGTTCCCATATTCCCTCGAGTCTCGTAAGATCACGGGGTCGACCTAAAGCATCAAGAATCTATGTCGCACAAGAACCGAACCTCATAAACATTCCCCGGGAGAAACGCCGCCTCTTCTTTCCACCGTGAGTCCCGGTGCAGATGGTGCAACGTGTTCTGCATAAGTGCATCCTTGTAGGCTGTCAGAGGCGACCCCATCGGCCCCTAAGTGCATTTGCATGTCGGCCCGGTCCCGAATACGCGAAAAAACGGGCGCGTTCAGACATAATACGACAAGGAGCGACCGGGAATCGATCACCTTGAACGTTTAGCCGTGAGTCTCCGCCGGTCCGGACATTTTGTCATATATACGCGCCCCTGCTCGTCGTCAATTTGTTCCACTCTTGTATCTTACGAGTGGATTTTAGTGTTCCACAGCTGATTTACCGGATGTTGAAATTTCCCGCGCTCGCCGAGCCATATTTCAAGATCCGACTGTTTGGTTTCGTTCCATTTCGAATGTAAAATGCAACGTACTTCACGTACATAAATAATCCTGAACCGATCGACAAAAGCTACACTAAAAGTTTGCAAGGAATACAAGCGAGCTTATTTGACGTTGACATTGACCGTGTATTTTAAGGTCAATTTGATTTTCCTAAACTTATTTTTGATTTCCGAATTGAAAGAAAATTGCTAGTAACTATATTACTACAAGGAATAATCACACCACCTTATAAATGTTGAATTACAGATCTTTCATAGAGGCAGCAGAAGCTTTTCTGATTGTTATTATCTCTTCAGGTATGGTATGCATTTACAATATGATTTGAATCATGCACAACACATGATTTCCTTCCTTTCTTCACTTTATATAATTCAAGGTTTTTCGATCATTTCTATCACTTATGCATTGCTCTATGATGTTATTTCAGGAAGGTTTTCGAGCTAGCGTGAAATAGGGCGTTGTTCAAACGACGATTCCCTATATGATCCAGTGATTCCAGGAAATAATAATTAATAAATGCTAGACGACCTGGACAAAGCAGAAAACGTTGTCGAAGATCGCTTTATTCGACTGCTTTGGAATTAAACTTTCATCTCAACAAGACCTGTGAATGGCCTCACGCTCACAGCAGAGTACAGTGCAGGTTGACTCAAGTTTGCTTGAGAACACGTTCAGAGAAACGAGCACAATTGGGAACGTGTTCTATGATATCCCGATTTTCCTTACTCACTAACGATTGGACGCACAAGGGTTTTTAGACGAAACGAACAATTAAACCAGAGCAACATTGCATAAACAATTGCTTTCTCTAATGGTGTGATATAGCATATCAAGATGCCTACTCTGCACCGATAACTATCAAATATGGTGTGCCACAGGGGAGAGTACTAGGGTCGTTACTCTTTTTGATATGAATAACAACGATATTAATGCCCATCATGCTTGTGACTTTGTCAAATTATTTCAGACAAGAACTTAGATACAGCTATTAACAAGATGAACACCTCCTTGAAGACGATCTCTAAATATTTTGCAGCCCATGGACTCAAATTGAATGTTTTGAAAACTAAAGCAATGATTCTAACTACACCATTTAAATAAAGACAAATAAATCTTGATAATTGTTCACTTTCTATTGATGGTGAGGCCACTGAATTTGTAAGAGAGTTTAAGTACCTTGGTTTTGTGTTGGATAATAGTTTGAACCTTGATGCACACTTCAAATACAGACCAAAGAAGATCTCGAAAAAGCTTTACTTTTTCACCCGAATTTCACGACATTTGAGTACAACGGCCAAGGTAACAGTCTATAACCACATTTTGATTATTGTAGTACCTTGTTGTACAGTTTTGATACAAATAAAATGCTGAGGCTGCAGAAACTCCAAAATAGGGGAATGAGAGTCATCTTAGGTCGTAACCGATTTACACCCATATCATTCATGATCAGTGCACTGGGATGGTTGTCTGTACGACTAAGATACTACAGATCAGCGATGATATTCGTTTATAAGATTATCAACAACCTTTTGCAATCTTATCTTGCTGATCTAATAGTTTACAGAGGCTTTACTCATGAATACAGTACAAGACAAGAAAATTACTTTCATCTACCAAAATACAGACTTTCTGCATCCCAAAAGGTGTTTACGTGCAAGGGTCTGCAAGAGTTCAACGCACTGCGAAATGAATTGAAATTGATCAAAAGTATTTATATTTTCAAATCAAAATTTACTGAGCATATAAGAGCAATGTGTTAATAGTATCAATAGGTGTATGTTTTCTTTCTTTCTTCTTTTTTTGAATACATATTGTTATTATTATTATTATGATCTTTAAATGCATGCACTGACCTTCATGTGTTTAATCACGGCTCTCTTACATGTGAATGAGATTTTAGACGAATTTGTAGGGGGCTTTTTGTGCATCTAATTGGTCAGGATTTTCTCTTCAATGCATGATTATACGAGACCGCATAGTGTCATAGTAGTGAAAAATTACCTTGATGAAGCTGGAACCCGATAGAGCACATGAAATGTCAAGAAAAGAAGACAACGAGCCATGAATCCACCAGCAGCTGATCATGCAACTCTTCGAGGTTGAAGATTCTCTCTGGTACATTGTGTTGATATAGTTCTGCAGATTATTAATTATCCCTCTGACTAGATTTCGCCGCACTCGCAAAGTTCTTCTTGATCAATATAACCCCACTTCAAAAGATTACTCTAGTAGGGTAAAACACTTGATCCCAATCAATTTATTATTTTCTAGAAAGTGAAAGTGGAATCCATCTTATACCATGACTTTAAACGTGTATTTTGGGAAATATATTGACACAAGGGATGACGTAGTGTTCATCATGTTCGATTTCTCCTGTAAATCTGTGAATTTTCTGTTGTAGTTAGGTTCTGTTGGCGTAGGTTTTAACCATTAGGATATAATGCAAGCCATGATGTTGACGTATATCTGTCTAGCTGGCGATCAGTTTCTCCAGACAGGTGCAGCATCTTCCGCAACAGAAAGATTCAGTGCCAACATGTAAGTAAGGTGTGCGATGTTCCACACCGTACCTTCGTCAGTTTACGGATGATTTTCTTCGAGTGAGTATCTTATGTATGGTATTTAGGCAGTGATGTTTGTAACATACAGTACGATCTAATATAACCCCCAGGTATTTGGGAGATTCGGTATGATTTAATAGTCGGTTCTGCTACATGACTTTTAGTTTCCTAGATGCCACTTTCAGTTTCAGGTTAACATTTTCCAAGAGCTGCAAGATTTCTAGTTTCAACTTTACTTCTTCAAAAGTGGCAACTTGAACAGTTTTCAGCCGGGTCATCTGCAAATATAAAACCTTTGTTTCCAGGGTATATGGGTTGGTCGTTGATGTAGATATTGTAAACTATAGGGACCAGTACACATCCTTGAAGCATACCATTTTTTTGACATCTCCATCCACTATTCTTGTTGGGGAGAGTAATATAAAAGCGTAAACTAGTGGACTGAATTTTAAATCTTTACTGAGTTGGTAGGTCTTAAATATTAGCTTCTTACAATTCACGATGTCATATGCGAACTTCAGATCAAGGAACTGTTGTAACCAACTTTCAAACCCATCTTCTATGTATTGGGCCAAGTTCAGTACCTAGCCACGACACCTTTTCCCTGGTAGGAAGACTGCATGCTATTAGAGAACTGTCGATAAAATTAGATACTCTCTTCAAAACATCCCTTTCAAAGATCTTGAATAGATGGCATAAGAAGGAGACTGGTCTGAACTTTTTAGCTTTGGAAGCATCTTTACCCGGTTTCAATAGAGCAACTACACCAGCTTATCTCTAGGTCTTAAGTAACTGTATAGAAATAATGCAGATCTTCATTAGCTATGTAATCCAAATAGTGGTCTTTTTACCAAAGTGTTTTATTTTCATTCATTCGCAACTTTTGCTTTATTGGATATCTTTTGTGAAATTTGATTTTTTGTTTAGGATATTCTTATTAGTTCATCAAAAAGGGTGTTTTCTTTGTTGAGGCTACATTTGATAGCGGTAGCTTATTGCCGTATGTTCTTGGTTTTACCATTGAGAAGATCAACCATATTAAGTATGCATCGGAGATGAGTGGCGGTTATAAGGGAGGCGGACATACTCAGTTATGAAAGTTTGGAATGCCTTTTTTTCTTTTGTTCGAACAATGGTATTTATGATCATATCCATTTCTAGAATTCATTTTCATAGTTTTTATCATAACATTTTTCCCTAAGCCTACCGTTCTTCTCCTGAAAATATATAATACGAAAGTGATGCGATAATTTCTAGGAGTAGTGCATCTCGGCACAAGGTTTGATTGAATTATTTCTGCAGAGGACGATCTCTTGAAGATTTATCCACTTCTCGAGATCATGTAAACTTCATATCCTATCAGAAGTTTTCTGGTTCATGATGTTGCCGTTACCCGTCATCCACCCAACTATCAGTTTGTCTTTTGCTTTACTCAAAGGATTGGAGTATATTGTTGATATATATTGCATGCATATCTATTATACATGGCTTACCCAGCAAGTGGTTGAAGACACAGAAGCCAATTTCGAACATCTCTCGAAAATAACGGTTCCAATATTCGGCCGATAGTTTCGTTACACTTGTACGTAATTAAACTATTTCTAGTTCAGTTAATCCGTAGAATCCGCCAATCGCAGCCCGAAATACGATGTACGTACGCCGTTCGGAAAACGTGGAACGAACACGGCGTCCAATCGAAGAAACACATGTCAAATTAATATCGGCTCAATTTACACGGTGAACCGAAATAGCAATTTGCCGAATAGCACCGCCAGCACACACGCAGTTGTGGTATTTTGCATTTCGATATGTAGAGATATATTATTTCGATTTAATTGGAACAGCTGAGCCGGGGACACGACGGCTCTTTTATAACTGTCGGACCAGAAACACAAATATTCAATTTGCGATCGTCCGATGCGCCCGGCAGAGTCGGATCTCGCGCGGGACGACGTCTGCCTTCGGGATCTTCGCGACGTCAGCCCCATGATTAAGTTGAATCAAACTCATCATACACGAAATTGAAAGAAAAAAGTTCTTCTTCAACATACTCTACTTTTCATTGGATGTTTATAATAACGACTTTCAAAATGAAATATTCACCTTATCTAACCTCCTTGTTTGAAGAAAATTCACAATCATTTAAACTTTATTTGAGTTTTTGAAACTGACAGAGTGGTGTATAAGTGGGGGTGCTAGAATAATTTGAACCCTAAATCACCAATTGTTCGTCTGGCAACAAGCGATTTGTATGCAGCATCATTGATACCAGAAACAAAATAGCTTAAGGCTCTTTTTCGTTGATTCGTTTCACAATTTGTCTCGTACAGTGTTCAATAACATTATTGGTCCACCTTTATGCAGGAAATCGATCATGCCTGCAGTCTCAAAAACTGAAGTGAGAGCTTTTCATTCTATTGCTGCTTTGTTTCTGGATGGTAGAAATGTACCATCATCCATAGTAACAATATATCTTAAGAAGTCGATTTTCGACATAACAATCAGGCCTACCCATGGGTGCTCATCTTCAAAGGAAAGTTGACATTTCTTCAATTATTCACGGCTGCATGCCAAGGAAATTGATTGCTAAGGGTACGAAGCAAAACTTGGTAACTCTGTTCAATTCTAGACCCTTCAAATTCAGTAAGTTGATGATAGCGCCAGAATCTTCAAATTTTATCCATTCCAGCGACATTATTCTTTTCAAATTTAATTGCTCAACTCTAGTTTGATTTTTTTGACGCAAAACTTGATATTGACTCATATGATTCATTGCTACGGTTTCCCAATATTTACTTCATGCACGAACCGGTCTAGACTAATCAGATATCAATACAATCTCGTATCTAAACTTAAAGTAAAATCACTTGATGCCTTTCGACTAGCAAAAGGTTTTTCATCAAGAAATTCGTTTTTGAAAACAAAATAAAATATAGAATTTAGATGAAAATGATTGTAATCGAAAGAGTGAGTTTTGGAGATTTTGAATGAAAAATGATATCGGACAAATCCATTATGACTACGATTAATGATATCGATTCTTTCATCAGTGATTTCAATCACTTTTCAGCTAAATAGCGGGTATATTTCGTTGATTACGCATGAAGTTTAAAGGCTGCAATCGATTCGATTGGATCTGTATATGTTGCGTCTTTAACATTGCCTCTTAAAAAATAATCCTGTGGTTTTGAATGACATAATCGGACTGGTCAATTAACAGCTGAATTCCGTAAAATTATTGAAACTGTAATATTAGTTTGCAATAAATTCATTCTTTCGGTGGCCGCGTGACTTATGGCATCGCCCTGTTGAAACATGTCTGTGATATGAATATCATCAATAATAGATAAACAGTGAATTATTAAAATCTCTAGGTCGCGTCAACTATTGACCAAAACTGCACTTCCAGCCGAATTTCCAAAGAAAAAAACGATTTCATCTAGTCACCAGCGCTTCATACAGTGAGACGTTCAACATGCAAAGGCTTCCCAACAATCGCTCTTGGATTTTCAGAAGCCCAAATGTGGTAATTTGTTTGTTGACATATCCAAACAAATGAAAATGGGCTCCGTCGGACGAAAGATCTTTTGGGAAAAAGCAGCAGGTTGTTCTTGAATGAATTAGATCAATCAGCCGACTTCAATACTTGCACCAGTTACACCTTCTAAGGCGGCAAAACCCAATTCGGATCATCTTCAACACACGCATGTTTCAACTCGCACGACCCAGTCGAATACTAGTGTTTGACGAGGTTCGAGGTTGAATTTTTGAATAACCTCGTCTCGCCTCGTTTTCTTGTTCATCAACTTCGCCTCGGTCTCGTTTATATTTTTTTTGGTTTGAAGATTGAATAATCATTCAATCTTATGAATGTTTATGCGTATTATTGTCATAAAAAATATAAATGAAACTAATATTAATACTGCCAGGAATTGAATTTTCACAAGAAATAATATTGATGAAACAAATAAAAATTTTAATCATTATCATTATAACATCTTACGGATATTTCAGTGATTCCAGAGTAATAACGGATATGAATGGTTAAAAATTCGAAGAATTAGTAACAGGTAATTGAAATAATAAATGAGAAAATAAGAATAATTCAGTAGAACAGAAGAAAATCTTTTCTTGTCTCGTTACGAATAATAAAGTATTTCAATCGTTTTCTTAAAAACAGCTATCGATACGAAAAAATTGCAAGTTACGAAAAAGGTTTTGAACGAAACAGGGGATGAAACTACATACATATATACATGGCTAAAGCAAAAAAGTTTGGAGGAACCAGAACGCCGCGCCTCGTTCGAGCGGGAATTTTGGCCTTAACCTTCGTCTTTCCTCGTTCAAAGCGAAGAATCAAATTACACTCCTCGCCTCGGGCCTCGAATGCGAAGAAACCTCAACACCGCGGTAAAATACTATCGAACGCATCTAATTATATCGGCTCAAATTTATCAACCAAATTTATGCTAGTGCACTCAGAAGCACGATTATGATGATCGAAAACATCACGAATTTGATCAAATGTAACTTTTACAGATCCACATTTTTAGTAATAAATTTTTATTATTTTAATGCGAATTGCAACAATTGCACAACATTCTACAATAAATATTTCGAAAAACTAAATGTCAACACTGTTATATTATTCCGATTTGCCGCTAACGAAGTTCTTGTTCAGAAATTCTTCAAAAGAGTCCAGCACAAAAAGTCTCTAAACTTCAACTTAAGAATAAACCTTGACGAAGGTTATACTCTGATGAGAATTTAACCTTCGTCATTAGGAGAGTTATTGAATAAAACAAGATCATCTCTGTGATTTGAAGGAATTCCATCCTAAACCATTACTATACCTCTTTTGTAGCTGTGTACTTTTCTACCCCTTCGAACATTACTAGATTGTCTCCACACCCGCGTTTACCTAGAATCTGAGTGCAGCCAAACCTAGATTCATCTGAGAATAACACATTGGAACATGTCCCTCATTCCACATGATTTTGGGTCCCTTTAATCGAGCTGCGCGGTTTCCTCTAGAGGCTGACATCTCCACGGCCTTCTAGAGTGAAGGTTGACTTCATTCAACATATTGCTAACAGTTCTTTTGAAATGTTCGGTTTAGTAGAATTTTGGCAAGTGGCTTATTAAAGGAAGCGATCATGCGCAACAGTTATAACACGATATCTACCTCCATCTCGTTCCCTTACATTCCTTGTTTCCCTACACCGGGACATCAATCGCGAAATAACGACTAGTGCCGGTCGTTTGTATAACTTCTGTCTGTATTGCCTCCACCCTCAAACATCCCAACTGCTCTGTACATTTAATCAATATTGAATAATTTTCTCAGTGAAAAATATTCAACCTTCTGTAGAATGTTAAGTAACCTTCCCTGAAAGATCTGGTTTTCCGATCCATTCTTCATAATGTCGCCAAGCAAGGCCAAGTAGTGATACAATCTAGTTCGATGTCATGAATAGAAGCAACCTACTGCAGTTTCGGACTCATTTAGGATCGTCAGTGTTGCACATCCATTCACAAAACCAAGCCAGACTGCCACCTAGTCCCCTCAACCCGTTGGAGCGTGTCAAAAACAACGGAAGGTTCAATATTATTCCTTGAATAAAAATCTTTAATGTTCACATACACATACACCTAAAGCGATATATTTCGTATTTTATCATTATTGAGATACTTCATCAACACTGAAATAATACCTCTTCATAGTTTCATAAGAGTACCTTACTACTAAAAAAATTGAAAAAGAAGAAATTTCCCTCTAGGTTGTATGAAAAAATCAAAGAAACTAAATTTCTGTTTTTTTCAGTTTCTCGTCTGCCATTATTACGATATCTATTCCACGCATGTTCTCACTGCTCTCTCGTTGTTTTTTATAATTTCATCAATTTACCTCATGCATAGTGTTTTCTCAATCCACTGCTAACTTTGAAGTAATTTGACTCTTGTCCATTGAACAGTATGTACTATGTTGTGGTTCTCTTGGTATTTGTTCCTGTTTATTCGCCTCATTTTCGTGCTAATTCCTCTGGCTTTCATTGTTTATCATAATTTTCTTCGTAGTACCATATCAAATGCTTTTTTATATCTATGAATGTCAACCGTATTCGTTTTTTCTGCGCGTATGTCTTTTCCATTGGCTGTTTAATCGTAAATATGTCTTTGAATACTTCTCCCCTTTCTGAACCCAGAACGTTTCGGCTATTTCGTATTTCTATCTTCTTTTTGATTTTTGAGATTATTATTCGTTCATAAAGCTTCATTACTGCACTTAGTAGAGTAGTCTCCTTTTCCTACATTGGTACTTTTAAGGCTGTCTGGCAATTTTAAGGAATTTTTTGTTTCTTCACGTTGGTTCATTATCCCCAATATTGATTTCTCGTCACTATTCTCCCTTACATTTCACCATTTCCGAATAACAGGTTATTCTGCCTTTTCATTCAGCTTTTATTCTTAAGTTTTTTGATTACTTCTTCCAACTCTGTTTTTCTTATTTCTTCGTTTGTTTCATCATTTTGTTCTTCTTCTGTCTGTTCTTGTACGATGTATTTTTCTTCTCCATCCATAAGTTTTGAATTACTCACCTATATCTTATATCATCTTCGTCTTTTAGTATTTCGTCTTGTTTGTTTCAGCTTATTCGTATAACTTCTTTCCTTTTTGTTATTACTTATCGTTCTATAGAGTTTTTATCATACTTGCCATTTTCTTCTTTCTCCTCTTCAAATTTTATCCATCCTTTTTTTCTGCTTTTTTATCTCTTTTTTTAGCTTTCCATACACCACTATAGTACATAACACTAAATAAAAATGGAATGCTGTTCGTGGTAATAACTTATTACCAGAAACAGGCTTGACGATCATAACGTCTACGATTTTCTACTTGTTTTGTGCAGAAATGTATTAAGGAATTGAAAATTCGAATTATTTACAGGTGTCCCCCAAATTGTTCACTCAAACTGCAAAAATTTATTTGAACTTTCCATTATACTTATATGACAATATGAATGACATAGTAGGTTCGTCCATTTTTGTTTTGTTTTTTATGTTCCAGGAAAAGTTTTCAGAAAGAAAGATTAAAAATTTATACAGAAGAAATTGAAAATTATGAACTAACTACAAAAATGGTAATCTTTGTATGCAATCAATCAACACCTAGTTGTTGTGTTTGATCTGGAAACACTTTCTAGGGTGAAAACTCTGGACAATTACACGAGAACCAATTTGTCAGCTAATAAACTTAATATTTATTAGTCCGATCCTGAATTATCGAAAGCTTTCAGAGGGCGAGGTGATACGTTCGTGCGAAACTACCAAAATTACGTGGCGGGAAAAGAGACAGAGCAATTTGCATTTTTATTAATAGAACGGTTTACGTGCATGTTTACAACCGCGGAAAACAAGTTTTTCATAACAAGATATCAATCGAATTGGTTGTTTTTAAATAAAATAAACATTTCAGAACTCAATGCGACATTTGTTAACGATCGAAAATTATTGGATCATCGATCAAGGAACACTAATTCTGGAAACAAGTGGATATTAAGGTACGACAGTTCAATCCTCATTAATACAAAACTGCAAACAAAATTTACTTTGATAATATATCCAATCACGTACATACAAACAGCGCCCCCTAAAAATGATTGATGAATGCAACAGTCCAGCCGCTGAATACGATGAAATCAAGAAATAACCCGAAGGAGGACTAACAGAAAATTCGTCCCTGACTTTCGAACGTGAAGGACTGAAGGACTATTTCGCTCAAAAAAATACGTCGGCTTGTTTTAAAAACCAAATGAGCCTTGACCCTACCTGACAAATTCCTAAATCCTCCCGCAAACTTTTGATTTTTTATCAATACGTATTTGCAATTTAACATCAAAGTTAGTTTAATGTAGAATAATATACCAACTCTATCTTATTTTTATGATAGAACTTCGAAATCGAAATTGCATTATAAGGTTTTACAACTTTAAACCTCGGATAAGCGTATTATTTTTTGTAACTCAAATTTTTCACTAAAATAAGACCTTCAACGAGGTTTATTCTGAAGTTCAAAATCTATGATTTTAAGTGTTTTGACATATCAGCCGTACAATCTATCTTTGGAACTTGTTACAGTGAATTCAATTTCGCTCGAAAATCGCATCGAAATAATGAAAATACACTAGGAAAATAGAGAAACTGTAAAATTTGCATTTCGTGAAATTGTGAAATTTTCTCCATCAACATACCATAATTTTCCTCTTGAAATCGCTATCAAGAATTTCGTCCATATATCTAAATAAACAAACCCGGTATATAATGTGCTAACACCAAGATGTGTTCGATAGTGTTTCAACAAGGCGACGAGGTAATTTCGCTTGTCGCGGGCCTCGTATGCGAGGTCCGAGGCGAGGACTGTAATTTGATTCCAAATTTCAATTTGACTTGTTTCATTAATGAATCGTTCAAATGAAAACATCCTAGCCGTGACTCACAATGTTGCAGAAGATCCGAATTTGTCAATTCCTCGACGTTATCAACAATTGGTGTATTCCGAATATTGCGAAAGGAGTTTATTTGAAGCCTTAGAGATGCAACTGCAACAAGAATTGAAGCCGGCCAACAATTCAGATAGACGTATTCGATTCCCTTTTGCCTAGATGCGTTAATAAACAAAATTGCCACATTTGGGCATCTGAAAATCTAAGAGCGATTGTTGAGAAGCCCATGCATACTGAAATTATCACTGTTTAGTGCGCTATGGGTTGTGAGCGTTATCAGACAATTTTTTCCAAAATCCAGATGGAAATGCAGTAACGGTTGATCTATTACGCTATTGACAAATTCTAACAACTCAATTTTGGCCTTTATTGGTGATATTGATATCACTGACATTTGGTTTCAACAGGATGGTGATACAAGTCACATAGCCAACGAAACAATCGATTTATTGAAAACCGAATTCTCATTAGCATAAGTTAACGAACTTCAGCTATTGAGTGACCGGTCCGATCATATTCATTTAACGTCACTGGATTATTTATGTGGGGTTATGTTAAAGACAGAGTCTATACGGAGCCAATCGAATCGATTGCAGCCTCAAAACTCAAAATCTGTGAAGTGATTAACGAAATGTATGTGCTTTTTTACCAAAAATTGATTAGTGTTAATGAAAGAATCGACATCTGTGATCGAGGTGGAGAATTGCCCCATATCATCTTTCAGTTATATCTATTAAACTTTTTTCCAATACAACAAAAAATTAAATCAGTTTCACCTATATGATTTGTTTTATTTTATTCGAAAAACAAAGTTCCTGTTGAAAAACTCTTCACAAGAAATTAGAATGACACAAATATAGTAATTTAATCAATCTTTCTTATTAGAGCAGGTGTTCCCAAACTGGGTGGCGTAGAGAAATTACAAGGGGGGTTGTTCGTGACAACCCAAATGAAATAAACAGAAATAATTTCCTCTTTCTATCTACAACAAAGCACACAAGAGTTCAAGGTTCTCAAAACCGTCCCCTTCGACGGCAACGGCCGTGTGTACCGATAACTCCGTTTGGCCTTGGTGTGAGTAAGAGTGTCCCCGCACCCTCAGTGCGTTATTTTCTATGAAGTATTAAGCAATGACGCGATGAGGCCTAATCGTCTTCTGAGACATTTGTCAACCAAACATGCCTCTTTAAAGGATAAACCTAAAGAGTGTTTCGCTGCAAAATCTCAGAACTTAAAGCGCATGAAGTTAGATAGCACTGGATCTGCTGCTCAGTGATCTCCACAAGTGCTTGAAGCTTCCTATGAATTATCTCCTCTTATTGCTAAAGAAAAGAAAAGTCACACTATTGGTGAAACGCTTGTTAAACCATGCATTTTGAAAGCAGCCGATGTTGTCCTTTGAACTGATAGTAGGCAAAATCTATCACAAATACCACTTTCAGACAACACCGTAAAACGCCGAATTGATGATATGGCCGAGAACATTAAAAACCAGGTGGTTGATACAATAAAATCCCCGGTTTTTGCTATCCAACTTGACGAGAGTACAGACGTAGCACAATGTTCTTATTTGATTATATTGTTACATTGTTCGTTACATTGAAAATGAAAGAATGAAGGAAGAACTGATATTTTCCACTGACTTATTGGTGTACGCACAGATGGTGCTCCGTTCTCGCTCAGGATTAGTGCAGTTGGTCAACCAGAAGAATGCTGACATGGTTGGGATTCATTGTTTTATTCACCGCCAAGCCTTGGCAAAACGCTTCCAAACGAACTCAATGCTGTTTTAAAGCTATGTATTACAGTAGTCTACTACGTAAAGAACAGTGCATTAAATGCTCTCCTGTTCAAAAGTCTTTGAAGATTTAGGAAGTGACCACAAAACGCTGCTATTTCATACAGAAGTACGATGACTATTAAAAGGCAATATGTTGGGAAGACTATTTGAGCTCCGTGATGAAGTGATTACGTTTTTGGCACTGCAGATACAAAACGAGCTTAGTGCAGAGTTCAAAAAACCAGTAACTAAGTGATTTTGGCCTATTTATCAGACTTTTTTGCCACATTAAACAACCTTAACTTGAGACTGCAAGGTGCAGACTCAAATATAGAATGCCATTTGAAGAACCTCAAGGAGGAGTTCAGCAAGTTCTTTCCTAACTTGTCAGAGAAGTTTTATAAACTATCAACCTACCCGTTCAACATGGACATTTTGAATAATGGACAAGCCCTCATTTTGGTTGAAGTACTTAAAAGTTTACCCCATGTTTCAGTGAAAGCTGTTCACATGTACTTGCCTTTTTCAACAACATACATGTGCGAAAAAGCGTTTTCAACCCTTGTGGCGATCAAAACCAAGTACCGTAACAAATTTGATGTCGAAAGTGACCTACGCTGTGCTTTGTCCGAAACTCAACTCAGGATCTGTCAACTTATCCAGAACATGCAAGCGCACACATCTCACTAAATTACATTTTATGTTTTGTTTTTGTAAGAAGGTAGGCCTATTGCTTTACCTTCCTTAAATTGAAAATGTATCTGTGTTACAATCTTAAAATTTGTTTCAGTAATTATAATAGTTTTTCATGTAATACTTGTTTTAATTTTCATCATATGTACAAAGGGAGGCGTGGGGGGTCTCCAAATAACCAGAGGAGGCGTGGTATAAAAAGTTTGGGAACCCCTGTATTAGAGGGAGATGTTTTAGAGTGTTTATTGCAACTTTCACACACTTTTGCGAAACGTTTGACGTCTTGATCTAGTTTCGGCCACGAAAAATGGCTACGAGCTATATTTTTCATTTTAATAATGCCTAAGTGACTCGAATGTAATTGTTATATATATATATATATATATATATATATATATATATATATATATATATATATATATATATATATATATATAAAAAGACTTAGAATTATCATCAAGAGTCATTTAACTAGTAAAAACCTTTTCAGAGCTATCAACTCCTATGCAGTTCCTATTCTTACATCTTCTTTTGGAATTATTAAATGGTCTAGAACTGATCTAAATGAATTACAATGTCAAACGAGGAAAATGCTTTGTAAATATCATAAGCACCACCCAAAGTCAGCTGTTCAGAGAGTTACACTACCTAGACATCTTGGAGGTCGTGGATTAACTGATTTGAATAATCTTCATTGTAAACAGATTTTTCATCTACGTTCCCATTTTCATGATAAACAGAGAACGTCTAAATTACATGATATTGTTGTTGCTTCAGATTATAATCTAACATCTCTGAATTTGACAATGCAAAAGGTAGATTTTGATATATTTGATGATAATTCTAAAAGAGAAAGTTGGATGCAGAAGGAATTACACGGAAAGCACCCGAAAGAATTGAAAAATGATTATATTGATGAAATCGCATCGAATAAATGGTTAGTTTCTGGAGAATTGTTTGCTGAAACAGAAGGCTTGGCAATTGCGATCCAGGATCAGGTTGTTTTCACGAGGAATTATAGAAAACACATCATCAAACAAAATATAGATGATTCTTGCCGTAGATGTTTCTGTTCTTCAGAAACAGTTTTTCATATATTATCATCTTGCTCAGTCCTTGCTTCAACAGATTATTTAGAAAGACATAATGCCGTCGCTAATATTATTCATTTTAATCTAGGAATTAAACATGACCTAATTCCCAAAAGAAGAAATTTTTACAAATATGAACCTGATATTACTTGTGAAAATGAAAATATAAACTTTATTTTGATAAAACAATTCTTTGCAACAGAGCTGTAAAACACAATAGACCAGATATCATTCTTACTGATAAAAAGAATAAAATAACATATATAATTGCTATTGCTATACCCGACACACATAATATACAAAATAAATACAATGAAAAATTTCTAAATATATGAAGAAAATATTTATTCTACCGATTATTATTTCTACAACAGGCGTTATTCCTAGGAATCTTCACAAAAGTATTGAGATTTTGGGTCTGAAGAAAATTTGTTTGAACAGTTACAAAAGATAAGTCATCAAATCTTGTAATATTCTTCGTAGATTTTTTCAGAAAAATAATGAGGTAGAGTCATAGGTTTTCTCTTTAGTTTATATTGCTCAGAATCTTATTTCATATTTTATTTATTTGTTTATATAAATGTAATATAATTAACTGACAATTTTGTCATTTATATTCAGAGCAGTATTCTATTTGATCGTTCACCACTTCACACAAAGGAAACTATTAATGAGTAACATTCAGTGTTACTTGACTAAGGTCCGTACACTGGATTTTTCCGGGGAGAAAGCCTCTGACATTACTCGTTGGTACATTGATATCATTGTCTGATGATTCTATAGTGTGTATATATTCTGGTAGATTGATATATTCTCATAACATTGAACGTTATACTAATATATAATTATTCCAGGATATGTTTTGATTATAATCATTGCCTGGCAATGGTATTAATTACCGGGTGGTGGATTTATATTTTTCATGAAATCAGTTTGATTGCATGAACAGATATATGGGCAACTCGTCGGGGTAGAAATAGCCTATCATATTACTATTTACACTGACCAAACGCAAAAAATATTAGAAAATAGTGAAAAGATTTTGAAATTTTTCGAATAACGCAGCTCCAATATCAGAATGCTTTTTCAGATTTATGTTCGAATGAGTAACACACAAAAACTCATTGCAAATTGCATTGAATTATGGCAGGAAATCCGCTATAAGTGGCGTTCAACGAAAATTCACGAAAAATATACTTTACCTATTATTATAGATTTAATTTTCATTCGATAAATTAATGATTCATGAAAATTTTGCAAAACACAAAAAAGGTTTAACAGATCGAGGAGTGAGAACAATCAGTAGCGCATTGTAAGAAAGTTCTGCGGGGTTAAAAAGAAAAAATACCACCCAGTAGAATTCTATGAAAAATTGGAAAGTAAAGTCCTGTATACCCTCAAAAGTAGCATTCATTCGGAATTTGAGCCCAATAACTTGAGAAGTGAAAAATATATTCTTGAAAAACTGAATGTTAACACCCAGTATATCGAAAATTTCTAGAACGATATATTTTTACATGATCTATTTATTCGCAGTAGCAAGGACTACCGCTCAATGCGTGACACTCTGTAAATAGCAGATAAATAGAAAAACATTAATCAACATAAATTGACATAAGACCTAACTAATTCTTGCCATTGTTGATGTGCGCTCGTTAATGATGAGCTTAGATATTCCCAAAAACGATATCAAGACAAAAAGCGTGTTAAAAATTCCTGAAAGAAACAGCGACGAATTTCGAGGGTTCCTGGGTCGCATTTTCTTCTTTGGGCGTGGGTACGCGAATTAAAACACCGATGGAACCCGCGGAGGAGAAAGAAGTCCACAGGCTCGTCGCGGGTGGTCTCCGCAAATTACAATGGACATCAGCGCGCACGTAAGTCGTAACTGATAGAGG
This sequence comes from Cryptolaemus montrouzieri, assembly GCA_013387265.2. Classification (NCBI taxonomy): domain Eukaryota; kingdom Metazoa; phylum Arthropoda; class Insecta; order Coleoptera; family Coccinellidae; genus Cryptolaemus; species Cryptolaemus montrouzieri. The sequence continues at coordinate 25,343,235 of JABFTP020000165.1, read as the reverse complement.
TTAATGAGTTATTTTATTGTTTTATAAAATTGTTCTCACAAGGCGGAATGACTGGAATGACGATAGTTACAGTTTCAATTTTCTTCGAAATTCTGATTCGACAAAAGTTCTAGATTCAATACGATTCACGTTAAGAGCACTTTTTAATTCTCGCTTATTTTAATTATCGGCATTCTTCTAAGTAGACCAAACATAACACTTGTCCCACCAATTTTCCTCCTCTCCATTTATTTTCGAAGAGAATCTGAATAAACTACGTACAGATCACATCAAACGATAATAAACTTGCTGAAGGCTATAGTGAGGCTCAAGACTCCTGGCGATATACCTTTACACATCACTCTAAGTATCCCTCAGGCATCATACGTAAAATAACAAGCTGAGAGCGTCACTTCCCAGTAATTACACAATTACACAAAGGAAGGATTGGTATCATCAAGAAAATGATACTTCTTGGAATAGTTCAAAACTCCTCAAGGTAGCAAGCCTGGGGTCACTGGATATCTGAACTAAGACTATATGCGACGATATATTAGCAGAACTTTATGCTATTTATCGACATTGCGTCGGACTTGCCGATAGAACGGAGAGTCTGCCACAATAACCTTGGAACATCAAGTGATAGTAAAATAGCAATAGGAATTCCTGTTTCCAATTGCCAAAACCTGGCATGAATGAACAATAGACTCACTCTCGTCTGGATCCAAAGTCATTCAGACAATCGAAGTCTTACTTCTGCTAGAACCAGAACCATGTTTGGGTTGCATGCTAAACATGCAAAAACAGATAATACAAACGAGTACTCAACTCACTCTGGTTAAATCACCATGGCTTAATACATTAGAAATTGTTCATTAAGGACGTCTGAAATCGTAAAACCATCCTAGTAGGATTGGTGAAGGCTAAGTTGAAAGTCGCTTCAGGCTGAAGGCTTAAATACAACGTTCTGCTTGAAAGAGGGAGAAACGACAAAGCGCAAAACCTCAGAATAACGAGCAGTGAGTAGAATCAGGTTTGATGCTCTTCCTACAGCACACGGTACTGTGTTTGACAAATTGGCATGCTACACCTACTGTAGTGGTGGTCTCTAATTCTGCCACATCATGAAACAATATATTTTAAAACTCTGCTAGCCGAAAAATTCGCTCCTATCTTTCCTAAGGCAAAGTAAAAGAAATTTTTGTGAGAAATAACTTCTGGGTGACCTCTGATGTCAAATTGTTTAGTTATAATTCAGCGCCGATACCCTGAACTGATGGAAACATATAAAAATGAGAAAAAAAACATTCAAAACTAATAGAAAAACAAACGGAGACTATTACCAAATTGATGATATGATTTTTGATGATACAACTCTATCTAAGGGATCTGAAGATATATGGAGTCTGAAGCATTTGTCGGACAGCTTACATGAAAGGGCGTTGGTCTGGTTTTCTGGAACGGGTTGGCAGTGAATGGTGCCAAAACTCAGAAACTGTTGCTGATTTTGAGAGATACTTCTGGTCTTGCCACGGATTTTGCTGTAGACAGTAAGGTCTGTTTTTTGGGGATTAGTGTTGATCCGGTTTTGTCGTGGAATGCTCATGTTGAGTATATGTATGTATATGTTCTTAGACGTATGGTTTCATCTGTTTCTCCAATGATTCTGAGGATGGTTTATTTTGCGTTGATCGAGTCTTCCCCTTCAGATATTGCGTGGTAGTGTGGGGTGGTTGTTCTGGGCGTGAATTACTGTTTCGTCTCCAGAGGAGGGCTGTCAGGGTGTTGGGGGACTGGGCTACAGGGATTGCTGTAGGAGCACCTTCAGGTGGCTTGGCATACTTATCTTTCCTTCTCTTCATGTATTTGAGTGTCTAGTGGATGCCACAGCAACTTAGCAACTTTTAAAATAAACTCTGATGTTCATTCTCACAACACAAGAAAAAGATTTCTTTCAACTCGGTAAATCACTGATAGGTTTTAATTTTCATGCTGTTGATTTCTTCAATAGGCTGTCGATTCCATAATATGTCTCAAATCGGACGGTTACAAGAGAAAGCTCAGGCAGATTCTTGCTCGGGAGGTCTTATACTCAGTTGAAGAGTTTTATAATGTCAACTTTTTGTGAATTTTTTATTGTCTACCATTTGAAAGTTTCTATTTAACTTGTATTCAGTATTTTTATCGTGTATATGTAATTCAATGTACTTTTATTCTATTTTAATTCAAGTCATTTTTAAATTGATTACATTTATCCTATTACTTTTTGTATTATATCTGAGGTTTTATTTATACAAATTCATTTGTTATTTTTGTCCTTTGTTTTGTATTGTAATCAACGCTCTGACCTGTGCAAACACTTTTTATTATGTGTAAGGCATTAATAATACTGAATACTGAATAGTGGTAGGTAATCAATAAGAAAACAATTTATGACAATATTGCTAAATAGGTGCTTTCATAGATATTAGTTGAAATTACGAACTTGGATTCATATGACATCTTATAACATTTTGTAGTGAAAAAACTACGTTTTAAGACTTTTTTTATGAGAATTTACTGTGGAGAACATCAACTCGAAGAGGGTGTTCACGAACGCTCTGTATAATATATGTTAGATTTCCCCATTCTTTCTGCTTCTGCTTTTAACGCCTCTTTCCTGTAAACACTCCGAAAACAGAAGCGCGTTGATCTTGTACTCGATCTGTTGTATTTTGAACATTCACACCAAATGTTTGCCGTTTTCCTTTGTTACTGATATTCCGTCCGTTTTACGACCTCTCGGATATCTCGGCAGGAAATATTTGTCCTCGTCATCATCGGCGACAAGTGTCATAGCGTGTCAAGAGGAAGTTGTTTTATGCCCCCAGTCTTGAATTCGAAAAGGTTTATTAGGCATACGGTCGGTTTTGAGGTTAAGTTCGGGTATTATCGCTACGATCTGGACGCAGAGTGGCGCCTATACTGACCAGAATTACGGGATTACAGGGCAACGGTCTAAGCTGGTATCCAGCTCGACGTTTAGTCCAAAATGCAGATCCGAAACGAGGATGTTAAGATTCAGACAAATCATTCAAGTTACAACTCTATAAATCGAATTATTTAAAATTTTATATTTCAATTTGTAATTCGTTAAATATGTAATTTAGAAAAAATTATATTAAATTATCCAGATTCAATTAGAAGTTTCTTGAAAACTGGTTGATTTAACCCACTTTCCATTCAACAATTGATTGATTTGTGCTCAATTCAATTGAAATATACCGATCAGTCTGCATTCATAGAGCTCTAGAATGTCAAATTGAACTGGAAATTGAAAATTTTCGAAACTATGGACACAAGAAATGATTCAATTTCCTCTTATGAGTTAAAATTCCGTTATGACCCGGATAGAATCGATTGAATTTTAAGACGCAAATATTCACTTAACCTTATTACGAGTTGAATCTCTAAGACGAAAGTCGAAGTACCCCCATACTCTTTATTTCAAATTATCGACGAAAATTCTGCTTATATTTCTAACAGATACGAATTTTTATTCAATTTGAATTTGTAACTTGTAATTCCACTGATTTTCTCTAATTAAAATTTCAAGAAAGTCTGAAATTAAGTCGCAACATTATTAAAGTACATTCAAGATTCCGTTGATTCTTCATTCCGTCGAAATTCCGTCACAAACCATAATTGAATTGTTCAAACTTCAAATGGCAAGTTAAATTTCGTTTACTTACAATAACAAAGTTATTCGTTTCATCAAGAATTCGAGTTCTGTTAAATTTTTATTCTTTATGTTAAATCTACTAAATTTTAAGTCGCAAATCAAAATGAAAATGGTCATTTACCTCCATAAGGAGTTTGATTTCAAATTTATCTACAAATGAAGATTTAAATTATCAACGCATTTTCAACAGGTACGAATTTTCATTCGATTCGAGATTGTAACTTGCAATTCCACTGATTTTCGTTAATGGGAATTTTATTATTATCATTTAAAAAAATACAGAGTTGAGGATATAAATCCTATAAAACTCAAAATTAAATAAAAGATATCCAAAACAAACTTAAAATATTACAAATTAATTGAATTTAAATTAAGTACTAGAAAAATAGAAAAAAGAACAACGTTAAATAAATCCATTTCTTCTCCAGCTGTCAAATCGATTTTTGAAGGCGTTGATGGAAGGAGCGCTTACCACATTCGAGTTCAGGCGATTCCAGCAGCTGAAGACTCTGTTACTCAAGAAGTTTTCCCGGCATCCCGCGAAAAATCTTTCTCTTGCTAGTTTGAGATTGTGTCCTCGGAGGTGATTTGAATTCAAAGAGAAGAGATGAGACATATAGATGCCGAAAAAACCATGAAGAACCCTGTAGACAGTAATCAAGTCGCCATGAAGCCTGCGATCTGCGAAAGATGAGAGGTTCATCAGTGAAAGGCGCTCTTGATAGCTTGGCATTTGACGACCAAAGGGTATTCTCTGCACTGGAGAGTGGGAGTCACCGATCAACCACGGATGCCATACAGGACCAGTAAATTCTAGAATCGGCCGGACATACGTTTTGTTGAGGGAAGATAATTGTCGAAAAATGACAGTTCCTGAAGCATTTGTGAATGAGAAATAAGCTTCGTTTGGCCTTACTACTTGTATGCATTACATGAGATGTTCAGGAAAGGTCACTACTGATAACAACACCCAGGTCAACATGTGAAGAACAGCTCTCAACTACACTTCCAGCAATGACACATTGACGCTTAGGGTTATTCGAAGCGAGGTGCAACACGCGGCACTTGGCAATGTTGAGAGGCAACATCTTCAGCACATCAAGCTTCCATGACTTTGGGGTCCTCGTGAAGAGTATTATTGGGATCTGTGGCAACATTGAATAATTTAATGTCGTCTGAGAAGGCTGCACTTTGGGAGACGAACCAGCTGGGAATGTCAGAGACATACAATACAAACAGAAGAGAGCCCAAAACGGACCCTTGGGAAATACCATTAAGAACTGGCTGAAAAGAAGAAGTATCAGTGCCCACCCTAACAGCGAATTGCCTATCAGTTAGAAATGCTTCTACCCAACGTAATAATAGACCTCGAACGCCGAAATGTTCAAGTTTATGTAAAAGGCGCTTCCTGGGAACCTTAGGCATGGGTAAAATCCAAATAAATAATGTCTACAGGAATTCTTTTATGAAGGGACTGGGTCCAATCATTGAGGCATTGAAAAAAGTTGGTGATCACAGATCGACCCGGTACAAAACCATGCTGTTGGTCAGGAATAACAGAATCATGGATTTGATCAGCGCCTTAGAAATAATTCTTTCGAAAGTAAGTAGAAAGTATAGGATAGGACTGATAGGTCTATAATTCGAAGGATCGTACTTATCACCCTTTTAAAATATGCGTTACAGAAGCTCTTAACCAAGGAGTGGGACACCAGATGACAGTGAAAGTTGCATAATTTTACTGAGAGGAGCACTGATAGATTTCATTTCATGATTCCAATAACGAGGCTCAAAATCCATCTGGACCAGGTGCAGATGAAGACTTAAGTCTGACAAGAAGACTTTCTATTATTGCAGGCTCAATAACTACATCAGTAATACTCTCACCGCATCTCGGTCGACCAATTTAAGGCATCGGGCCATCCAGCTCCTTAGAAAAAGCTTGCGAAAATGTGTTAATATTGTCGCCGATTTCAAACGGCCAGAAGCCAAACACCCGTTGGTGTTGCGGACCACTGGGAAGGATATTGTGCTGTTCAGAGCATTACGCACATACTTCAAAAACTTTTTGGTATCCCTGGACTTGACCAATTGATCCTCAAACTGTGCTTTGAATCGACGAACATGGGATGAGAGCTCCTCCGAGAATCTCCGATGACCTATAAAATCGTTCTCCAACTTGCTTTTCTGAAATTTTTGCCACAAACTTAGCTTGAATCTCGCCATGCGCAGAATGTCCGAGGTTATCCATGGTTTTGTTGGATTGTGTTTGATCGTAATGGTTTATGAAAGACTAAATTTCGAATCACAATATTATTAATTTCCAGTTGAGGTTTATTAAGTTTTCTATCTGTTCGGTCAGAAATCGTAATAGAATTTGTTAAATTCCAAGTGATATGTTGAATTTTCGTTAAACTCTGAATCACAATTCGAAATTCTGTTGAATTAGTTTTGCAACTCACAATTTCGTTTTTACCTAAATTTCTGATGTTTGAATTCTTTAGAATCTATATAAGGTAGGATTTCTGAATTCTTAATTCAAATTTCAGATCACAAGCGCATTTCATAATTTTCAGAGGATAAATTTTTTTCAATTTCTAATGTCAACTTTTAATTCCATGCAATTCTGTTAGTAGGAAATAAATCAAATTCTGAATTTAAAACTGCGAAGAAATGGTAATTCAAGCAAATTCCTGTTAGTTAAATTTCTCTCAGTGCAAGTTAATATTATTTCAATTTTCAAGTGTAAGTTTCATTAACTCAAACTCATCTATCATTAGAATTGAAAGTCTGGAGTTTGAAGAATTCAAAACTATGCTTAAGGAACAAGTCCATCCCTGTGATGGTCCTCTCAGATTACGTCACTTTAAATGGGTGAAATTCTAACCGATATTTCGGATGACGTTCGTCATTTGTTATTTGCCAAAATACGAGAAATTCATACCTCGCTTTTAATTACCCATTTAACATTTTGCTTCGTAAAATATGTGTTATCTGGTCAACTGCGACTTAGGAGTGGCGCCAGGGCAATTTTTGAAGAAGGATGGAAGGGATATCTGAGACTGATACGTTGAGATTTGGTTACATTTACTTCTTCGAATTGTCAACTGGAGTGATAGATGATGCGTGTAATATCCTAGTGATGAAAATCTTAAAATGTAATAATTGAATACCAAATTCTTTTGTTGTGCAGAAAAAGTTACGGGTATTAAAACTATTTATTCATTGGAATGAAAAAGAGAATTACAATAGAAACAAACTGCAGAGCATGTTGAAATGATAATGATTCAAAACATGCCAAGCCTCCCACGATAGACTTCAAGTGCAAGCTCGGGAAAATGAGGAAAAACGTAGGAAGCATACTGAATTTAATATGATTCAAGAAAATAGGAGAAAGAACTTGAGGAAAACCAGTTGTTTGTAGTAGTTTCCTCAGCCCCACCACACTTAGACTGTCTATAGAATTCCACTTGAAAAGCATACTACGTATATAACTACGTCCATGACCTATTCTTAACCAATTCAAAATACAAAAAATTTTTTTTTCTGGGACTAAAACCAGAAACCTTTTAGTTAGGATCTTGTATGAGTAACTTATTAAAAACAACAACTACTTCCCATTCATTTTTCCAAAGGGCTAACACATCAAAAGGAGCACGCAGAAAACAAAACGATCCATTTGGGTATTTAAATATTTTCTTCAAGCAAATGTATATGATGGTTTTGTATAACTGTATACAGGCTGGCCCACGAATAATAATAAATAATAAATAATTTCGTATATATAAGTTGTTCCGTTTCCGAGAAACAAATCAAAGTTATGTTTTTAGATAGAACACCCTATATAATTCAATGATTTTGGCCTTGTGAAATCAAATGAAGGTGACTTTGTTCAATATTACCTACACCTGAGTTCAATGGTTTCTGAAATATATGAGATTTTTTGAAATTTGATGACATTTTGAAATTTTCTTTTCTTTTCTCGTTGTGACTTTCCGATTGAGATTTTGCAAAAATTATGTTACCGATACTCCATTTCTGAGTAACCATTGATGGGAAACTTTGAAATTGATACAGAGTTTACAGTACAGAATTTCCGATTCTGCCCTTCTTCAAGCCTCATTTTTTCAATTCTTCCAAATGACACACTCTGTATTTTATACTCTGTAATGATCGGTTATTTTTATACCTATCGAACGATACCCATGTTACCTATGAGATTTCTGAGATTTCCCTAATTTTCCGATATTTTGTGTCTCAATATTCATCTCGAAATGTTTTCCCACGGTTTTGAAGATGGGTGCATGTCACTTGAGAAAACAAAACAGGAGTTTGTATGATATGCTACTAAAAACACCATTTTCAATTCAAAAACGATCCAAAAATCTCTGCATGGACCGATGTGAAGAGGATGAAAATATGGAATTCAGTTTAAAAAATGCAGTGTTCGGAGAAGTTGAAAATTGTTCAATTCGATCCTATTTCTTATTTTCATCCTTGAAAACTCTTTATCTTTTCAGGTGATAGGTATTCATAACATTTTTTCAAATCCATTTCTTTTTTGCTCATATAACTAATTTTCGAAAAACATAGATTATAGTAATGGAAATAAATATGCTTTGTATGAGTGAAAATGTTTGACAATGGAGATTATTACTACAAATCACGGAAAGGAAAGATTGCATGAATAATTGAAGCAGTAGAAATGTTACAAAAGATGTTTAAAATGGCCTCCACTTTGCTCTATGCATAAATGTATTCTCCTTTCGAAAGATGCCCTTACTCCTAACAGCATTTTAGGCGTAACAGTCTGGAAAGCTTCCCTAATCCTATTTTTCATATCTTCCGGTGTAGTTGGTGGCGTACGATAAACATACTCTTTCCACCGGAAGAAGTCGAGGCACGTTAAATCTGGTGATCTCGCTGGCCAATTGCAGGGTTTTCCTCTTCCAATCTATTCTTCCCGAAAATTATCATTCAAATGATCTCATTTGTTGGCTGCAGTGCGCAGGGGCTACATCCTGTTGGAACCACATTCGTTTTCTCATGTCAACTGGCACATTTTCAAACAGCTCTGGTAAATCGTTGACCAGAAAATTGAGGTACATCTGTCCATTCTGGTTTCCATCGAAAAAGAGGACCTACTACATGAGGTCCTATAATTGCTCCCCATGTATTGACCGACCATCTATGTTGGTGATAATTGTGTTTGTTTACTAAAGCATTATTCTGGAATGTACTTTCATTAGACAATAGAATTGAATTCAGGAAATCCTCATTTTCTGCGAGCATTTCTAACACCCACATACAAAATTCGAGTCGTCGTTCATGATCTCTTTGTGACTGTTCTCAATGGGCTCCAACGTGATTTTCATGAAAACCATGATTTTTCAATATTCTTCCCACACTTTGTCTACTCAGACCTATTTCTTGAGAAATCTTTTGGAATATTATATGTATTGCTTCAAATATCCATGCAATCTTTTCTTTTCCGTGATTTGTAATAATATTCTCTATTGTCAAACATTTCCACTGATTCAAAGTATATTTTATCCCATTAAAATAATCTATGTTTTTCGAAAAATAGTTATATGAGTAATGAAGAAATATATTTGAAAAAATATGTTATGAATACCTATTACCGGAAAAGGTAAAGAGTTTACAAGGAGGAAAATTAGAAATAGGCTCGAAATGAACAATTTTCAACTTCTCCGAACACTGCATTTTTTAAACTGAATTCCATAAAATACTCATTTTCATCGTCTTCACATCGGTCCATGCAGAGATGTTTTGATCACTTTCAACTTATTGACTTGAAACTGGTGTTTTGAGTAGCACATTGTACAAACTCCTGTTTCACTTTCTCAAGTGACATGCACCCATCTTGAAAAACGAGGGAAAACATTTCGAGATGAATATTGAGACACAAAATATCGGCAAATTAGAGAAATCTCAGAAACCGTAAAAGGTGGGCATAGGTAACATGAGTATCGTTCGATAGGTATAAAAATAACCGATCATTACAGAGTATAAAATACAGGGTGTGTCATTTGAAAGAATTGAAAAAATGAGGCTCGAAGGACAGAATCGGAAATTTTGTACAGTACACTCTGTATCAATTTCAGAGTTTCCCAACGATGAATACTCGGAAAAGGAGTATTAGTAACTTAATTTTTGCAAAATCACGATCGAAAAGTAACAACGAGAGAGAAAAAAATTGTCAAAAATCATCAAATTTCAAAAAAACTCAAATATTTGGAAAACCATCGAATTTAGGTATAAGGAATATTGAACGAAGTAAAATTCACTTGATCTCACAAAGCCAAAAATCATCAAAATATATAGGGTGTTCTAGTTAAAAAAACATAACTTCGATTTGTTTCTCAGCAACGGAACAACCTGTATAAACGAAATTGTTTTTAAATTGTGACCGTAAGAGAATTGCATCATATCGTAAAAAAATTAAAAAAGTCGTCGTTTTAATGGCATTATGGCACTTCCAGTGACTCGTGGGCCATCCTGTATATGATGGCAGAGCTCATGAGCGAGACAGGATGTTGGACGACTAGTAATTCCCCAAAATATACTTCATCATCCAATAGATCAAGTAAGATAAAAAACATGGTGGATAGTAACAAAACGTGGTGTATTCATAATTACTGAAAAATCAAGGCAGAAAAGTTACGTGGATGGTAGAAAAGTTATATCGCAAATAAATCACTTTTGGAGTTATGACAAATAAATCAGGTTTGGAGAAAAATAAACCCCTTTCGCCAGAGCCTACGTACAATAGTAGATTTCGCAATCCAGTCTGGGGAATCAACTTAGTGATATGATATAGACTTTTGTAAATTGTTTAACTTTCGTGGTTCAGAAAAGAAGAGGAAAAAATTATTCATACAAAGGTTTTTCATAATAATATTCCTAAGCATAATATGAAATCTGCATAAGTGCATCTTGCTGATTAACGGAGATATGGCGATTTGGAAAATTTCAACCCCTCCGTTCCAATTCGGAACTTAAGGGTTTCATCAAAAAATTCTCAAACAAATATATTAGACGATAATACGTCAAAATACAATATGAAACCCACATAGCTTTCCCTTAGTCATTACCGGATCTAACCCCTTCTACTCCGTTTCGGAAGTTAAGGGTCTAACCGAAAATACTCATTGAGCACAAGATTTTGATAATAATATGCCTAAGGATAATATGAAAACTGCATAAATGTATCTTGGTTATTACCGGAGATATGGCAATTTGAAAATTTTCAACCCCTCCTTCCCTATTCGGAAGGTAGGAATCGTATCAAAAGATTCTTCAAAAAAGTTTTGATAATAACAACATGTCTAAGGATAATATGAAATCATTGTAAAGTATGTGCAATTATTCAAACGTCGAGATCGTGTTTCGTCTGAGTAAGGAATTCACGGATGTACCTACATTCTCAAACGCACCAATCACGCCGGCTAATATTTCCAACTGCTGGTTCTTCCTTGTCTATTGTATATAATGAACCCTTAACAAGAAGATCGAAACCAGTAGTTATTCTGATTGTTACACCTTTGTGATTCTGATATCGCTCAAGTAGCATCCTGAACTGTCAGATGTGGGTGTTTCTAATCTACAACGAACAAACGCGGTGTCTATGTCAAACATGAACGAAAAATCTGTAAATTATTTGGTTTTCGAAGAGACTTCACGACCTGATACGTTAAGTAACGTAATTGGAAAGGCAGTGCTTCTAGCGTAATTCTTATTAGAATGACGACGTTTAAGATCAGAAAATGAATTCTTTTCCATTTGTCTGCTCGAACAGTAACCTGTCTCGAAATTATCCCCTTCAAACAATATTTTATTTGTTAAAAATCAATGCAAAATCACTAAAGCTGCAAGTAACTTCACTGGAACTACTATACTTTATGAACTAAGCCTCAGATTGTCAAGAAATTTGGACAAGTAACTTTTGAAGCATAGTACTCCGTGAATTCATGCTATTTTCATTAATTTTCTTTCTCAAATATAATGAGTAATTATTAAAAAGTTCCATAACATCGCCATTAAAAAGTTCATTCCTATCTCTCGACCGTAACGTAAGTAGGATGCATTACAGGATATCCTACACCGGGTTCAAAACGCAATTAGTTACTAACAATATTTATACGTCTCTTACATGCCGGGGTGCATCAATTTTCTTCACGTTGACAAATATGACCTCGGCGAAATGCCTCTCCCGATTCGATAAGATCTTCTCGCATTAAACGCGAATGGAGAACGGGGAGGACACGATCAATTTGGACTCAGGCCTGCCCAGCTGTTCTCTTGAGCAAGATGGATGAGACGGGATTTTAATTATGTAAGCGATTATTACAATAACAAATTGTGGATAGTTTAATAGGATCGCGCTAACGAGGACAGTGGCGCACGATCAATTATGACGGGTCGTTAAGACGTTAAATTTCTAATATTTCAAGTGGCTATCTTGGTGCCAGGTGACTGGAAATCCAGAAATTTGCGCGTGCAGAACCGCACGCACGGTAGAAGTGAAACTACTTTCCAGTCCTATTCGCGAAGTGCGAATAGGACTGGATTTCCGAGCGTTCCGTGGAAGCTTTCAGGTGTATGAATAGTTTGTCCTCATTTTTTTTCCAGTATGTTTCGAATTATTATCTGAAAATCAGTCATCTTATCGTATACTCACATTTTGTGTGTTCCAGTAACAGTTTAATCTGAATTTGAAATTGAAGTATTCAACATTTTCACCACTTACAGTGGAAACAATCAAGAAGACATCAAAATACATGCTAATGAAATTAATAAATGTTATTGATGTCATCCCTGAAATTCCCGGATAAAACCCGATAACTTTAAGATCTCTGCTATAAAGTACAAATCGATATCATTAACCATCAATGTATGCTAACATCGGCGTCCTATTTGTTTGATTGTTTCAGCACGTAATTTATCACACGGCTTTCAATAATTATATTTATAATTTATTTTATTTATAATTTATTACCTTTCCTCAATCGTCGCATAATTTAGAACAACATTATCACTAGCGAATGAGGAGTTTAGATCAGAATTAAATATATTTTCTGATATTTTACTACAAATTAATGGTTTTCCAATTGTGTCCTTTGAGACAAAAGACACTGCTCTTTCCAAAATTTCATGATTCTAAGTAAATGCGAATACCCTTCAGCTTTCAATTCCTTTCATAGTGTCAAAATGCGGAGATGCGATATGAACATCAGTATTTTCCGATTGTGTTGACTGGACAGTTTCATTTCTTTCCATAGATCCTAGCGATTGCAGACTTGAATATTCAGTATCAATTTCAACTTGATACATTTATGCGTTCTTGAGTAAAGGCGGAAATGTTAATTTTCGTTATAAAAATTCGTAATCTCATTACAAGTTTACACGTTTTCTTTTTCTTGTATCCATACTTCTCGCTAAACTTCATGTGGTAATGGAAAATACCCTATAGGATTTCTAACGGGATTACTTCAGGGGCGATAGACTTACGAGAAACTAAGGTAAATCAAATACATGGTCTGTCTTCTTTTTCGAACAAAAAATTAATAAATGAATAAAAACAATGCATACCTCGAGTTAAATTCAACATAATCTAGCCATACACCTGCGTTCTCTACTGCATGGAAATGAATGGTGCCCATTTTCAGCACTCAATAAACTAATCACAAAAGTAAGTAGTTTTCCACTTTTTTAGCTGCCATTTCGTTAACGATGAAAATTTTGAAGCGAAAATGTAAGGCTAGATAGTACTCGATAAGATCCTCAAAATGAGGTATCGCAACACCCCTCATCCCTATTTAAAATCAGGGGGCTGTGCTCACCCCCGATAGGGGATTGAAGTTACGGGGATGAAAAAATCGGAAAAGTTGTTCCCCCTCGAATCAGGAATCGACGGATCCGAGAGATTTTCCATATTTTTATTTTAAAACGCGTTTCCGTGTACAATGTTATACCACAGATTCTTCAGCTCGAAAAACTCGATTTAGGCCAACTCACCTATGTGAAAAGTTTCTTCGTTTGGCCGTTAGAGGTCGCCAAATCCAATGATTTTTTTTCTTATTTTTCAAATAATTCGAGAATGACTCGATCAATAGAAACCATATTTGGTATGCGTAATCGGGTGCATTATTCGCGTTTTTTAGTGATCCACTCAAGGACCATGACGTTTTACAAGTGTCCCAAAAAACTCGAACGTGTTTTTAATCAACCATAATTTTTCAACTGTCTTCATTTGAGCTAAACTGGTTTGGACATTGAGTAGCTAGGCTAATTATCAAACTTTTTGTCTCTTGAGAAATTTTGATATGTTGAGCGGTTCAATCACAAAAAACAGTTTTCTAATTTCATTTCTTCAATCACATCACATTTGACCATGTTGGCTTTGGATTTATTTCTGTGGTCTGACAGATTGTCATTTTATTAGGCTTGATAACCAATTGTTGACACAACAGTGTTCCTTAAGTTCTCAACTAGGTATTTTGGTGATTTTTTTATCACTATTAGGCACGGAGATCAATGGGCGTGAAAATGCGAGAGTATATGCTGAAAGATTTCCAGATCGCATAGTGCCGACCACCAAACGTTTGAAAATCTGGAGAGGCACCTCCGCGAGAATGGTTGCTTCAAGCCCAGGAATCTGGATCGAGGAAGATAACGAACAGTAAGGATGGTAGAGCGCGAAGAACAAATTTCAGACATGGTTCAGGAAAACCCACAATTAAGCACGCAGAGTTTCGTTTTGCAGCTGGTCGTTCTTAAAACAAAGATTCATTATGTCTTGAAGGAACAATTATTTCATCCCTATCACCTAAGGATCCTGAAAATCGTCTAACTTTCTGCCGATTTATCCAAGAGAAGAGAACTCAGGATCTTCACTTCATTCATTCTATTTACTGACGAATGCACTTTTACTAGGTCTGGCATCACTAACCTTCACAATGAACACGTGTACAGTGTCGTAAATCCACATACTTTTACAAGTACACATCATCACAATCAATTCAAAATTAAAGTATGGAGTAATTGACAATTTCACTATTGGTCCGGTAGTGATTCCAGATCGAGTAAACAGAGAGGCATATTTGAATTTTTTGCAAGAAACTTTGCCGGATTTGTTGGACTATATTCCAGTATTATTGCGTGCAGAAATGTGGTTTATGCTTCAGCGGTTCGCGAGTTCTCACATGCACCGTATGCGAATCGTTGGATCGGAAGGGGAGGTGATGCTTCTGCAAGTTGGCCAGCACGATCTCCCGACTTGACACCGTGCGACTTCTTTCTTTGGGGTGCTTTAAAATCAAGAGTTTACTCTTCTCCAATTGACACCTTGGAAGAGTTACATATGAGAATTTTAAATGCGGCGAACTCCTTCAAAAATGACCCTGAAGTAATGCCAAGGCTCCAATTCAATTTCTTAAAGAGGGTTGACTCCTGTATTCAGCAAAATGGTGGAATTTTTGAACACTTACTATAGTTGAATGAAATTTTGGGTGTAAACTAATCAATCGTTATTCTGAAGTGATTTGTTTTTCTTATTTAGTTTTCAACTGGCCAACCTGTTTTCATATTTTGAATAGTCATTGTGAAAAACTTATTAAATGTTTTCTTCGAATTTTCGATTTTTGTACTACTGAACATTGAATTTTCTATTTACTTAATCCGATTTAGAAACCTAGAAAACATCATTTTGTCAACAAGAGGTTGTCAAGCATAATGAAACGACAATCTGCCAGGTTACAGAAACAAATCCAAAGCCAACATGGTCAATATGTGATATTTTTGACTTGCTAAGTGGATGAAGAAATTAAATCATGAAATTGAAAAACTGTTTCTTGTGATTGAACCGCTGATCACATCAAATTTTCCCAAGAGACAAAAAGTTTGATAATTAGTCTAGCTACTCAATGTTTGAAACAGTTTTGCTCAAACGCAGACAGTTGAAAATTTTGGTTGATTAAAAACACGTTCAAGTTTTAGGGACACTTGTAAAACGCCAAGATCATTGAGTGGATTACTAAAAACGTGAAAAACGCACCCTGAAATTCCCGGATAAAACCCGATAACTTTAAGATCTCTGCTATAAAGTACAAATCGATATCATTAACCATCAATGTATGCTAACATCGACGTCCTATTTGTTTGATTGTTTCAGCACGTAATTTATCACACGGCTTTCAATAATTATATTTATAATTTATTTTATTTATAATTTATTACCTTTCCTCAATCGTCGCATAATTTAGAACAACATTATCACTAGCGAATGAGGAGTTTAGATCAGAATTAAATATATTTTCTGATATTTTACTACAAATTAATGGTTTTCCAATTGTGTCCTTTGAGACAAAAGACACTGCTCTTTCCAAAATTTCATGATTCTAAGTAAATGCGAATACCCTTCAGCTTTCAATTCCTTTCATAGTGTCAAAAATGCGGAGATGCGATATGAACATCAGTATTTTCCGATTGTGTTGACTGGACAGTTTCATTTCTTTCCATAGATCCTAGCGATTGCAGACTTGAATATTCAGTATCAATTTCAACTTGATACATTTATGCGTTCTTGAGTAAAGGCGGAAATGTTGATTTTCGTTATAAAAATTCGTAATCTCACTACAAGTTTACACGTTTTCTTTTTCTTGTATCCATACTTCTCGCTAAACTTCATGTGGTAATGGAAAATACCCTATGAGATTTCTAACGGGATTACCTCAGGGGCGATAGACTTACGAGAAACTAAGGTAAATCAAATACATGGTCTGTCTTCTTTTTCGAACAAAAAATTAAGAAATAAATAAAACCAATGCATACCTCGAGGTAAATTCAACATAATCTAGCCATACACTAGCGTTCTCTACTGCATGGAAGTGAATGGTGCGCATTTTCAGCACTCAATAAACTAATCA
Organism: Cryptolaemus montrouzieri; assembly: GCA_013387265.2. Classification (NCBI taxonomy): domain Eukaryota; kingdom Metazoa; phylum Arthropoda; class Insecta; order Coleoptera; family Coccinellidae; genus Cryptolaemus; species Cryptolaemus montrouzieri. The sequence continues at coordinate 25,326,588 of JABFTP020000165.1, read as the reverse complement.
CAAAAGTAAGTAGTTTTCCACTTTTTTAGCTGCCATTTCGTTAACGATGAAAATTTTGAAGCGAAAATATAAGGTTAGATAGTACTCGATAAGATCTTCAAAATGAGGTATCGCAACACCCCTCATCACTATTCAAAATCAGGGGGCTGTGCTCACCCCCGATAGGGGATTGAAGTTACGGGGATGAAAAAATCGGAAAATTTGTTCCCCCTCGAATCAGGAATCGACGGATCCGAGAGATTCTCCATATTTTCATTTTAAAACCGGTTTCTGTGTACAACGTTATACCACAGATTCTTCAGCTCGAAAAACTCGATTTAGGCCAACTCACCTATGTGAAAAGTTTCTTCGTTTGGCCGTTAGAGGTCGCCAAATCCAAAGATTTGTATACTCATTTTTCAAATAATTCGAGAACGACTCGATCGATAGAAACCATATTTCGTATGCGTAATTCGCGTGTTTTAATGATCCACTCAATGACCTTGACGTTTCAAAAGTGCCCCTAAAAACTAGAACGTGTTTTTAATCAACCATAATTTTTCAACTGTCTCCATTTGAGCAAAACTGTTTTGCACATTGAGTAGCTAGGCTAATTATCAAACTTTTTGTCTCTTGAGAAATTTTGATATGTTGAGCGGTTCAATCACAAAAAACAGTTTTTTAATTTCATGATTTCTTTTCTTCAATCACATCACATTTGACCATGTTGGCTTTGGATTTATTTCTGTGGTCTGACAGATTGTCATTTTATTAGGCTTGACAACCAATTGTGACACAACAGTGTTCCTTAAGTTCTTAACTTAGGTATTTTGGTGATTTTTTTATCACTATTAGGCACGAAGATCAATGGGCGTGAAAATGCGAGAGTATATGCTGAAAGATTTCCAGATCGCATAGTGCCGAACCACCAAACGTTTGGAAATCTGGAGAGGCACCTTCGCGAGAATGGTTGCTTCAAGCCCAGGAATCTGGATCGAGGAAGATAACGAACAGTAATGAACGCGAAGAACATATTTTAGACATGGTTGAGGAAAACCCACAATTAAGCACGCGGAGTTTCGTTTTGCAGCTGGTCGTTACTAAAACAATGATTCATGATGTCTTGAAGGAACAATTATTTCATCCTTATCAAACTCAGGAATTACTTCCCAAGGATCCTGAGAATCGCCTAACTTTCTGCCGATTTATCCAAGAGAAGAGAACTCAGGATCTTCACTTCATTCATTTTATTTACTGACGAATGCACTTTTACTAGGTCTGGCATCACTAATCTTCACAATGAACACGTGTACAGTGTCGTAAATCCACATACTTTTGCAAGTACACATCATCACAATCAATTCAAAATTAAATTGACAATTTCACTATTGGTCCGGTAGTGATCTCAGATCGAGTAAACGGAGAGGCATATTTGAATTTTCTGCAAGAAACTTTGCCGGATTTGTTGGACGATATTCCAGTATTATTGCGTGCAGAAATGTGGTTTATGCTTCAGCGGTTCGCGAGTTCTTACATGCACCGTATGCGAATCGTTGGATCGGAAGGGGAGGTGATGCTTCTGCAAGTTGGCCAGCACGATCTCCCGACTTGACACCGTGCGACTTCTTTCTTTGGGGTGCTTTAAAATCTAGCGTTTACTCTTCTCCAATTGACACCCGGGAAGAGTTACATATGAGAATTTTAAATGCGGCGAACTCCTTCAAAAATGACCCTGAAGTAATGCCAAGGGTCCAATTTAATTTCTTAAAGAGGGTTGACTCCTGTATTCAGCAAAATGGTGGAATTTTTGAACATTTACTATAGTTGAATGAAATTTTGGGTGTAAACTAATCAATCGTTATTCTGAAGTGATTTGTTTTTTCTTATTTAGTTTTCAACTGGCCAACCTGTTTTCATATTTTGAATAGTCATTGTGAAAAACTTATTAAATGTTTTCTTCAGATTTTTCGATTTTTGTACTACTGAACATTGAATTTTCTATTTACTTAATCCGATTTAGAAACCTAGAAAACATCATTTTGTCAACAAGAGGTTGTCAAGCATAATGAAACGACAATCTGCCAGGTTACAGAAACAAATCCAAAGCCAACATGGTCAATATGTGATATTTTTGACTTGCTAAGTGGATGAAGAAATTAAATCATGAAATTGAAAAACTGTTTCTTGTGATTGAACCGCTGATCACATCAAATTTTCCCAAGAGACAAAAAAGTTTGATAATTAGTCTAGCTACTCAATGTTTGAAACAGTTTTGCTCAAACGCAGACAGTTGAAAAATTTTGGTTGATTAAAAACACGTTCAAGTTTTTAGGGACACTTGTAAAACGCCAAGATCATTGAGTGGATTACTAAAAAACGTGAAAAACGCACCCGATTAAGCATACTAAATATGGTTTCTATCGATCGAGTCGTTCTCGAATTATTTGAAAAATAAGAAAGAAAATCTTTGGATTTGGCGACCTCTAGCGGCCAAACGAAGAAACTTTTCATATAAGTAAGTTAGCCTAAATCGACTTATTTCGAGCTGAAGAATCTGTGGTATACCGTTGTACATGCAATTCACGGACACCCTTTATATTTCCAAAAGATTTGTTTTCCAAGCACTATTATCTGTGTGTGAAATCTCTATTTTCGGGTTGAAAGAGTGATTACATTAAAGATGGTTTGCAAGTGTAGATTTCTGAACTGAAAAACTTCGTTTCTGTTCTATTATTCTATTATTAAAATTTCTTTTATTATTTTCTGTCGGGCTTAGTTTCATTTTTTTATGTAGTTGCTCACACTATTTTTGATTCGGAAAGTTATATTGAACTCATTTTTATTCATAAAAGACTCAAGTTTCTAACTTGTACTGTCGAAGTAGGTTAACATATTGAATTTTTCATTTGATTTCAGAGTAGGATAAAGCCCAATTCAGAGCTGATTTAGTGTTTATTCTTAAAAATATTATTTACTAATGCAGGATTGTAACTACAATTGAAAGCTACTTATTTTATCAAATTCAATTCTCTATTTTAATTTTCTGGGGAAAAGGTATGTTAACTAATTTATGGATAAAACTATTAAAGGCTGAGCTTTGCATTGATGAAGTTGCAATGATGAGTTATGTATTGTCATATCTGTATGCGATAGTTTATGATAAATCGAGAGTTTACTGGTCTGCTTTGAAATTGTTGTATCTAAAAAACTAATTAAACCATTATTTTTCATTTCTGGGGTAAATTTGATGTTTGAATCTAAGTGAGTCATAAATCTTTCTAAAAGGTTCAATTGTCTATCGTCCCTGTGAAACAATTTAGGATATTGTCCAGGTGGCGGTACCAATATATGCAGTATTTACTGAGTGGATGATTATGTGTTATATTTATTGGACTTAACGGATTACTCATAAGCCGTCCACACCTATGAAATTTTGAAACGGAAATAATTTCAGTTTAAGCAAACTCGTAATAACGAAAGAATGTCTGATTTATCAAACAGGTTGTCAGGATGGAAATCTAATAATTTCTCCACTAAGTCGAAGAATCTTCAGGAGTGCCAGAATAAAAGTTCTGAACATCAAGAGAAGCATTTATATTTCAGTAGAAATTCTGAATTGTTGTATTTTATATGTTTTTTATCAAGTCAAAGCTTCCCAAGTTCAAATGTCAAAAATTAAACGTCTGCGGACCTATTTTGATAGGTAGTTCATCCATACAATTACTTCCTGAAATCTTTCAAGTAAATATTGAAACACTCTATTAATTAAGTAACACTTAACGTTAGACATTTTGATCTTTCTGTTCAGGTACGTATTAATGGCAGTTTCTCAAAGCAAAATCAAAAATTATTAAAATTTCTCGTTATCACGTGGCGTTCAATTCTCTTATCATGATCGCTTGGTCCTAAGGGTTTTCGAATCAAAATCGATTCCTATCGACTGGACAGGTCTATTCTATGATTTAATTATATTCAGATATCCAGAATAGTGTTCGGGTATTTCTAAAACTATGCGTGACCAAGGCGCATACATTCTACATTACCGGCCGACCTCCACGAAATAGGAAGGGGCGGCGGTGCGAACAGGACGTTCATTAATTCAGGATTCTGTGGGGGGTGGGGACCGTTCGGGGGACGGCGGACCCACAGCCACCGTAGCCCGGTAGCAATATCGATACCTTTACATGGATCGCTAATGAAACAAGGTCCCGCAATCAAGGATCGGGGATGAGTCTCCCGGGGGTTAAGAGGGGGTGGAGCAACACAGAGGCCGAGGTATAATAATGCCCGCGAGTCGTACGACATCAATCATGTTACGGAGTGTACGTTTAGCAAACGGGGAAGGAGACAGTTCAAATATTTAGGTGTGGGATATCTGTTATATGAGGAAATGTTATGCGATATCTATATATACTGATAACATATACATATAACTTAAGAATTACCATCAAAAACCTCATCAGTGATCGGCTATGACGTATCAATTCTGAAATTCTAGAAATTTTCACATCAACTACGTATTTAAAGTTTATGAAAAAGTTACACAATTTTGATTTTCTCCGATGAACTATGAATTTCATTAAACTTAATATTACACATCATAATAACATGGAATGTATATTCGTTGATGAAAATTTCATCCATTTTCGAATTCCATTTAAATCTGTGTTCAAAACTAATTAAATTTGTAACTTATGTAACAATTCTCAATAGTTGTTTTGTGCTCTTTCAAATATTTTTACGTAAAATGAAATATTATAATGAGAATCGAAAAACTAAAAAGCCAGAATTTCTACCAATTAGGAAATCGAAGTTCCGAGTTTCATCAAACGTCAGTGATTTCGACATATGTTTTCATTTCATTGAAAGTTGAAATTTCGTTAATTTTAAACAATAATTCGAAATTCTGAAAATTAGGGTATTGTTCAACTTTCATAAACAACCAAGTTATTTTAAATGAAGTTTCATCACAATTCATCAAAGGAACTACAAATAAACAAATTGTAGTTATTTTTAACTAAAATATTAGAAATATCGAACACCACAGTTTGATTAAACAGCAGAATCAAACTACTGATTTCATCAATTCCAGTAAAAGTGTAATGTATGAAGTTATTCCAAACTATAATTCAAAATTCTGAAATGAGAAGTCAACACTGAAAGTTTCGATAGAGAATTTAAAAGAAATTGTAAAAACACGGAACAAAATGTTATTAATTCTTGAGAATAAAATCTGAGTTATTATACATTCATTTTGAATTTCTACTTATGAGGCTAAAGTTCCAAGTAACTTTGAAGTTTCATCAAATCACATTAGATTCAATGAACGTCTTAATGATTCTTTAACTATAAAGTCCTTTACTTTAACTTTGAAGTCCAATAGTACAATTAATGAAACTATCAGATTTAACTGAAGTTTCATCAAATGACATCGTTATCTCGGCTGCATCATAGTAGGACCAGCAGACTGAATCATTCACAAACCAGAATTTGATCAAATTAAGAAATCGAAATTACAATATTATTGATAGAACTAATACGAAAAAGAATATTTTCGGAATGGTTGCTTAAGTGGGGAAACCAGTTAAGACTGATCGAAAAATCGACTATTTTTATTGCAGAAATTGTTAGTGTAACTAGTCAAGAATATGTGGTCAACATTTGAAAGTAAAATTCGCATTATTCCCAATGCTATGAGGACTTACGTGATCGCCCGTCGGTTCGGAGTCGAAGCGAGCGGTAGTTAGAACGGAGCGGTCGCTCTGGGACCCTTTTTCGGTTACCTGCCTCAATACCGCTGTACTAATGGATAATAGAGAGAGAGGAATTTCGGCCATGTTCAGAAGAGAATGGGAACTCGGCTTCGAAACGTCAGGAAAACTAAAGAACTAAAGAACAGGGTAGTATAAAAGGAAAGTTACCTCAGGGATTTTGGAAGTTTGGAGGGATTGTTGGAATTGATCCATTTTGAGATAATTCCATTAAAAAAAAGAAATAAATTGAGGTTTATTTTAAGAAATGAATAAATAAAAGAAAATAAGAGACACTTTTCGCATGTAGTAAACAAATTCAAAATTGTTTTCTCACGGAGTAGGTGTTTTTTCTCGACCTCAGTAGCTTGAATTACCTCCTCTTTCCCTGATACAAGCCTCATTTTGTCTAGGCATGCTTTGGATGATTTTTTTTTTTGATGATTTTCGACCTCCTCTGGGTTGAGATTTTTCTATGGCGGCTTGGATGAGATGATATGGGTTCTTGGATTATCTTGGTGCGATGTAATTTTCCTTTTGAGATTACCCCATGAATTTTCAACATGATTAAGGTCTGGAGAGCAAGCTGGCCAGTTCAAAATAGCGATTCCCTCTGTTTCAAGATAATGTCGCGCGATGTTGTTGGTATGTGGAGGAGCATTATCTAGCATAAAGGTGAACTTCTCACCATGAGTTCCTTGCCAGAGTCTCACTATGGGCACCTCGCCAGAGTCTCACTATGGGCCCGAATAATTTCTAGCCGTTACACTCGCAGGAAACGAAATCAAATCTGTTTTGCCTCCCAGCATAATGCCACCCCAAAACATCATACTGCCTCCTTGGTATTTCGGAATTTGTCTTGCTGCTCGGAGTCTAGCTTGTCTTCTACGACCTCAGAAAATTCGAATCCGGCGGTCATGTGATTGAACACCAATTCTGGTCTCATCCGAAAAAATAACATTTCGCCAATTCTCAATATTCCAATCTTGGTGCTCGATACACCAATTAAGTCTGTTAATTTTTTATTGTTTGATTAGCTCTGGAACTCTTAAGGGCCTTCTGCTGTATAAACCCTGGAACGAAGTCTTTGACGTATCGCTTCGACTGATAAATTGATGACTGATACTTCCAGAAATTGCCTTTGGAGTCTGAGGTGCAACGCACTAGGATCTCTTCTTGCAATTTGGCACAAAAAGCGGTCTTGTTCATCAGAAGCGATCTTTCTACTACTTCTTCTAGGCCTATTTCGTATAGATTGTAGCTCCACGTATCGGGCGTAGGTTTTTGAAATCAGTCCCTGTGATACCACCATTGTGGCCGCTATATCCCTCTGTGTCACTCCTTGTTCAACAAGACCAATTTTCGACCCCTCTGCACATCGGACAATCCAACGTAAAGAATTTTCAACTATGATTATAGGCTTTTTCAAAATTAGAAATTCAGTTTCAAATCTCAGTGACGACTGAGTACAATATCCCGAACATGTAATTATAATTAAACATTTGTTATCATACTATCCAGTTTTATACTACAAAAAACTTAATTCCTCATAAGTAGTCAAAGATCCATGGTCAAAACAGATCAAAAATGTGAAATACCGAGTGATTCCATATAAATTTGGTTGCGTGTAAGTGAGGCATTGCTATATGGTGCTGGAATAGCTAATTCACCGATGAGAATTTTATATAATTAATTTCTGCCTCGAATCTCGTTTTCGCTACATTTTACTTCAAGCGCGTTTTTATCGTTCTGAAATTTGGAGTGAACAGTCTTTATTCAATTCAAATCTAGATGAACCTAATCTAACCTAACCTCACTCTGGGATTATATGATTATTAAAAATATGTTTTTTTATGCAAAAAAGGTGAAAAAATATGGTATGAAAACATAACATTGTCTTCAAGCACATCAAAAAAATGCATTTTTCAATTTTTTTACACAATCAGGTTCATATTCTTAGGAAATGTGCTGCTAACGAAAAAAATAATTATGATGATTACAAATGGAAATTGCTACCACAGGAATGCCCAAAGCAAAATACTCCGATGGCAATCGTCTATGAACACCACGATCTAACGACACTATTTCCGGCGGAAATTACTTGAAAAAATTCTCAAGTCATCTTCGAAACATGAATAAAATCCTTCCAAAGTCAAGAAAAATTCTGTTCATTCTTCCCCTATGTAAAAAATTCACGAAAAACAACAAAATCTCCTAAACCGCCCTCCCCTTTATTTATTGAGGCAAATATCATTGATTTTAGTTAAAAAAAACGAATTTGAAATGGAATGTTATTTTGTTGAACAAAATGGGTTGAAAAATTTAACATTAATAAATTCAGGCAAAATTGAAAAACAACACTGAGAGTCCATTTGGAAATTTCTAATAAACTTTTCCAAGAGCTCAAAATTAGAGATTAGATACTTGGTAGGTCGGATCTGAAGTGCATTGTGGTGGTTTCATAGGCTCTTTATCTTTAGGCGCATGGGGTGAGTTCTGAAGAATCCCAACACAAAGACAAAACAATAATCGGTTAGCATTGCTTCATTTCGACGGCCCTGATATTTCTGTTTCACTAGATAAATGTTTTAATATAATCGTTCACCGTGCTGACAGTTACAGACCTAGGTGGGAAAAAGTCTGGGTGGAAGTGAAGGAAATGGGTTTTAAGTGTCACATTGCATTCAAATTGACGGAATTATCATCAGCTAAACATAGCTTCAATCGTCAATAAACTATGAATAACACCCTCTGAAGGCATACCAATCTTCCTTTTCTTTCTCTTCCAAAACTCCGACAAACGCAGCGTCTTATATGAATGTGAGCCACACAAAAACCTTCATGTTTGCATGAAAACTACATCACCAACGTAAATAGAAGGAAGGCGGTTACCATTGTTAATTAACACAGCTTTCAAACTTCATTTTATCAAGCCATTGAAGTTGCAGAATGCAACAAGATTGTTTTTCCACTCAAAGAAAACAAGCAAATCCCTCTGATGATGTCTGTGCTGAGATTACTTGATATCACTTCGGAGGAGATACCATTGCTGGAGCCTTGACTCTAAAAGTTCTGCCTTACGCTCTGACGAATCTAGCTCTCGAACAGGATCATTCAATTCCTCCCGACGCAAACTGCGCGGATTATTATCTAATGCTACAAAACAAGAGTCGTGAATGTGCAAAGCTTCAGAGTTCTTCGCTACTATCTTCATTTTCTTTTGACATCTGTCACTGAAATTAATCAAAATGTCGTGATTTTTATCCTGAATTTTCCATAATTTTTAGCAAATCATTTTTTCAACTATGGGAGATAGTAATTTTTTCGGGCCCATTATGCTTTGGCTTCTACCATAATTTGATGGTTGTTATACCTGGTTTTCGAAGCCCTCCGGGATGAAGAGAAAAAATTTTATGATATTGAGTTTGGACATTGAAGGTAGTTCGAAGGACAAAAGTGATTATGTTTCAAAATGAGCAATAACCCATGGGGCGTAAGTAGTTATTTTACAAAACATAATGCGACTGAAATCAGCTCCTTTAGATGAGGAGTATGAACGGTTATGAATTATTTGATTATCTTCTCAGTTCTCGTATGATCTTGCATAAATTCTTCTTTCAATGACATTCGGTTGGTACGAAAGGATAATCATGGCGGTGTTCCTTTTATAGTTTTTCAAATATTTGATGTTTCTATTGATAATATTTATAAGCCTGCTGGACTTATCTGGCCAATTGATTTGAAAATTGTTCTCATTCAGCTCTTCATTCTGGTGTAGTCATCACCATTCATGGGGCTATACCGAAAACTACAGAAGTGATATTTCTGTTGTCAACTAAATGGAATGATATGATTTTCAGGTCATCTTTGAAGTTAAATTGAGAGGCACTAATCCTGATATCTGTTTAGTTTCAAGAGATAAAGAATCTGTACCACTTCCTGTTAATCGTAAGGTTATCGCCGATTTCTTCACAGTCAGCCTCGATTATGTGGAAATTATCCAAGATTTGTTGGTGTCAGTAGAAATGAAGTTTATTTCTACATGATTCGAAACTATATACCTGGCTGGCATATTAGGAATCTAATATTCTATGAAGGGATTCACAACAAAGTCTCTCCAAATAGAAGGCTGATGCTCTTCTTAGTTTGTTAAATTCTGGTAGGGAGAAAAAGTTAATGGGTAAGATAGATAGTCATTCTAGTCGAGGTTCTTGAGATTTATTGAAAATTGGGTAACGTAAATCCTGTTTCAAGAAGTCTGATCTATAAATCTGATAACACAAAATTCGGGTTTTCACCCCAGTTCATATGGGAGCTGGGTTAATACGCCCTATCAGATGTGAACAGGTCATGAAATTCAATCTCGGACAGAATGACCGAGACAACTATCATTATCTCTTCAACACTCAGCACAGTAACATCTCATCCAACGTACTGTAGTAACGCACTGTCCAATAATCAAGCATACAACAGCATACTTAGTTACATGTACATGTCACATCATATTCGTGTAGTGAGTTCAATATATGTACATAGAACAAAGCGTTGTTCTTTATAAGTAGAACCCAACGTGGCTAAAACCAAGCCATTCCGTAACCAAATCCTAATTCAATATTATTTAAATTTGTTAGTACTTGAAACGGAGTTCAGATGAATGACAAGGATATCACCCGTACTAAACGAATTCTTCATAAACAAGGAAGTTTTATCGTTAATTTATCCAAACCATTTCTATTAGAAGAGCTTGAACGTGCTTGGAAATCAATAAGAATTCGTGAAGCAGCAGGTTCTGATGGTATTTTAAAACCAGGTTTAAATTCAGGAGATACGAATGCCTATCGTCCTATCAGTCTATCTACTTTTTGTTTATTTCAGAATATTAGAGAGACTTCTATATCAGAGATTAGTACTTATTGGTGGACCATTGTTCTATTCGCAAGGAGGTTTCAGAAAAAATTTCAATTGTTCAGATCAAGTCCTGATCCTAACAACGTTCATCGAGTCGGGATTTGAGAGTAAATTAAAAACAGGAGTTGCCTTAAAGATTTCCGCTGCATGTGATACAGTATGGAAAATGGCCTGTTTGAAAAAGTGTGCAAGGTTGTTCACTGTACGAGAACTATTAATATAATTGATATCAGTTTATAGACGTGTGAAATTTGAACAACTTCTTCTAATATGTCCATTTATACACACGTTATTGCTCTATATTTTCGTCACGATAACTTTGAAACTATTGAAAGTTTTGATTGCCGATCAGAAATAACCGAGAGAGTTGTATATGCCATAATCATTCGAAAACTGAAGTACCTTGTTTTCATCTGGAAAATCATCAGTAGGAGAGACAGTTATAGGTATTTTTTCATGGTACCAGTCACACTGGACTCCTCATCAACTTTCAAATGACAGATCAATAATCTGAGTCAGAAGATGAAAACCAGAAATCATATCCTGGAAAAACTAGCCGAATCAACTTGTGATGTTGATGATCACACTCTATGAACTGCTGCTTTTACTTTGGTCTTCTATATTATAGAGGTGAGTACTGTATGGCTAAATAGTGCTCATGTGCATAAAATTGATTCCCAATTGAATTATGCCACGAGATTTAAAAGTGGTACCATCAAGATTATAATTGTGAAGCAAGTAATGTATTGGTAAACTATATAAATGTGGAATAGGTCGAATATCAGAAGGAATATTTGGGTATAGAACCGTTTCTATTTTTTTCATCGACAATCAAGAAAGCCATAGTTCGTTTTTATTTTTCAGTAATTCTATCGAGGTAATTGAAGTGGGCAACATTACTTATCTTGGCCATCAACCTTCATACCAAAATAATGCACAACAGTGGCTTATAACATTCAAGAAGCTGTAGAACATTTCGTTTTGTTAGTTGACAGGTGTACCAAATCGAAAAATGAAATTTTCCAAAAATTAAAATTGAGATTATAAGAAATAACATGTCACTATATCTTAAAAGTAGGAGCTGATCGGTTATTTTTGTAGTTACATAAAAATTAGCTATTTTCCAACAACAATTTCATCGTTTAACATACAATGAATTCAAAATCTGAGAAAATGGGAAATTATTGCAATTACAATCGTTTCGCAGAATATGTTTGAATTATTCAAAAATGTCTATGCCATTAAATTCGAATAGTTTCAAGTCCCACTCGTAGTTTTATCATATGTTGACTAGTGATTGTAAATGGCATTGCCCATCTTCGTACTCCTTTGCTATATAAATTCCGTTAAAAATCAGAGAACAAATCGTTAAATGCCAAAATTCAATTAAATTCCGACTGCAAGTAATCGGTTCCACGTTTACGCTTGTTTGCATTTCAAGTAAATACTTGTAGTCCCTCATCAAACAAATCATACTATATTACTTTGCCACTTATCGAACAAGCGGCTTCACATCTCCCACAATGGACCCAAAGAAAAGGTACAAAGTGGTATAACAGACTCGAGTGGAACCGGACATAACTCATAAATAATATTCCGAAAAGGAGAGGAAGAAGACGCCATCAAAACATAAACATATCGATGGTCCCTCTCAGCTGAAAAGCTCTTAAACAAATGACAAAGTATCATTCTTTTCGGTAGCTTTTGATAGTCCCCTCGTGTTTACAAGTATTTGTCAAGGTAGGCAAGTGCAGTTCGTTTTTTTCTTCTGATGCGTTTCCGTCAAGGGTCAAGGAAAATGATTTTATTATGCCCCCAGTTTTGCAGGCTTTACTCGTCGTAAATAAATGAGGTATTGTAAAATTTGTGATTTGCCGGACTGTTGATCTTATCCTTGCTTGCGTAATTGAAACCGGATTTCGAAACGCAGTTATGATTTTTATGGGCGCAGACAACTTTCTCGCCGTTAGCTCATTGTACAAGGGGACCATTTTATTTATCTATACAATAATAAACTGCTTCATAAAAGTTAGGGATATTGTGTATGAGCTGCCATTATAATATTTGATATTAAAAATTAAGGCAATTTAGTATCAAAATATTATTAAAACTCAAAACTGTAACTTTTTATTCAAAAGTTATTAATAAAATAAAAGTTAGAAATTGAGATGGAATATTTTCATGAATTTGAATTATTTTGTATGACCCTGGTAAGTGATATCTCAACAACCATTAGTTGCGATAACAGTTCTGCCAAAATTGGAAAAAGGCGTCTCCGAGGCCTTTGTTATTTCATTCCGTTCCGGATAAATCAGAATCGTTGAAAACTGAGCGTTAATCGATTTCGAAAAGAGTGCCGTGATCCGATCAAATTTGGTGTTTTCGAACCGATTGAATATTGAATATCGTCACACAAGTAATTTCAGACTTTCCATCCCTTCGAAATCGAATATATTTTCTCTAGAAATCGATTATTTCGCTGAGAATATAGCGTTTGAAATCGCTTCCGTCAGAAATCGATCGACAAAATCCTCATTCGAGTTGTTGACGTCTAGATCTTCGTTTCGTTCGTCCGAACGGACCGGAATTTGCTAAAGATATCTTCTGTGTAACGAAAGATGCTTATACACCTCCTGTTTCAATCAAGGAAAAGAAATCTCCACTTTACGGCTTTATTTCGGAATATGTTGCAGTTTAGTTCATCTGAATATAGAAGAAAATTTGAGTACAAAGAAGGGTTTCTCCGAATTTTCAATATGGTAAAAAATAGACCACCTGATATCAATCAAATGGTCCCGTTCACGTTTGTTCATTTGCCATTACGTGCAATTCTGCTTATAGAACATAATCTGACGTGTCGAAAAAACCTAAAATAGTTAATTGTCTTTATTACGACCTCAAAAAGGTGAATGCAATATGCATATACTGGGGGCGATCGAAAAATTTAGAATTTCCATCCAACTTGGATATGAGATGAACTAGATTTGAAACTCGTTTAGTGTGAGTTGTTGTCAGTTCTCACAAGTGTATGAGTGGTACAGAGCTTTCAACACCGGCCGACATGTGATGAAAGATTTGCCTCGTTCTGGTCGACCATCAACATCTTCAACTGAAAATAACATCGATAAAGAGAAGGATATAGTAAATCGTACCATTTTAAATGACTGTTTGGGCATGAAACGCGTTGCCGCTCGGCTAGTTCCAAAAGACCTGAATTTTGTTCAGAAGCTGAATCGCGTAAAGGTCGCTGAAAACATGCTAGAACGAGTCTATTCCGACCTCACATTCATAAAATGCATTGTAACTGGTGATGAGACACGTGTTTATGAGTTTGACATACAAACCAGTCAACAAGTTTTGGAATGGCGACTTCTAACTGAACTGAAACCGGAAAATCAGACGTCAAGGTAATGTCTTGGGTCTACTTTGAAGGCGATACGATAAATTCGGATGAAAAATAAATATTTTGTGTTTCATTGACCAATTCCCGATATTTTTTCGATAGAATGTATTATGCGATGAAGTTTGAGAGGCAGATCTAACGAGTAGTAGCTAAAGAGATAGTGCATGTTTTATACTCGCGCGACTTTCTCTTTCATTGAGAAATGGCAACCAAATCCAACTTGGCCAGCACAAGCGTTCGCCCAATCGCTGCAATATCAGCCAAATCCGATTCGGCAGATAAACAACAACTGGAAAATTTAACAAAATCTGCGCTGTTTTATGGGATTCACGCCCACTTGGTCATTTCAATAAAGAGGCGAATTTATCGGCGAAATTTTGAATTGCAAATTCGTCAAAATGTTTTCCTCCGCGGCCCTCTCTGACCGCGCCGTAAATTATCGACACGAACGATACGATATAATGAGGTTCATAATACTGTGTTAGTTGTCTCACTATATTTCACGTAGAGGCGTTTCGGGCGTCGATAAAAATTTATCGACGTCGTTATGAATAATAATTGCGGCATGCTCGCGAATATTTGGAAACGATCCGTCATTCGGACGACTGTATGTTCGAATCGTTTCACAACAATTCGATTCGTGTCGCCGATTCGAGAATGATTTAGTTTTGGCGATATTGTAATTGAAATGTTGAAATGGGTGAAAGGTTGTGTACAATGGATTTTCCTTTTTATGTTCAACAATTCACACGTTGCTCAGTAAGTCCGTTAGAATGACTGTTGAATCACATACGATTCTAATGAGAAACTGAAACATAAACTGATCAGTTCAGTAGATTTTGAGAAATCTTGTACACAAGTTTGAGAATATCAGTTCTGAGTGGTGGATTGAATCTGACTTCTCGTTTTTCTTCTTTTCTAGTAGGTATTCTCGATTACATCAGTTACTTGTCAGCAAACTCATCTTCGAATTACCAGAAATACCTCGCTGAATGAAGCATGTCGATTTTTTTATGGTTAGATTAGATCTATTCTGCTGAACATTATCAGAGTTTCAACTTTTGAAACAATATTTCAAATATTATGTTTCAGGACAATTTGTGGATTTCAAAACGTCTAGATCAAAAGTCAATAACAATTCGAAGATGAATTTCCTGGCAAGTAACTGATGTCATCGAGAGTATTTACTAGAAAAGGGGAAGAAAGAGACGTCAGATTCAATCCACTTTCGAACATTTTTCACTCGGAATTTTTGGGATGAGTCTCGTATTGGGAGATCGAAATGCATTATTTGACAGATTTCCGGTCATATAATCTGCCAATTTTTGGGATAAAATCGCGAATAACTGGGAAACGATTCATTTTAGGTATAGGGAAACCTATAACAGATCGATGTCGATTAATATTACGAGTTAAATGGTGTGTACAAAAATAGGTCGCTAATTTGAAAAAACGGACTTTTGTTCCTTTGAATGTACTACGATACATGCTTTGAAAACACCCTGTATACCGTGAAGCCTCTAAATGCATTGAATTCTGATGAATAAGCCTCTTTACTTACAACAAGCTAGAAATAATCGATATTGAATGATCCTTAGTATCTTTATGATTCCTTCTATGAGACAACCAAAAATTGCAAAATTCCGATTAAAAAATTCATATCTTCTTTTCGGTTGATTTCAGGTGGCAATGATATGATAAAAAAATCATTCAGAAATTAGTTCGAATAACAAGACAATGAAAAAAATTCTCCAATCGGTCATTCCTTTCTCCATATACTTTTAATGTCCCATCCCGCGTGGACACCCGGTATACCGATGTATAAAAAGTTACTTTTCTTCTATTCTTTATACAGCGAAATAATATTAAAAGAATGTGATTTCAATGAAATTCAGTTATTTCGGAGGGAGCTGTGGAACACAAATACTTTAATCAGATCGTAGATGACAATGAATTATATTATGAATGTCATTTCAATCTCCAATACGATATTGATTTCTATCAATTTATAGATCTTCAATATTGTTCAAAGTATCAAACGTCGTAGACACGAAGAAGCCTGCGTTTTTTTAACATCAAATCCCCTTATGGGCCAAAATGAATTATTCCGAAGTAAAATTGAGAAAAAATTTTGGCAGAAAGATTATTTCAGGAATCGTTTCAAGTCACGTTCAAGTTTACAAGAGAATTCTCATCAATCTACAAGAAAATTTCCTTTGGACCACGGAGTGGGCAGATATCAGTGGTAAAATATGTGTTTTCGATAAACGGCACGCATACAAAATGATTCGGGTAGAGTTCCGTAGATGGCAGAACGAGAAAGTAAACAATTTATAGTAGAATATGTGTAAACAAACTTCCTGAACACGAACATAATCATCGGTTTTTCGGGAAATGTACCGTTTTTGAAAAAACGAGAAATTAATTTCGAATAAAGTTATTTTTTGACTAGCATTTATCTGCATATAGAAATGGTACACCTACGGTTGTTTGAAGCTATTCTTCAAAAGTTTTAATTTATAATAATATATGAATTAAACTATTATCGAAAAATTATTTTTTTCCATGCATAAGGTAAAGTTAATACGTGTTTATTTTTCCACTCCTAAAATTATGTAAATAAACTGGCGTCCATCTTTAAAATTTCATAGAACATAGAACGGCGATCTTCGACACTAATCGATAAGTAGATCGGAGTCACAGAGTTGCGCAAATGAAAGATTGTAATAATTGTTCAAAATCTCAAAGAATTCTTAGTGGAATTTTGAATTTGGAAAATTATTATATCTAATTTTGTGAGTAAGTAATATGCTTTTGTTTTACAATAACTAATTTATTTACAAATTTTAAGAGCAAAAGAAGATGGGTTGCTCTTTGCTGAACAACATGGTCATATTAGTAGGTTAGGTTAGGTGAGGAGGTATCCAAAGCAAGATTACCGCGAACCTGATAAAAGGGTTCATGAGGGATAACGGGCTGGAGATTGCGGATCAAAAGACCGGAATGGGATTATTGAAGGTACCGAAGTCAGCGGGCGAACTGCAGATAACACTGTGTCGACAGGAATTCATAGCAAAAAACGGGGTCAATTACCTAGAGACAGTCCTGGACAAGGGTCTATCTCTCGGGAAACACGTCGAGTTGGCAGCAGATGAGATGAAGGCGAAGACTGCCTCTTATCAGCGATCTTGCGTTGACCAAGATGAAGCCAAAAGTCAGGGGACCGTCGACGTTCAATAGAAGGCTATTAGGCGTAGTAGCGCATAGTATAGGGCTGTATGGAGCACTTAGGATAGAGAAAAATCGAACCCGTATTGTCTCGGCAAAGAGAGCAATCCTCCTGCAGCAGTGTAGCGCGTACCGGACACTGTCAGTGGAGACGACCCAGGTAATCTCGGTCAAGCTGCCAATAGAGCTGATGGCTGAAGAGAGGAAGAAACTTTCGAGAGTCCCGTGGGACACCAGCCAGAGTTAAAAAGGCAGTTAAGGGAGAAGATACTTAACAGATGGCAGCAGAGATGGTAGGCGCATGAGGGAGCTGCGTGGATTAGGAGGCTCATTCCGGATGTGCGGATATGGCACAAGTATTCATATTCAGACTACTGGTTCACGCAATTCCTGTTTGAGCACGGGTAATTTGAAGTATTCTACCAAGGAATCGGCAAAATCGGAGACGATGGGTGCAAGATGTGTGGCGTGTTGAATAGCGTGCAACACAAGGTGTCAAGCTGCAGTAGATGGGTCACTGGAAGAGGAAAGCTGAAGGACATCTTTGGTGGTGTCAGAGAGTGCCAGGAAACGGTCTCCAAAATGCTCCAGGATGAGCGGCAATGGACGGAGGGTTTCAGTGTGATAACTAACTTGATGGGAAGGAAGGACATAACGGACTGAGAATATCAGAAGGAGAGTGCATCGTAGATGAGATCCTCCTCGTAGCAATGGAAAGGGCATATCGGCCTAGTTCTGCTACGGACAAATACGGATATTGAAGGCAGGAGAGAGGGAGGTTAGGTTTAGTGGGTGTGAGTCCAACACTCCTCGCAGCATTGCACTGCCAGCCGCGGGGGTGGCCTGGTTGAGATTCCCCCTTCCTCTTGGGCGAAAAAAAAGGTTAGGTTGGACTGTTTAAGTTGAGTTACATAGATAGGGTTAGTTGTATTTCATTATGATAGGTTAGGTTAGGTTGCGCTTTGATATAGAACATGGTTGTGTTAGGTAAGCTTGAGAGATTTAATTGTTATGATGTATGAATGAAATAAGTTATCAGGTGTTTCGGTCAGAGTGAAAAAAGAAATCCTTTTTCTAAATTTCTCAATATTTCGTCATTTATTTTTTGACTTTATCAGCAGAAAAAGAACTGGATTCAGTCTGTCACAACTAGGAAACAAAACATCAGATTCTAATCGATGCAAGAGGATATATACATGTCTCACGTATGATAATTAAAATGCCTCTCAAAATAAATAACGAAATATTGAGAAATTTAGAAAAACGAAAAGGTGTTTATATATATATATATATATATATATATATATATATATATATATATATATATATATATATATATATATATATATATATATATATATATATATATATATATATATATATATATATATATATATATAGATTTTGCATAGATATAGATTCTCTACATTTCTGAGATGACTGCTGGTTGATTTCTTCCCTTTTCCTTCGAATTAATCAAATTTCTCTTATACAAAGTTTAGAAATCCCATTGTGTTGCAACCAATTGAAAAATTCTGTATGACTACTAGCTACTTCTATTGCACCTGTACAGGTACGGCAAGAAGCGATTAGCAAGTGAACTCAACTTCATGCTCTTACAAGTATCAAGCTTAAAAAACTTTGATGTCAAGTCAAGCTTCTAGGTAGCATAATGAATTCAAGTCAAACCTTTGAATTCAGTTTTTCGAAAAATTGTCAAGCTCCTTGACTCTATGAAACCCTACAGTGAACCATTTACAAACCACTGGAATTGATTTGATGGTGCAGAATCTACTTAGTATTTATCAAGTCATCTCTTGGTTTCGGCGATGTCTTTTTACAAAAAAAATTATTCTTTATCAGCACACGAAAATAACGTTTTCTATTTTTGTTTACATTCGAGATCTTTTCAGTTGTCAATGGCGGTCGACAAGAAACTGAATGACGCAGCTTGCTCAAAATATCGCTTTGGTCTATTAATCAATGGCATTTGAGAACAGCAGAGACGCATTCGAAATTTCTGCGTGGGAAATTCGAAAAGTTAAGTGACTTATCAAATGACCCTCGTATTGAAGGCTGCACAATACCATTCGAAAAAACGTAAGGTCCCCGGTCCATCATTCTAAATCTGTATCATGTCGAGTTGAACGAATTCCTATCGCTTTACGACTTCCAGATTTATACTTAATGATGCGTTAGCCGTGATTTCAGTTTACGATTATGACCCGCTAAATTATTTAGTTCCCCCTTTCGCGCGCTGAATTATTTCCTCGTTTTTCCACTTTGATCCGAGTAGACATCTGGAAACAACTAGATAATTAAGGGGTGAAAAGATTTCTTCAACGAGAAATTTACGAGTGAAAATTATTTATTTGACTGTGTGCTGTCAAAGACGGACCACTAATGGGCTACTCGTAAAATTGTTAGAGTAACTGCGCTTTTATTTATTCGGGCGTCTTGTTGGTAACGTTATTTCTGGAACGCGTTACTCCAAGGAGTTTATAGATTAGAAATATTTTCATTTTTTCATTTTATTGATCTAGTTTACTATTTCAAATACTTACTTCTGAAGTACAGGATGACCCAAATGTGACATATACTATAGCCCTCTCGGTAAACGTTGTACCTAGAAAAAATGAGTAGCACAATTTCGAGATTTATTTTGAACAAATGAGACCGCTTCCTATTCAGATTTTTGGTTTTCGATAATAGAGTTATATCATAATATATTGAAATCTTCGCTTTTATTGAAGCTAGAGCTTTAAAACATAGGCACTTTCTTATGTAGGTATTAAAAATCAAAAACATATGGTTTTGTTTGATAGTTATGACATGAAGTTGTAATTTTTCAGCATGATTTATTACCAATTTTTTCCCATTTCAAAAATTTCTACTTAACATGATAATCATTGTCACAAATTTTATTAATAAATGAAACCTGTATCTCATATTACGCTTCTATGTATCATAAGATAAATTGATTTAGTCCATAGAGAACTGAGATCTTGTTAAAATCATGCAACGAATGTATAGGTGACTCAAATCTTGGCAAAAAGAATATTGTTGGTCGGCAACATAAAACGAAATAAAAGCTGAGATATTCGTTTTCTTACAAAGAAAACTTAGAGTTGTTTGAATTTTGAATATCATATTACTTGCCAAGGAATTAATGGAATGAAAAAAGATATTCACATATAATAAAATGAAGTGAATTGAAGCTTTTACGCTAAAACAAAAAACAAAGCGTATCGCACTAAATATTTATTTTTTCATATGGAATAATCCGATAATTTGAATAGTAACTCAGGGATTTTGAAAATTTCGAAGGATTGCTAGGATTGATCCTTTTTGAGATATTTCAATTGAAAAAAGAAATAAATTAAGGTTCACTTTGAGGAAGAAACAAATAGAAGAAAATAAGAGACCCTTTTTTTCTCGATCTCAGTAGCTTGTGTTACCTCCTCTTGCCCTGATACAAGCCTGAATCCGTCTGGGCATGCATCGGATTAGGTTTTCGACCTCCTCTGTGGTGATATTCTGCCACTCTTCTATGGCGGCTTGGATGAACTGTTGTGGGGTTCTTGGATTATCCTGGCGCCATCTAATTTTTCTTTTGAGATTATCCCATAAATGTTCAATAGGATTTAGGACTGGAGAGCAAAATAGTGATTGAGTCTGTTTCAAGATAATGTCGCGCGAGGTTGCTGGTATGCGGAGGAGCATTATCTTGCATAAAACTGAAATTCTCACCGTAGGCACCTCGCCAGAGTTTCACTTTGGGCTCTAGCACTAGGTCCACGTAATTTCTATCCGTTAAACTCGCAGGAAACGAAATCAAATCTATTTTGCCTACCAGCATAATACCACACCAAAACATCACACTGCCCCTTGGTATTTTGGAATTTGTCTTGCTGCTCGGAATCTAGCTTGTCTTCCACGACCCCTTAAAACTCGAATCCGGCAGTCATCTGATCGAACACCAACTCTGGTCTCATCCGAAAAAAGAGCACTTCGCCAATTCTCAATATTCCAATTTTGGTGCTCGATATATCATTAATTTTTTGTTGTCTGGTTAGCTCTGGAACTCTTAAGGGCCTTCTGCTGTATAAACCCCTTGAACGACTTCTTTGACGTATCGTTTCGACTGATACACTGATGCCTGTTGCTTCCAGAAATTGCTTTTGTAGGATGTGGTGCGACGCACTAGGGTCTCTTCTTGCAAGTTGGCAATAAAAGCGGTATTGTTCTTCAGAAGTGATCTTCCTACGACTTCTTCTAGGCCTATTTTGCAGAGATAGTAGCTCCACGTATCGGGCGTAGGTTTTTGAAATCACCCCTTCTTCAACGAGAGCAATTATTTGATCCCTTTACACATCGGACAATCCAACGTAAGCCATTTTCAATTATGATTATAGGCTTTTTTAAATTTTGAAATTCAGTTTCAAATCTCAGTGACGACTGAGTACAGTATTCCGAACATCTGGTGATAATTCAACATTTCTTATCATACTATCCAGCTTTTTTATAACAAAAATCTTCATTCTTCACAAGTAGCCAAAGATCCATGGTTCAAAAAAAATATATAATGTGAAATACCGAATTATTCCATATAAATTTAGTTGTGTGTACATAACTGTAAACTTGACAAGCTATCATTATGAATAATTTTTTAGAAGCAAACTGTAGCATCTGTACGAAAATTTTGTGCAACCTTGTAGTTATGTGTGTAGCCACCTTTAGATACATATTTACAACAAATTTATTGTTGTTCACAGCAGTATAGAACTCACACCTCGTAAAGCGTTTTCAGTACTGTTTATAAACTGCTCAACAATGAGAATGAGAATGAGAAGATTTCCTTACTACAGTCCGATACCAAAATTATCCAAGAAGATCAAGCAAATTTTATATCTGTTCTACAACATTCGGGTATCCGAATTGTCAATCCCGAAAAAGTTGCTGAACCACGGCTGGTATTTAGTTCATCTGGCTCTGCCGAAAGCCTTGATCTTGTAAAACGCTCACATCATATCATAATTAGGGGTATTCCAGAAAACGACGATGCTGCTGATTCCAATATAGTTTTCAAATGCCTTGTTTCAAAGTTGTAGCTGCAATAATAACGAAGATTTCAAATATGAAAAATTACAAAAATCTAATTTTCATTGACTCGAAAACGAGTAATTTGAACAGGATGCAGTTTTCCCAGTCTCAGTTTATCCAACAGAAAAAAAAACAGATCGAAAACGTGGTACTAATTTTTTCTAGCTCCAACGGTTACCGAGATGGCTTCAGTAACCATCCAATTGGGTCAGCATGTACGTTATTTAAACATATTTACTTACTCGAAATTCTTATATTCTTATTCGTTATATTTTTATGATAGAAGTTAGATCTACTTTTATTCACAACAGAGTTAAGGAGGCATCTTTAACGGTGATTGCCACGAGAAAAATATATTCTGCGTATGCGTTCTACTTGACTCCTCTGAAAATCCAAAATAAAAATCAAGACATCGAATTAGTGAACACAACGCATTAAGACAACCGACTAAAAGATCACCACCGAAAGATTCAAATTCATATAGAGGTACAACTTCTCTCCCGACACATTCTAATCTAATATCCAATACCAATCTCGGATTCTTCAATCCTAACCTAAATTGATTCACGAATACGATTCAATACCCTCTGGGCGTTGATGAAAGTGATTAACAGTAGATTAAATATGTTGATTCTGGCCGAAGAGCCCGTGGCGTTTCGAGAGAGGATGAATGAAATTCAAAGCCATCAGGTTAGTTCGGTTCCGGTCGTTTATATTTTTTAATTGGACCGCGGGAGGACGATCCCGGCCGCGAGAGGGAAAGCAAAAAACACTAGCTTGGATACACAAACCGCTAATGAATTACACACACACACATAGTCACCTACGGTGGATGAGCAACGAAACGTTAGGGAGAACCAACTGGGCAATATTATTGGATTATTTGGACGTTACTTATTGATATTTCGTTATGCAATTTTTATATCCTTCATTGCATTTATTGGATTCATTACAATTATGTGCAGAGGAAGTCCTCAGAATTTAATGAAAGAATCAGTAGTCAATAATTTTGGGGCTCTGCATATTCTAAAATATTCGAGGGCAGTTTGATAAGACTTATTAAATAAAAGATATTTCATTCCACAAAAAAATTATTTTATTACTCCTTTAACTAGATCTAAATCTCTTACGACCCATCCATCTGGTCTAGTTTGGAAACATGAAGTAGGCGAAAGAAAATATGCTAGATGGAGTAACAATTTCTAGCTCAATTTATGAATTTTTACCATAGTGATCACACACGGGTTAGCCTGTACACTGTCTATGGAAAAACGCTTTTTTCTTCGCCAAATGCTTCAAATCAATACTAAATCTATCAGAAAGCTCTATCTAATATCCTCGGGCGACTGCGTGCTTCCGAAAAAATTTCGTTGATGTTGGTCGATAGACTTAACTTGGCTCTTTTTGGTGCACGAAAGTAAGATCTGAAGAGAAATCGTATTTCACCCATCTGTTTACCATACGAAAAGTATGGTTCATGTAGTATTTTAATGCTTCCGCAATATTTAAAATTGAATAATCAGAGTGGGAAAAATAAGCGACTGAGAACAGTGAGCGTACTACTCAGTGTAATAGAAAAGAAATTAGCATAAACGGATGCGTGCGACGCTGGTCTTCTACGTGACAGACCGCGCATGATCATTCTACTAGCCACTGAGGACAGCTTTTTCTTTCGTTTATGAACATTATTTTAGAGCAACTGATCGTATATTTTTGAGAATAAATGTACATGGTGGATTGTGAATAGATGAAAATTACTCCTCATACTCTTCAAAGCCGATTACACAGATTAGAACTAGGCTTTTCTCGTTTTTGAACCATTTGGAAATTTGTACATTTTCGGAATCAGTCCAGTGCCAATAGCACGATAATTTTTGAAATTATGTAAAAATTGTTTTGACATTCTAAAGGCACTGTTTTACGTATAATCGAACTACATGCAGAATTTTTTTTGTCCATCGGTATTAGAGTTATAATACAAACTTGCGTTTCTTAAATATGAACCATAGGCAACTTCGATTTCATAGAATATTTTTTTACTTCTCAAAAATATATCATATGTGCATCCAATTTTTGCATCCAGGGCGTGTTTATATGATAAACCGAGAATTGTATAACATTTCCCCTATTTTATGTGGTACTAATTCTATATCTATTTTCAGAATTTGCACGGAATTACTGAATTAGTTCGAAAATTAATTCGTACAATGACAATTCCAACGAATTATCTGTTTTTCATCGCATTATAACTATTGTGTGAATATAGTATCGTTTGTGATAACGAAGTGACCATGGCATATGACAATTTTGGAAAGTAAGATGCACTAGTTATTTTAAAACAGAAAACTTAAGAGATATTTTATTATCTGGAATGGAATTAAATGGAAATAATCGATGTAGGTTTTCAAATGAATCATCATTATTCTGTAGGTAAAATTAACAGTTTTCATTAGTTTTTTTATATAACAGATCCTTGATATATTACTAAAGGAAAAAATGTTCAGCGATGACAAATCTGGGGAACGGACTGGCCTAGTTCCCATACGATTATTTCCAAAATTAAAATCAAGTAAATTAGCAACAGCCATGGCTTGAGGAGACATGTTGAAAATGAAATTCCTTCATTTAGGAAGAGCCAGCACATCAAAATATCGATAATATTGTTATTTATTATTTCTTGATATAATTCACCATAGAGGTTTCATAAAAAATATACGCTAATACGCGATTATCAATGCAAATCATACATTCTTTCAAAAGAGTACCGGAATTGGTCAATGAAACACAGAATATTCATTTTATATTCAAATCTATTGTATCACCCTCAAGGTCCCTTCCATTATAATACATTTACGCCAACCAATAATCCAATAATCAAAACATTTTTCAAACGCTTTTTCCGGAATCGACTTCAGTTCTCACCGCAAACTTTCGTTTGTGTCTTATATCGATTCGAAACGGGTACCTCGAAGTGGTAATTTGAGTTTTGGAAAAAGAAAAATGTCGGCCAGAGCCATATCAGGTGAATATAGAGGTTGTTCGATGGTATTTGTTGAGTTTTTAGTCAGATATTCACTTATCGTGATGCAAAATCCATGAGTTTGCTTTCCGCAAATCTGGCTTTTTCGACGAATCTGCTCTCTCAAACGCCGCATAATGCTGAGATAATATTCTTTATTTATGCATGTCAAACTAATGAGCACATGTCTCATCACTATTTAAAATGATTTTCAAGGGACAATATTCAACCTTCCGTAGAATGTTAAATATACTCCAAGGGACATCTATTCATAATCACCTTCCGTAGAATGTTAAATATCACGAATCAATGGACTTGAAGGTCTCGTTTTCGATCTTGTCACTTTGTCTACATTCGTAAATACGGAGAATATTCAACCTTTCAGTAGAATGTTAAATATCCTCCCTTGAAGGAGCTAGTTTTCCGATCTACTCTTCATAACATTCTACGGAAGGTTGATTATTGTCTCTTGAAAAATAATTTTCTTCGATGTGTCTACACATTGCGAAATCTCGCATTTAGTAACTTTTGTTTTGAGATGTTTGTGTATGCTTGGTTGTTAACAACATAGAAATAAGGAGCGTCGGTCCTTCGACGGCCGCTTCTGTCTGATACGTGAGTGTCGCATGGCGGTATGTTATCGAACTAGTGTGACCACTGAACGTTTTCTTGTTTCATCTGCTCTTTGGTTTCACCGTTTCGCGGGGCGTTGGTGAGGTAGCCTCTTTTTCGGTTCGTTGGGCGGCGCAGTGATATTTATATTATTGCGTTCGCTCCAACGAATTGAGATGAGTAGGTGACGGCATAGCCTTTTGTCACAAATGGGTAGACAATGGTGACAAGGTCAAACGAGACCGAAACTGCAGTCCATTGTTCCTATTCGTGACATCTGACCGTGCTGTACCACTTCCCGGTGGCCCCGGTTAACGGTGATTATGATGAGTAGATCGGAAAACTAGATCCTTCAAGGGAGGATATTTAACATTCTACGAAAGGTTGAATATTGTCCCTTGAAAAATAATTTTCTTCGATGTGTCTACACATTGCGAAATCTTGCATTTAGCTTTTTGTTTTGAGATATTTAAAATGCGTTCCATGAATGTGGGATGGAAATTGACTCAACTTAGAAAGTTTTTATCGACCTTAAGTGATTCAATTTTCGATGAGAATTCAGGTCTTTTGGAACTAGTCGAGCTGTAACGCGTTTTATGCCTAGCCAAGCGTTTGAACTGGTACGAATTGATTTTTGAAACACAGAAAAGTCATTGCCTATCTGTGTCAAACTTGAATGACCATTTTCAATTGCCATTTCCTTCACTTCATCTTTGTTAACTTCAGTTGAAGATGTTGATGGACGAACAAAAGGGGGCAAATCTTCTGCCATATCTCGGCGGCTATTGAATCCACTGCACCACTCATATGCATTTTATTATATTATATTTATATTTTATTTATATTTATTACATATATATTTTTCAATTTATATTTTTATCCATTATAAAACTCACAAAACACTCGTAAGAACTGACCAAATCGAGTACTGTAAACCAACTAACTGCTCGCGTCAAACTCGGCGTCCACATAGACAACAGTTGTGCCAACTTAGCAACAACAAAAATTTTGACAATCATTCTAAGCAGATTTTTTAATGATCACTTCCCGGTACTTTTTCGACAGAATGTACATTGAACATATATCGGCCTAGCCGTTGAATATTAATATGGCAATTTAGAATCACATCCGACCGTCAATGCTCATTTTAACGATTCAATTTTTCATCACTTCGGATCACCACTGATGTAAATGTTATAAGTCCAAATTATTTCTCCGACAAACTGCGAATTTTCTCCAGTTCTGCAGAAACTAACTGCAAAAATCGAGTCGACATTGGATATCTCCCGACTGTACACATTATTCTCAGCGTATAAGTTTCATATCTAACTATTTTCTTAAGAATATGGAGCAATCAATTCTTAGATATCCCCGTTTCCATTTCAACTTGCCTGCTCGAAATCAATGGGTTGGTAGTTAACGTATGTCACGAAAGTCTTGGAAAAAGTTTTTTCATGCATAGTTCCCACAATTCGTGGAAGATCTAGTTGCCGTGATCAACAGAAGTCATTTATGATTTATATTGAGTATTCCTTCTGTCTAAAGTCTGAATAAGTTCGCTAAAATGGCTTACAAATTAGAACTTCGAAGAAGTATTTACAATTTACTTGGGCGAGTTCCTAAGCGTGAAATCATCAACATTTTTCGTGGTCAGAATATTTCTAAGACAACTATTTATCGGGTAATAAGTGAATGTGAGCAAGGAATACCATGCTTGAATTTGCCAAAAGTGGTCGACCGAAGGCTCTGAATGAAATCCGTAGAAACAGACTCTTAGAAAGAGCAAGAGACACAGTAGGAACATCATTACGAAAATTATCCGGAAGATTTCGTACTTCTCATGAGACAATAAGGCGAGAATTACTGAATGCGGGATGTAAATATCGTAAAAGGCGTAAGTGTCCAAAATACACCCAGAATCAATTGGAAAATATCCCCAGATGTTACCGCGCCTTAACAAGAATTCGCTTCGCAAATGATGAAAAATATTTTACATTATCCCATTCTGAAAGCAACTGTAATGCTGGTTTCTATACAAATAACATAGAAGACTGTTCAAACGAAGTAAAATTCAAAACAAAGAAAAAATTTGAAGACAAGGTTTTGGTTTGGTGTGCTATTTCTGAAGCTGGGCATGTGAGAGGCGAAGCTGTTGATGCAAACCTATATACTGGAAGATGTCTCCAAAATTGTTAGATTTCATCAATATCACGCTGATGAGGCTAATAACATCCCATTTGTTACGACGTGGTAAGAGGCTAACCCCCATTCGTTCAACAACCAAGACCAATCGAAGATTTTGGGGATTACTGACAAGGAAAGTCTATGACAATTTGGAAGCCCAAAACGAAGAAGAGAATCAATCTTTCAGAATATATGAGAATTCGATGTGGATGTCGCCCCAAGACTGATGGGAGGTGTTCGGAGAAAATTGCGCGCCATTGAGCAGAACGGGCCCTATCATTCCTTTAAATACGATTTTATAGAGTTTAAATATGAGGTGAAATCCTAATGATATAATCAATTCAATAAAGTTTTTTTCAGTAATTAATTTATCTATTCGAATTTTTTCCCAAGACTTTTGTGACAAACGTTACACTACTTAATACATAAATTGTTGCATCTTCCCCATCAACTACTTCATATTCTTTTTCCTTGGTACGTGGGATGTACGGTTCATGAGGTTCTTCCCTCAATTTATCGAATATACTTTCATGAGGTAGTCACCTCTCAGAAAACAATCCAAATAAGCAGCTGCAGCATTGGCATCGTAATTATTTTGAATATAACATTCATGGTCGCTTCGTTATTACAAAGGATTACATTCACACAATAGTTATAACTTGATGAAAAAATATTGATTATTATCTGAATTATCGTCGCAAGAATTATTCTTTGAACTATTCTGATCAGTCAGTGTAAATTCTGT
The DNA here is from genome assembly GCA_013387265.2 of Cryptolaemus montrouzieri. Taxonomy (NCBI): domain Eukaryota; kingdom Metazoa; phylum Arthropoda; class Insecta; order Coleoptera; family Coccinellidae; genus Cryptolaemus; species Cryptolaemus montrouzieri. The sequence goes on along the minus strand of JABFTP020000165.1, from coordinate 25,297,657 downwards.
GAATGGACATAGAATTACTAGATAAAATTAGGGTAAATTCATACAATGCTCGGTTTTTCATGAAAAGGTCTTCTTGAAAACAACTATTTTAAGGAATCAAAGTTTATTATGGTTTTATTCAGTAAAATACAAGTTTGCATTATAACGCAGAAACCGTGTGACAAAAAAACCGCACATAGTTCGATTTCATGTAAATAAGTGCCTGTGAAATGTCAAAATCATTACTTCGAAAAGAACCGAGATATTGACACTTTACTGATTCCGAAAATTGTCAAAATTTGTGAATAACTCGATAACGAAAAAAGCTAGCTTGAATCTGTTTGCTGAATGAATCACTCACGGAAAAATAACATGATGAAGGGGTGGGGTCATTTTCTTCTATTCAGAATATTTCATATAGCTCCAATACTCACACGTCGAAATCTGTCCATTCTGTACATGAAAAAGTAAATATTTAATGGAATGTATAATGAAAATATCTATTTCATATGTTCTATTTCTTCTTCTTCTATTCTTCCTATTTCATATGTATTTATTATTGCATAAATCTGTCCAATCATGAGCTTTCACCCTGTGGTTACTAGCAGATTTCATGATACGCATTGCCTTTCAGTTCCAGAGTCCATCCCTTCACTGGAAGTCCTCAGGTAGTGTGTACGATAATCTGACAAGACTAACAGTAATAAAATTGCAAATTTATCATCCTGTTGGTTCTATATTATGGAAAAAACTGTGATACGACAAAATCGATATCAAAATATACAAACAGCATTTTCATTTTGATAAAGCGACGTATTTCAAGAATTTTACGCCTACCGAAAATACGATCGTCTATAACTCACGAACCGTTGTCCAGTTGGCCGGACGAGGCGAACTTTCGCCGAGGGAAAAAACCATTCATCAGGCCGCGGAGACCGTGGCGCCCACCAACAGTTCAGAGGGCTCGAGAAGTTCGTAATTAAGATAATATATTATCGATTCTAATTAAAATCTATTTAGTACGGGCCTTGGGCCTTAACTACTGGTTATAAATATTCAGATTCGCCGTGGCTTCTTCGATTCCGAATCGAAAACCAAGGCGTGATTTACGAGAACGCGGTCGGCCCAAAAAAAAAAACCTCAGTTGAACGATCTCATATCCCTTCGATTTTAAGCATTGAATTTTTGATGATTACGGAAGGCTGTTCCCAGAAAATTTGGATATTGCCGAATTTCAAAGTAAGATTGAAAATCTTTCGATTTTTTCCCTAAGAATTATAAGAAAATATCAAAAATGATGCACCTTTTTTCAATAAACTCCAAACTAAACAATTTTTATAATTTTTATGTTGCCTGAAGTATGATATGCTTTTTTCAATGTGATTTAAGTTATGCTCAACAGCTGGTTTCTTTTTCTTTTTCCTTTTGTTGTATTTAGTCGTTTGTGATAATTTTTATAACTTATACTTTGCAATGCAAAACTTATTTTTCAGAATTTCGTTAATTTGTCAATCATGAAATGTAAATCAAGTTTCCAAGCAGAATGTATCCAAGCCACGTCGGCTATCTCATATATAGGATCCCATGAAAAAGAAACGATGGATCCTCCTGCAGCAGTCTTTGCAACTGTTCAAAGGGATCTGGTTAAATTTTGGACTTCAACAGACCAGACCTCAATAAGATCGACCATAATGAAAATGAATCGAAGATATGACGCGGTTATGAGAGACCGAGGCAGAAATGTTCAATATGGAAGGCTTAGAATATCGTTTCTTGATTGTTCTTGACAACAATAGTTATTTTGATTTATTTTTTCGATAATTCGCTAACATTCATTTTCTTTCATAGAGGCATTATTTTCTACCCACTACTTCTTTTGTCCTCAAAACATGTTAAGCAAGAAAAATACATCATGTAGACATGCTCTCAAATAATAAAACAAAATGAAAGAGCTGTGATAATTACTTGTAGTAGTGTAGAACATAATTGTCTAGGGTCGTTGAAATGCCAAATACCACTCTAGCTGAACGATAACTTGCTGAAACTATGAAAGTATTGACACGGTCAATTGATCACAAAAATGGCCAAGAATCTGTTCGGTCTCGTAAAAAATTAAGAAATAGTGATGGATGATCTTTGTCAAAAATGTATCACAGAGTGTTGAAAAGTGATACATAATGATTTGAAGAGAAGGAGTAGGTTTAAAAAACAAACAGTTATTCTTGCCTTCTCGCATCATGTCAGTTGTTCTATATTAAAGCAAGTTTGAGGATGAATCCAGAGAATTGTCATGAATTATTACACGAGGTTGAAGGTAAAATGTTAACACAGCATACTTCTAAGTGTTGTTTTCCGACTTAAATTGAAAGTGACACTGTCTTTCCTTGAAAATTGTAACAAAATCACATACAAACAACCAAATATATGTGGAATCACTCGATATTTCACATTATTGATTGTTTTTAACCATGGATCTTTGCCTACTCGTGAAGAATGAAGTTTTTTGTTGTAAAACAACTGGATAGTATGATAAGAAATGTTGAATTATCCCCACACGTTCGGGATATTGTACTTAGTCGTCACTGAGAATTGAGACTGTGAATATCAAAATTCACAATAGCCTATATTCATGATTGAAAATGTCTCACGTTGGATTGTCCGATGTGCAGAGGGGTCGAATAATTGCTCTCGTTGAAGAAGGCGTGACACAGAGGGATATAGCGACCACAATCGGGGTATCACAGGGAGTGATTTCAAATACCTACGCCCGATACGTAGAGCTACAATCTCTGCAAAATAGGCCTAGAAGAAGTCGTAGCAAGATCACGTCTGAAGAACAAGACCGCTTTTTGTGCCAAATTGCAAGAAGAGGACCTAGTGCATTGCAGCCCATACTACAAAGGCAATTTCTGGAAACAACAGGCATCAGTGTATCAGTCGGAACGATACGTCAAAAACTTCGTGCGAGGGGTTTATACAGCTGAAGGCCCTCAAGAGTTCCAGAGCTAACCATACAACAAAATATCTTAATTGGTGTATCCAGCACCAAAATTGGTGAGGAAATGTTCTTTTTTCAGATAAGACCAGAATTGGTGTTCGATCAGATGACCGCCAGGTTCGGGTCTTAAGGGGTCGTGGAAGACAAGCTAGACTCCGAGCAGCAAGACAAATTCCGAAATACCAAGGGAGCAGTGTGATGTTTTGGGTGGCATTATGCCCGGAGGCAAAACAGATTTGATTTCGTTTCCTACGAGTGTACTGGCTAGAAATTACGTGGACCTAGTGCTGGAGCCCATATCGAGACTCTGGCGAGGTGCTCACGGTGAAAATTTCATTTTATGCAAGATAATGCTCCTTCGCATACCAGCAACCTCGCGCGACATTATCGTGAAACAGGGGGAATCGCTATTTTCGACTGGTCAGCTTGCTCTCCAGACCTAAATCCTATTGAACATTCATGGGATAATCTCTAAAGGAAAATTAGATCGCGCCAGGATAATCCAAGAACCAAACAACAGCTCATCCAAGCCGCCACAGAAGAGTGGCAGAATATCATCCCAGAGGAGGTCGAAAACCTAATCCAAAGCATGCCTAGACAGATTCAGGCTTGTATCAAGTCAAGAGGTCAAGCTACTGAGGTCGAGAAAAAAACACCTACTCCATGAGAAAACAATTTTCAATTTGTTTACTACATGCGGAAAGAGTCTCTTATTCTCTTTTATTTGTTTCTTTCTTAAAATAAACCCAAATTTATTTCTTTTTTCAATTGAAATATCTCAAAAGATCAATTTTAACAATCCTTCGAAATTTCCAAAATCCCTGAGGTAATATTCAAAATAGCGGGTGATTCCATATAAATTTGGTTTCAAACCCTAAAAGTTTAAGTTTTCAACCATTTAAATGAGCGTTTTCATTATCAACCAACTCATTCCATTCCTTCGATATGAAATTTAACGAAACTCAAATTTAGATTGTCAGCCAGTTAGGAGCTGTATATTATCAGTATAATAAAATAAATAAAACAAAAATCAACTACACACACAAGCGTCTCACATGGCACAAGAGGATTAGAACACAACAAAGCAAATCTAGTGGCCTACAATGTGAGGGGGAGGGTTATTGTAGTACCTATTCATTGCCCTCAATTTACTCCTAGATAAAACGCAATTGCTCCGACAATTCATAACGAATCAATGCTAGTATTTCGTTCACGAACTATAACATCCGTATTTATTGCCTGTAAACGATATTTCGATATTTCAGGTCAACTGTCGGGGCAATTGGCAAGAAGTCTTGATACGTAGTCAATTACTTTATGTCAGTAAGCTTCATTATGACAATTGTCTCTTCAATTAGTAGCGTGCAAAAAAGCAAGCCAAATTACCTTGATAGCTGCGATTTCCTTGTTGTCCACTACTATTACGACATTAACTATTTTATTGCTGCCTCGTATAACAAACTTAACATATTTAGCGTTCATCAAAATTATTTTGATGAATAATCAAATCCACATTGCGCAGAATGTTTGGCGAATCTTCTAGTAATATTGAAAATTTAACTGTTCGCCAATGTTGAATTATTATTTTCGTGACGTTACATAATTCTTAACGTGAACAAAGTATAATACTTCAGTATTAACTCAAACAAACAAGTAAGTCGCCTGATAAAGTCTCCCATCATGCCTATCTTTATGTGAATTCCTGGCAGTTTCGAAAATAGACGGATAAAGATGGGGCTCCTTCCTTATCCTGACTCATAGACGCTTAGGGCTCGATTTCACTGATAAAAATGTCAGGTGTCCTTTGGCAAAGTCGTAAATCTATAGCCATTTGTACCTACACTTCCCCGTCCGTTTCGGACAAGACGAAACTATATTAAAGTTTTAATACGCCACACGCATAATGAGGAGGAACAGAGCATTGCTCATCTCTCGTACAGGGCAGTACTATTATTTTTTCTTATTAGAGACAACAATATAATGGCGAAAAACATAAAACAATTTTTGTATATGCGTTACCAATTGGATATATAGGTTATTCCAAACAGTAAAAAACTACACTTTTTCAATGAATTATCGCACCACTAACAACTAACAACGAAAGGATTTAACGAAAAAATAAGGAAATGAACTCTACAGATCACAATATGATAATATCACAACAACCATTGATCGAACAATCAAACAAACGAGATTCCATGTAATCAATACAGGATACTTCTTCCTCGGACCCTTATAACCGTCTCACATCTTCCATTTATACACATTATGACTAATCTTATTGAGTCTTGGTTTGTTGAAGTTCAAACTTCACTAGAAGCTCGAATAGTTGTTAGATCTGCTGCAGGTGTATTCATAGCTCGTTGTCCTTTCATGGAACACCATAGGTCCTCAATAGGGTTCAGATCATGACTCCGCAGATGCCACCGGATAATATCGATTCCATCTTTATCAAAGTAATTCCCACCACTACGTCACTATGCGTTCTCGCATTATAATGCATAGTAAGAAAATATTGACCGATTGAGTTAGATTAGATGGACAAAACGCACTACACTTTCAACTATTAGCTTAGTAGATCAGTACGTACTTTTGAAGATATCCTCCCAAAACTTCAGAGATCCAACGACGAAGGAAAAAAATTCTGCAATGTTGCAGGGAGGAAATGGTTCGTTCACACGCCTGATATCATATGTGCTTTGATCATTGCAAAAAAATACCGAATTTGTACTCAACAACCTATAGAATGCGTTCATCCTAATCGAGTAAACTGAAGTCGAGCTGGACGGAGCACTGCGATGAGCTGGAACCTTTGGCATATCTTCTAGGAAGAAGGTTATATTCTGCCAGACGTTTTCTAATCGTTTCAGTACTAATAAGAACTTTATTCATGATGAAAAGTTGACTCAAATGAATAGTAAAGGATATAATATTTGAGGCGACAAAAAATATCTGTTGCTTTGATGAAAGAACTGCAATTCAATAATTTCTAGAAATAGTATACGTATTTAATAAAATAGACATTCAATATAAGAATATTTATTATTTTAGTTTGTGGTCATAGTTGTTTCTTTGTTGATTATCCAAGGAAAGAGGTGAAATTGAAAGTTAATCAGTAATTCCGTTGGTCGCCTAAGAAATTTTGTTCATTTTCTATGGAAAACCAGGAAAGTTACAAATAATGCAAGAAGCGTGAAATTTTTTCAAACTCAAGCATTCAGTGGCGTAGTGCAAAAGTTTTAACGGAGATAAACAACTTATATTGGCATTAAAGGAAATGTCAATGACCTTAGATTTTTAACATAAACGAATGAATGAACATGAATTTGGGAGGCTTTTACTTGGTAAAATTCCATTATCAATAATGAAAAACAAACAAGTACTGTGTTTTAAGGAATTTTACTTAATAATTGCGATTCGTAACGCGTTTCAGTACACCGTTTGTGGTTCGGCGTTACGAATCGCAATTATTAAGTAAAATTCCATAAAACACAGTACTTGTTTATTTTTTATTATCGTTGAATGAAGGTGAGAAAATGAAGAACCAAATTTACCTGTTCGAACGTTTGCTACAAAACCTGAAGATTAACTTCAATTTCCTAATGATATAAAAAAGTGATGTCTTCATAAATACAGGGCTTCTAACAATTCACAAGTCAAGCATCAGATTGTGATTATTCAGTCTAAAATACGAAAAAGTTCAAATAAACCTATAATCGAAAACGTAGTTCTCGTTCAAACTTGACATACATTATTATTACCAGGGTACTCTTTTCTGTTAAAAAGAACATAGATTTTTTGAATTACCCGCGCAGAATTTCACGTGCAGCACTGCGACCTTTAACTGCCATCTTTATCAAGAATACTGTGATACTTTGATCAACCTGCGTCATTTAGTTTGTTTCCATTATTAGCAGACAATATCACGATATAAAAAAATGGAAAAGAGTGATTTTCGTGATTGAGCATTATTTTTTCGTGAAACAAACATCACCGATACCTAGGGTCGGTTTGATAAATACTATGGAGACTCTACACCAATTTCATTGGTTTAGTGATTTCCACTGTGGTAGTAACAGCACAAGTAACTCCGAGTTTTTAGGTCGTCCAAAACAGGTCGTCAATCGTCACGCCAGAAATCGTCGATAGAATCCATTGAATGAAAGTGTGTGAGGTGGATGAGGCGGTAGAGCATTTCAATAAATAATTCGTTCATCACTTGGCAAAGGTTTCACAAATATTTATTAAAAATACTCAACATATATTTCGGGTTGTTAGCCCATTATCAAGAGTAATACAATACTAAATTCAAAATGTGTGATTTCACTTTTGTACAACAGGAGGTAAATTGAAGTCTAGTTGGTCGTTGCAAATTGGCTGGTGTTTCCTATGAGCGGACGTTATTCCAATAATCTCCAAGATGTCCATCCTTTTTCCTTTATTCCTGGATACATGAGTTCGATATTCTCGAAATGGCCATAGACAAGCTGCACAACGAAACCCGCGGAAGGAAACAGGTAGAAACAAATTCTGGCAATATTTTTTCAAAATTTATAGTACGAACTGCACGAAATGCCATTTTATACCTGAATTCCTTAATATCTGAGATTTAACATAATCATACATTCCAATTTGACCGGAATCTAATCGAGAAATTTGTTCACTTAAAAAGTTCTCTCTCACCTAACCTAACCTAAATTTTTCCTGGTTGTTGTATTATTCCCAGTGCAATTGAGTCAATATTTCATTAAATTGCTGAATTTATTTTTAAACGTGACGATCACAATACTCTGTTCCAATTTTTTACAAGTCTAAATTTCCTTGAAGTATGCCGATGAGACATCTAATTTCAATGACTTTATTATCTCTTGTACCTACTTAGTCGACGAAATAGAACCTTTTTTTTCGTGCAGTTCGTTTCCCATTTTGTCGTGCAGTTCATACATAGCCCCTTGGGTCCAAAATTGACCGTCGTGCAGTTCGACAACTCCGCTCGAAATCTATGAAATGATTTTTATTGATGCAGTGGTCCGAAAAAACCGTAGAATTTTCATTTTGGAGGATAGATCTTTTATGTTCTTCAACTCTCTTCTCGATGCATCTTCCGTTTTGGCCAATATAGAATGTCTCACATTCACTGCAGTGTATTTTATATACTCTGCTTTTATCCAATAATTTTGTTTTATCTTTATTATTAACCAATAATGAACACAAATTCTTTTTATTATTGCTGATGATGTTAATAATATTTCTGTGTAATCTGTTACATATTTTGTTGCTAATATTAGGAATATAGTTAATTGGAAATTTTCTGTTAGATTTGTCTTTAACCCTTTGTGAACCTGACAAAGGTAACACTATTACGATTTTAGAAAAAACAAAAAGACTATTTACTCCTGAAAAATTTATAGAATTGCATGTTGATCCTACTAACAAATTTCAAACCCAAGTGATATCACTAATTAAAAAGTGTGCGAATTCATTGCAAAAAGATGGGTTGAAATTGACTGTTATGAACCCGAAAGCTCCAATTGTATATTCATTACCCAAAACTCACAAAGTAGATTGTCCCATGAGACCTATTGTTTCATATGTAAGTGCTCCAGCTACTAAATTATGTAAATATTTGAACAGCATACTTCCAAATTTGATACAACACAATCCAATTTACTCAATACAAAACTCTATAGAATTAACCAATCACTTGGGATCTCTAAAATTCCGGTAAATGCTAAATTAGTATTCTTTGATATAATTAATCTATATCCTTCTACACCCTGCCGTGATGTCAAAGCCACAATTAATCAACAACTTCAATCCAATAGTACATTAAGCCGCACTCATATAGAAGAAACGATGTCAGCTGTAAACCTATGTCTCAAACAAAATTATTTCAGGTTCAATAATAAAATATATCAACTATTAGATGGTTTACCTATGGGCTCTCTATTGTCTCCGTTATTAAGTGAAATATTTATGACAAATTTAGAAGATAGAATTTTTAGTTCCCCAACATCATAATCAATAATGTATTTTTATGGAAAATATATGTAGATGATATCTTCTGTATTTGGATTGGCGCAGACAGACAACTCAATAGTTTCTTACAGTTTTTAAATTATTTTCATCAATCGATTCAATTTACAATGGAAAATGAAACTAATGAAAAATCTTTGAACTTCTTGGACTTGTCGATTAGTAGGACTCATGACTCACTCGTCTTTAAAATATACAGAAAACCAACCTATTCGGATACTCTGATTCATAACAGTAGTTCCCAATCCCAGAGTATCAAATTGAGTGCTTTTCATTCATTTGTGCATAGATTGCTTTCTATTCCTTTGTCAACTCTCGATTTTGAGAATGAAGTTCAAGCTTTAAAATTAATCGCTATGAGCAATTGCTATGAACCAAAATTAAGTGATACCTTAATAAGACAAAAACTTTTATTGCAGAGCATTTATCCGTTGCATACTGAGAAATCTAACCGAAAATTTCCAATTAACTATATTCCTAATATTAGCAAACACCATCAGCACTAATAAAAAGAATTTGGGTTCATTATTGGTTAATAATGAAAATAAAACAAAATTATTGGATGAAAGCGGATTATATAAAATACACTCCAGTGAATGTGAGACATTCTGTACAGGCCAAACCGGAAGATGCATTCAGAAGAGAGTTGAAGAACATAAAAGATCTATTTTCTAAAATAAAAATTCTACGGGTTTTTCGGACCACTGCATCATTTAAAATCATTTCATAGATTTCGAGAATATCGAACACATGCATCCAGGTAATAAAGGAAAAAGGAATGACATCTTGGAGATTATTGAAATAACGCACATAGGAAAAACCAGCCAATTGGCAACGACCAACTATACTTCAATTTACCTCCTGTTGTGAATGCAGTCATACATAAGTGAAATCACTCATTTTGAATTTAGTATTGTATTACTCTTGATAATGGGCTAACAACCCGAAACATATGTCGAGTATTTTTAATAAATATTTGTGAAACCTTTGCCAAGTGATAAACGAATCATTTATTCATTATATTTCACCAAGTGCGGGTCCATCATATTTCACATAAATATTTAGATATGAAAATGCTATCTGCGCGATGGGTGCTGTGATTGTTCACGCTCGGTGTTTGGCGATGTTCAGCAGTAATCTGAATAAGTTTTTGTGAAATTTCATAACAGTTGACGAAATTTGGATACATCACAAGCAGAGATCAAGAAACAACCAAAGCAGTAAGTTTCTCCGGGTGAACCTGTATCAAAGAAGAACAAATTTTGTCTATCCGCTGCCGTGGACAGATCGATGCAGTCCCATTACCAATCGAAGACCTGCTTAAAATGAAGAATGAAAACGAAAACTCACTAATTCTGATTATAATACTCTTTGTTCACAATTCACTCTCAGACTAGCTGTTACTGTTACTGTTACTCTGTTCTCTTGAATCATACATTCCGTCTAAAAAGTACCGGGAATTGGTCAATGAAACACAAAATATTTATTTTTCATCCAAATTTATTGTTTAACAGGCGTTAGTTCGATCGACCTCTGCACAGAGTTATCTCACGGCCCTCTCTATTGAAAGCCGGAGCTGCTGAGAATTGGCAACAACGCTAGCAGGGCTATTGACGGCCCAAGTGCGTATCATGCGGGCCATTGTTTACAGTTGGTTGATGTACGTTAAAGATATTTCGTATTTTATTCGTTTTCGGAAGTTTTAAGCATTGTTTAAACAATCTACAGTTTTCATTGCCAACTCTATTCATTTGAGTGTAACATCACTTCAAGTTTTGAATAATATTCAGGTGCTTATTCATCTCTATATGGTGTCTGCCTAGTTCTGTTTAGTTTTCGTTTCGAGACTCTAAACATGCCGAATACTTGTGTAGTACCAGTTTGTAAAAGCAATTATAATTCGCAAAACGAAAAAGAATCAGTGTTTAATTTTCCAAAGGATGACTTGCTGAGGAATACTTGGATGAAAAACATTCCCAGAAAAACTGGACTCCTGGTAAAAACTCTGTTGTTTGTGAAAAACATTATGAACCTCATTTTATTTTGAAAGAAGAGAAGTATGTGGATTCGACAGGCCAGGAAAGAGTTATTTCTAGATCGAGGTATGCACTGGTACCTGGGGCAGTTCCCACATTATTTCCCAATTTTCCTTCTTATATAACCAAGAAATTGCCTGAAGTACGAAAAGACCCTGCTGTCCGAAAGGAAATGTTCTTGCAAATTAATTAACAACTTTACAGTGTTCTTGGACAATTTTAGGCAAAAACTAGATTTACAATAGTAGAAGTGTAAAGTTTTAAGCGATAAAGTTTGTTTTTATCAGGTTGATTCGGAAAATATGCCAACTGTACCTGTCTGTATTAAAGTGCAAGATAGTTTGAGTATAGAGGTAAGTACAAACGACTGTTATATATCTAAAGAAGATTTGGATTAGATTCTTAATGGTGGTGACAAAATTAATAGATGGTTGCAATTAGAAAATATATTAATTAGATATATGTATGTTGAGGGATGTGATGCACTTCAACTCAACGTTACAAATCTGGTGAAAAATATTAATGATCTTTTTGAATGCGTTTTTTAAAATGAAAAATAAACTTGCTTTCTGTGAAATGTTCACGAATTTTATAACACAAGCGCAGTCACAAATTGAGGATGATTCAGATAATTACAAATATTCAAATGATTCAAATAGGGGAGGGCTTTCTATTCCATCTGGTGCTTACTTGGTAAGCATATATATTATGTAATGAATCATTAAATATCGAAAAATTCTAAATGGATTTTCTAAAATGCGAAAATAAACGTAAAGTCCTTATTCAATTAACAATTAAAAGTTTTGATTTTACTCTCTTCAACAGCAGGCTATCCTGCTAAATATATTATGATAACTGTGTTTGTGGCTTACAATTTAAGTATGTTATCAACAAATTATTGAAAACTATGTCTTACATCTTGCTAAATAATTATACTAAAGTAAAAATTAACTTCATTAGTCAACTGAGTGCTCCAAAAAACGGAAACTTCTTACTGTACTCTAAATCATTTACCTATTGTTGTTTTCAGTTACCTATTTCTACTGAGATCCTTAATATTTTTCTCACACATTTCTCTTTCATTTTGTAAGTGCATGTTTCCAAGTGTTTTTATATTATAGTATCATTTTAATGCATGCGAATTAAATTTGAAATACCTGCGCCATATAAACTCAGTGCTAGTTCAATGTCAAGTAACCCTGTTACTGTGACGTCACGCTCAGTTGCCACATGAGCGGCTCCGGCCTTGTATTGAGAGGGGCCGTGGTTATCTGGGTTCATACCCACAAAGTCGGTGCAATTTTTCGGATTCTGGGTATTGCTCGAGCGTCCATCTTTCGGAGGAGATGTAAAGCCGGCGGTCCTGCCGAACCTCTCTTCCCTCGAACGAGAGAGGTTCGGCAAAATTCCCGGTTTAGTGAGGTGGCAGAATTCACTGGCCGAAAGGCAGAAATAGAGCACGTTAAACTGTTCAAAGGATAAAAAAAATGATTGTATCGCAAAGTAGGCTCCTTCCGAAATAATACATTTCAGCAAACGAACAATACAATCATCAAAACAATTTTCAAACGCTGTTTCCCGAATCGACTTCAGTTCTCGCTGCTAATTCTCTTTCATGTCTTTTATTTATTCAAAACGGGTAACTCAAGTGGTAATTTGAATTTTAGAAAATGAAAGAAGTCGACCGGAGTGAAATACAGTGGTTGTTCGATGGTATTCATTGAATTTTTGGTGAGAAATTCATTCAATGATAACCTTGTGAGAAGGTGCATTATCGTGGTGCAAAAAGTTTTCTTTCCACAAATCTGGCTTTATTCGACGAATTCGCTCTCTCAAACGCCGCATAACGCTCGGGTAATATTCTTTATTTATCGTCAAACCTTCTGTCAAGAGTTCCGAGTGCACAACATTGCGATAATCGAAGAAAACAGTAAACATTAGCTTGACTTTCGATCAGCTTTGACGTGGTTTTTTCGGTTTCCGTTCAGTTGGAACGAGCCATTCCGAAGCTTGTTGGCTGGTTTTCATGTCAAACTCATAAACTCATGTCTCATCACCAGTTACAATGCGTTTTATGAATGTGGGGTAGGAATTGACTTGTTCTAGCATGTCTTAAGCGACCATTACGCGATTCAAATTTTGAAGAAAAAAAAGGTCTTTTAGAACTAGTCGAGCGGCTACTCTTGTCATGCCCAAATAAGCGATTTATGTGATATAAATTCATTCGTGGGACACAGAAAGTTCATTGCCTATCTCTCTCAAACTTAAATGACGATTTTCAATTACCATTTCCTTAACTTTGTCGATGTTTACGATGTTTTTGGCCGACCAGAGCGAGGCAAATCTTCCACCACATCTCGGCCGCTTTTGAATGCACTGTACTACTCATATGCACGTGTTTTTGATGGAATCGATTCACCGTAAGCCTTCTGTAACATTTTCAGCAATTCGGCATACAAAATTTGAGACAAATTCTTCGTTCGATATTTTTATCCATTGAGAAATGACAAAACACACTTGTGAGAACTGAGAAAATCGAGTACTGTGAACAAACTAAATGACAGATCACGTTTAAACTCCGCGTCAGTATAGAAAACAGTTGTGCCAACTAAGCAACAACAAAAATTTTGACAGTCGTTTTATGCAGATTTTTAGAATAATTCCGGTACTTTTTTTTCGACAGAATGTATAGGAAATCACCATTGATTGTAAGGTTAGATTTTTCTGAAACTTTCAGGGGCTACTCTGACAGCATCCGATCTCCGAACATAAATGCGAACAAATATAAGATTATGTTTATATTGATATTAGCAGTCATCGGTTTGCGCATTTCGCTGTGTTTAAAGTGTTACTGTGCTTTTAATATTTTATTTCATCGTGCTAAAATAGTGAGAAAGTAAAAAAAGTTGATGAAAAAATGTCTAAGATACGTTTAGAGGAACTGACCTGTATCTTAATGAGCTTGATTCAGTATTAATAAGATTCGTTCAGAACAAAACATTTAGGAATTAAAACTCTCAAAACTATGTCAAAATTGCACCGGTTTACAGTAAGTATTGTTTACTAGGTTTCCACATATTCCTGAGCTTACACTTAGTGGTAAAGCAAATTTTGAATATGTATGGATTCTACATACTGCACTTTGCCCCAATCGTGTTTTGACTCACATCAAAATTTGAATGACATAATCAATAAAGTCCTGCAATTTTTTATTTCATTCTTTTCCATTTGAATAAATAAATGACTAACAGCAAAAATCCATAAATTGAACTACCTGCTACCCCATCCAGCATATTTTCCAGTTTTATCCCCCTGCGACTATTTCCTGTTTCTGAATCAGAAGAAATGGCTTGGTAGAAAGAGGAGATTGTGTTGATAAATAAAATACTTTTTGTCGAAAAATATCTTTCATTCAAAAAGTCACTGACTTCTCAAATACCCTCGCCTTTCGTTGATTTTTTTGTTGTCTCACTAGAGCGTTCAGACTCAAACGTGTTTCAAATTGAACCGTTAAAGTTAAAAAAAAGTTAAAGTTAGAAAACCACTTTTCAATGTGAAATTGAGATTTTCCGATTGTTCTTAAAATTATGAAAATTGCGCCAGTAAAACCAACATAACTTGAGAACCAAATGCAAACGTTATATTATTTTGGCTTGTTTATCGAATAGTGATCTTCCTTACTTTTCAAAGAATTCGATAAAAAAATAATTTTTGAAAAAAACACTATTCGAATCCACCCCTGCCTTAAATCTTGAACCGTAGCAAGTTCTCATTGTCTTAAATTCCAGGCTGTCTCGATAACGATCGCAAAAGAACAGGTAAAACGGTCAATTGATACATCTTCGAAATAACAGGAAAACTTTGTTAAAAACAATCGAACAAATCGTTCTATCTTCCGGCCTGCCCCTTGTCTAGACTGACGTTGGATAGGATCGGGATCCAAATGTCTTCGGGCGCCTGTTTTAAGGTAATATTACCCCTAGAACATTGTTTACGACCGAGTTGTTACTGGAGAACAATTACACCGCTCAAGAAAGAAATTGAAACATTTTTTTCCCGGATACAAAAACAAAACACTAACCTTTTTGTTGACCAGGCGAGGTTCGTCCTTGGCAAGCTTCAAAAGTTCCTGGCAGTCCCCTTTCGACGCCATCACGTACCATTCAACACACTTCTTGGGCTCCAGATTCTGAAAGAAAATCTCCATTGGCTATTCTATAATAAATATAAAATTGCTAAGTTTCAGAACGAAGCCTTACTACTACCACACAAAAATGTGGGATTTCATACAAAACCGAGTCAGTTTTGTTAATTTTATCTATATCTATATATATATATATATATATATATATATATATATATATATATATATATATATATATATATATATATATATATATATATATATATATATCATCCCTCATCCTGATCCTCACGCCAGAAAACCTCGATTGCCAAACTGAAACCAATGCCTCAGTGATTCAGACCTGCTCCGGGACACCCTGTATGCTGATTCTGAATTTCGAAAATACCAAATTCGAAGAGAAAATTGAAATACCTTTCCAACGAGGTGCCACTTGACCTATTTTCGATCGAATGATTTTTGAGTTGGGGATGCTGGAAATAGGGGTTGATTGCACCAACTCCAAATTCACAAGTGTAGGTCGTTTTTCTAGACCGAGCATAAACCTGCGCTTGCATTATGCCAAAATAAATCGATTTCATTTAGTATTTGGGATTTGCAGGAATTCAACTTTACCCTCGACACCCTGTATGTTAATTTAAAATTCTAAAATGACAAATCAGAATGGAGAATTGACAGACCTTTACAGTAAGGTGCCACTCGACCCTTATTCCCTATGAGAATTATTCCGTAGATCAATGCTTAGTTTCACTATTGTGGCTTTGGGGGCTGCGTGCATGGCAGGCAGATTTGGGAACTAGCTCTTGTCAGGAAGGATTATTCATTGATCTACGGATTTTTGAATAATTCTTCGTGTCTCAAGTTTACATATGTAGACTCCTTGCGAAGTTTATCGCGGAAGATATTTGTTCCTTTGTTCCATCAAATATTTACCGACGGGAGGTTTTATCTCGGAAACAGAGGCTCAGAGCACTATTTCAGCGGTATTATTTCGCTCGTTTTCTACCGTTGATGTGATTCACGGAACGGCGAAAGATGTCTCCCAAATGTTGGAATTTTTAACGTTCCCACATCTGTTGGTTATTGTTCGTATCTTTCTCGAAGTCCGGTAGCGGGTTCGTCGTGTCTGTCCATAGAGGGCGACTCTCGTACGTATGTACGAGGTACGTCCTTTCTGGAATCGATGGGGGTACCCCGATGTAGCTTGATAGGATGCTGAGAAGCGATATGCGACACTGATGAGCTCCTAATAAGGGCGAAATTGCAGTCTGCCGCTTCGTTTCTTGACGTCCTGCTCAGTTGTACTATTGTGGCTCTTGGGGGCTGCGTGCATGGCAGGCAGATTTGGGAACTAGGTCTTGTCAGGAAGGATCTACGGATTTTGAATAACTCTTCTTGTCTCAAGTTTACAGATATATATATATATATATATATATATATATATATATATATATATATATATATATATATATATATATATATATATATATATATATATATATTTTACCCCGACGAGTTGCCCATATATCTGTTCATGCAATCAAACTGATTTCATGAAAAATATAAATCCACCACCCGGTAATTAATACCATTGCCAGGCAATGATTATAATCAAAACATATCCTGGAGTAATTATATATTAGGATAACGTTAAATGTTATGAGAATATATCAATCTACCAGAATATATACATACTATAGTCATCAGACAATGATATCAATGTACATGCTACAGCTGGTCCTTCATGGGTAATGATCAATTCGGCCACGGTGGATTACATCCTCTAATTTTTCAACGTCTATATGCGCTCATTTCAAAATTTATTCTTTCGGCGATTTTTCAATTTTCCGCTTAATTTGTCGTCGAATTAACATTTCAAATCTCAGTTCGATTATAAATAAAATTTTCAGCATAGTCACTAATGTTTTGTATTTTGAGACAATAAGCATGTGTACTTCATCGAATTATATGGGGGAAGAATTTTACATAGTTCCCACTCATTTGACTCGCTCGATAGCTGTTATTCTGTTATTTTTTGAGATGATGATTTTCACGGCTTTGAGGTTTTGGAACTGGCTTTCATTTATTTCATTTAATGTTCCAGACAGCTCAGCTATAATTGAAACCGTTACCACCGTAATAATAAGGCCTGAGCGCTGTGACGTATCATGACGTCACACATCTCTAGTAGTCATAACAAGCATGCGAAACGAAAGCACAGTGTAATCGAAAAGCCGGTGCAGGTCCTTTTGTTTTCTGTATTTCATCCGAAAATGAGTGTTTCTAGTGCTTAATTTATGTAGTAATGCATTTATAAGACATCAGGATACCGTATGTATACCGAATAAATCGCGTCAATTATAAATTTGTACGAATTTCAGTGAGGTGAATTGTGAGCGAGGTTAGAAAAGGCGCATTAGTGTACAGTTAAACTTTTCGTTTATAAACCTAAATTTTTTTGATATTTTTATTGTAAGAGTGTTAGTGTCTTTGAGATATTATGCCATTCAGGTGTTGTGTTCCTGGTTGTTCAGGAAATTACGGTTATGCAGATGCACCGAAAGTGGCGGTACTTTCCTTTCCGGAAGATACCCGTTTGAAAGATAAATGGATGAAATCTATTCCCCGAGCTCATTTTGAACCGTCGAAGTACAGTAAGGTATGTGAATTACATTTTCAAAAAGATGACTTACTCAGGGATACTACAAAATTTGATAAAGAAATTGATAAGTACTCTACTGTGCCAGTAAAACGTCTTCACTTGAAAGAAGGGCAGTACCAGCTATTTTTCCGAATTGCTCCACATATTTATCAAAAGGTAGTGCTGGAAAAATGGAAGTCGACGCCGTCATAGAAATGTTCAAACGGTCCGAAGAACTTCATAATATCAAATACTTGAAATACATCGGCGATGGAGATTCAAAGACGTACAAAGCTATAGTAGATTCGAAACCGTATGAAGATGTCATCGTTGAGAAAAAAGAGTGCGTCGGTCATGTGCAAAAGCGTATGGGAACGCGGCTGCGCAATTTGAAAAAAAATACGAAAGGTCTTGGCGGACGAGGAAAATTGACAGGAAAATTAATAGATGAACTCACAATTTACTATGGACTTTCAATTAGGAGAAACTCAGATTCAGTCGAAAAAATGCGGAATGAGATTTGGTCTACGTTATATCATAAAATGTCGACGGACGAGAATCCACAGCACGAGAAGTGTCCCATTGGAGTAGACTCTTGGTGTTCTTGGCAGCGCAGTAAAGCGCTTGGTACTCTTACAACATACGAGCATAAGAGTCCAATGCATGAGGATGTTTTAAGGCAGTACAACCTATTTACAAAGAACTCAGCTCCGATAACCTTCTGTCACGCTGCTTGGGTGCATATTCTCAAAATAGCAATGAGTCCTTCAACGCTGTGGTGTGGTCAATTGCTCCAAAACGAGGTCTAGCGGCAAGACTATAGTTGATATCGCAGCTGATGTAGCCGTTATTACCTTCAACGAAGGCTTGTCGGGTCTATTTGCCGTTTATGATGCTCTTGGATTAACCGTTGGACCTAACATGTACGAGTTTTGCGTGGCATCGGACGCCAATCGCGTCAAAGTCGCTGAGCATCGTATGTCCGATATCGCAAAAAGGCTAGGCGCAGCATCACATCAGACAAAAAAAGGAAGAAGAGCAAAATAAGGCCCTGGAAGGACAACTTTATGGTGCAGGGATAGCAGACTGAAGGTAAAAATTATTAAGGACTATATTATTGCGATTCTTAAGATTTATAGCATTTTGAAACTTTAAACGCGTTTTTCTCGAAACCATGTTTTCAAAATCGGCAAGCAGTAGAACTGAAAAAGTTTACATCCGATTGACTTGAAATTTTAACTGTAGCTTCTTCATTAGATTATCTAGTGAAGTACACACGATTTAGCGATTGGTTAAAACAAAAAGTTATAAACAATTAAAGTCGATTTTTTGTCAAAAAAAATTTTTTCCAAACCGTCGCCATTTTGCGAAAAAAATTCTAAAAATATAATGATGTGGACTTCACTAGCGACACTCATGTAGATAATGAAAAAATTTTTTTTGTTATAGGTGGAGTTGGGCACGACTTCTACTGCTTGCCGCGGAGGACCTTTTTAAAAAGCGGTTCACGGCAATCGCTGCACAGCCGCCATTTTGTACGAAAAATAATAATAAAAATTTTTCTATTCTCCAAGAGTTGCTTAATCCAATGATATCTTATTTATATACCTTCCATCTTAAATGTCCTTTGAAAAAATCATGAAAAAAGCCTTGTTTTTTTGAGCGTTTGGTGGATATTACCCTTAAAATAGAAAATCAGAACCTGCTCAAAGCTATCAATGAAAGTAGAGCTGTATATGCACTCAGCAAAGATCTCATTTCTGTTGATACTTTCGATAAACTTTTAGTAGTTCTAGATCAAATGCGCATTTGGCAGGATATTGCAGCTATAAGGTAATACAAAAAATCAAATGCGACTTTTGTAAATCAAAATTAGTGTTCGACGAGGAAATGGTTGTCGAAGAAAGTTAAAATTTGATAAAAAATTAGAGCCGTGGAGGTCTTTTCCACACGATATTGTAGTCCGTTTGGTTTTAGTTAACTACGTTTTATTCAAGAAATTAATTGAAAATTTCGAGGATGATTTCTTGAAACTCTATTTCAAGAAGGATTTTGTTGTGAGTTTTGTTTTCAATTATTGGATGACAAATGAAATTGAAAACTATAGGTTACCTGCTTATGAAACCCACAGCCCGGAATATATATTGAAACTAATTATAATAGGTACAACAAATACTCTTTTGAAGAATTATTGCGGGAAAACAACTGATATATTGGGAAAGAACAAAAAAAGGAAATTGGATACAGTATCGAATGAAAGAATGTTCTTTTCTATATTTTCCCAGGCAATCTAGGTCTTTTGTGCTAATGCTTTTTCAAAATAAGAATCACTAAAAACTAAGAAATAACAAAAAATTATAAAAATTCAAAAACTCAAAAAAAAATGTTTTCAATGTTTATAATGGTTGAAGCGCATACGAACTCCCGGTTGGGTAGAGTATCGAGCTAGCGCGTTATGACTACTACCGAGACGGTGCGGTCCGAGCGCTCAGGTCTCATTATTACGGTGGTAAAGTTTAAACCCGAATCTTTATCTAAACTGCTAGACGTTTAGACCCCTGTATAATGACTGAACGCGGCCATTTAGAACCGCTACTTCAATACTTACTTACTTGAATTCAAATTAATCAAGTTTGTTTTTTAATGAAAAAATAACAGTTCGCACTAAAGTATTTTAGCCGAAAACGGCGGCAGATAAGAAAAAATGCATGAGACAAAAAAAGGCTCCGAATTGATGAAGAATTCATTTCCATTTAGGTTGAATTACCAGAGGCGTATTGAAAAAAGCTTAAGGACAAGAAGTACACACGACCTCCGAAAAAATATCGCTCTTTAGATTTTCAAAGTCACTTCAGTGATCTTATAATGTGGATATGAAAGAAGGATCCATGTTCAAAATTTGGACTGAACACCTCAAAAATTGTAGAAACCAGCAAGAAATAAAATATAAAAATCTATAGATTTGAAGACCCTGTGAATCAGAAACGGAGAGTTTGCGGTAATGCCATTAGGAATTTTTCACCATAAAATGACTTGTTGAAACACCCCTCATACTGTTTCACACTCAGTAATACAAGATTTGATTTTTCGTGTGTCATCCTGTAGTTTCACGCAAATATATACTCAATTGAATATTAAATATCTCACCCAACTAGTTTGCTTCCCATATTTAACCATCTCCAAGGTACGATCGCCCACCGAAATTAAATACACAGGTAACTTGATAAGAGAGTAACACAAAATGATTTTCACAAGCCTACTCCATACAATATTTCCTTTAGTAACGAGACGTATATTTTCATTCTAAGGAAACAATAGCTGGCCTCATTTCTGATTCATACAAAAAATGAACCGGAGAGTTTATCAACAAACACATTTTCAATTAATACTTAAACTTTGTATAGATTATAGATATTTCAATCGACCTAGAGCGCTGTTCTTGATTAGCGATTGATTTATATCTTTATTGATCTGTATAACTAAGAAAATTGAAAAATTTACCTTCTTTCAATTTTTATGTACAACTGTAGAAATCAATGAGTGTATACCTGAAACAACCTGTAATTACCATTAACCAGTTATTTCTATAAAAATGATTGTTTTTTCAATTGGTATATTTTATATACCTAATTAATAATTCACTAGTTTATACCTGATTTCAATAAATGGATAATTTTCCTGAAAGAAATGAAAATTTTCAGTTTGATTTTGATTCAAATTCAGATATCAGCTCAAATGATATTGACGAGCAGAAAATTGAGGTGATTTCTGATATCTTCATATGATTTTTAATGCAACCTTCTTAATATTCAACCATAGAAGACAATAGCTAGCTGGTATTTTGAGATTTGTTTTCTTTGATTAATACCTTATTCGGTATTAGTCAGATTTTTACCTGCGTATTCGAATATTCGATTCATATTCATTCTCTTTTGAGAAGAGTGGAGTTTGTTGAAGTCGTGTATTGTGGCAAAATGATGCCAGACAACATACAGCCCGAGTTGTTATGGAATATTTGGATATGAGAACAATACAGCGTTTTCAATGACCTACACTTTCCGAATTTATATCCCATTGAGCATGTTTTAACCTACCCCCGGTAGGGAATTGAAGTGACGGGGATGAAAAAAATCGGAAAAATTTTTCCCCCTCGAATCGGAAATAGACGGGTCCGAGCGATTCTCTATATTTTCATTTTAAAACCGGAAAATGAGGTGTTTTCGTTGGACAACCCTGTTTATATATATATATATATATATATATATATATATATATATATATATATATATATATACCGGGTGTAACTGGAAAGAGGCTCGACCCTAAAACTTTTTTCCTATCCAATATTTTTCAATGAAATTTTCTGAAATTGATTAAAAATTTACTTCAAGTTGAATGGCACTGACAGTTCATCTGAAACGCTTCCGGTTTCACCGGAAATGATCCAAAGTTTCAATTTTTAAATGGCACACCCTGTATATTTTTTGGGAAATCGAATGAAACTCTCTTTGCCTATACATTCAGTATATTTAAAGATGTATTTGCCGAATTTTTAAATCATTCTTGATAAATTTGTTCTCAAGTCTAGGTGGCTATGACGACTCAGCTGGTTCTAAAATTGTAATGCACACAAAGCATAAACGCAAAACCTTAGCTTTATTTTGGCATGGCGCACATACTCATCATCGTACATTCCAGATGAATGAAAATTTAACAAAACACATAAATAACGCAAAATGCACAAATGGACCATAGATGGAATGTCATCAAATCAATTGAGCATAACTTCACAACAGGTTTTCGAAGAGACCCCCATTCTGTGCCTGACACAGCCTATTGCGGCAAATGGTAGCCCATACTATATTATCCATTCGATTTGGAAAATTTTCATTTATTGCTCCCCGAACTCTATTCTCCATATCCTCTCGATTTCCTGAAGCAGTTCTATAAAAACGATTTTTCACATGGGCCCACAAAAAAATCTAATGGGGACAAGTCGGGCGATCGAGCTGGCCATCTTGTCGGGCCGTTGGTGCCTATCCACCTTTCATTTAAATAATTATTTAGGTATTGAACAACTTCATCTGAATGAAAAATTTTATAAGGATACCTTGGATCTATTTCCATCTCTTGAAGAAACTGGTTGCAATATTCTAATCTTCAGCCATTATCATTTTCATAAAGGTGTTGATGAAGATTGTATTTGAACGAGCGAAATTTATGCTTCTTAAGAATTCTCCAAACACTCTGATGACTTATCCCTATTTCTTGTGCGATTTCTCTGGTAGATGCCGTACAATTCAAATTAATGTACGCTAATACATCAATTTCAGAATTTTCGCTTACTATGAAATTTTGATTATCTGGAACAACCGGTTGCTGACGAAACTTCACTTCCAGTTTTGGAAAATAGTGCCTTGAAGGATGTTGCCGTTCTGGATAGCGTTCAGCGTATAAAATTGCTGATGCTGTAGAGTTTTTTCGGCATTCGCCTTAAATGAGTAGCATATCTACTTTTTCATTATGTGTGTACAGCATTTCGTCTGTTTTTCTGCCGTGAAAATTCAAAAACTCTGAACAATTTATACCAACTCACCGATTCAGATTGAACACAATCTTATCTTATGACATTTAAAATTGAATACAAAAAATTCTATGATCTGTGTTCTATCTGTGATAGGATTTCAATGTATTTCCAAAGCACTTCAGATAATGAGTTGAAAAACGAGTATTATACTATGTCCAGGATTACGAATGGAAATTTTCAACGAAAAATTATCAATTTGGTATCGAAATATTCTTAAAAATATTCTGCGTATTATAGTGATAATGAGCCTCTATTATACCTTGCGGAAATAAGATTTTTTAAAGAAACAATGTTTGGAATGTTACGAAGCCAATAACAGAAGGAATTCTGCAGTTTTAGTGATGAATCCAAATGTACTCGATTTCGGTCGATAAATCACGCAGTTTTTTGTCGTCATAGCCACTTTGACTTGAAAACAAATTTATCAAAAAAAAATTAAAAATTCGGCAAATTCGTCTTAAAATATGCTGAATGTATAGACAAAGAGAGTTTGATTCGATTTCTCAAAAAATATATAGGGCGAGCCATTTGAAATTCGAAACTTTGGCTAATTTCCTTTGAAACCGGAAACGTTTCAGATAAACTGTCAGTGCCATGTAAGTTGAAATAAGTTTTTAATTAAGTTCAGAACATTTCATTGAAAGATATTGGACAGGAAAAAAGTTATAGGGCGAGCCTGTTTCAGTTACACCTATATATATATATATATATATATATATATATATATATATATATATATATATATATATATATATATATATATATATATATATATATATATATGATGGGACAAATATCTTCCGCGATCAACTTCGCGAGGAGTCTACATATGTAAACTTGAGACAAGAATTATTCAAAAATCTGTAGATCAATGAATAATCCTTCCTGACAAGAGCTAGTTCCCAAATCTGTCTACCATGCACGCAGCCCCCAAGAGCCACAATAGTGCAACTAAGCAGGATGCCGAGAAACGAAGCGGCAGACTGCAGTTTCGCCCTTATTAGGAACTCATCAGTGTCGCATATCGCTTCTCAGCATCCTATCAAGCTACATCAGGGTACCCTATCGATTCCAGAAAGGGCGCACCTCGTATGTACGTACGAGAGTCGCCCTCTATGGACCGACACGGTAAACCCGCTACCGGACTTCGAGAAAGATACGAACACTAACAAACAGATGTGAGAACCTTAAAAATTCCAACATTTGGGAGACATCTTTCACCGTTCCGTGAATCACATCAACGGTACAAACCGGGAGAAATAATCCCGCTGAAATAGTGCTCTGAGCCTCTGTTTCCGAGATGAAACCTCCCGTCGGTAAATATTTGATGGGACAAATATCTTCCGCGATCAACTTCGCGAGGAGTTTACAGATGTAAACTTGAGACAAATTCTGTGAATCTGTCATGAGCCCACGCACCTTCCTAATATATCCATTGTATGAAGATCTAGTGGTGTTTATAGATTTTTCGAAGGGTGCGAATTCCAGGTTAGAAGAATGAAAATATTTTCGACCGATTCGATATGTAATAAGCTTTTCATATATATATATATATATATATATATATATATATATATATATATATATATATATATATATATATATATATATATATATATATATATATTCCATACACTATACACTGGAGATATCAGGAGGGTGCGTGCGCTCAAGACAAATTCACAGAATCAGGGTGATCCTCGTCAAAACCACATTCCACGTACTCTTAAATTAACTGAGCTACCATTCAAACAAATCAAATATGGGATATCTATAATTGAGTACCATATCCTCAATTGAGCACATTTGTTTCTTTTTAGTTTGAATCGATGAAAAACCCGTTTTTGGATGAAATTGCAGTGCAAGAATGCATTACAGAAAAGTATTGAATAATTCGATCAGAGCAACTTAAGGTTCAGATCAAAAATTGCAAAAAACACAATGGCTTAAAATTTTCGTTGGTGAGACAACAGCATACTGGACGTCCATCGACCACTCATGTTCTTTCGTTTGTTTCACTTATAATCGAATACCAAAAACTGAAAGATCAGGAGAAAATCTTAGATTTTTTTCGAAATTTATACTGAACAACATTGCCTCAGCTACTCTTCAATACTTTTAGCGTAGAACAAATTGAAGATTATTTTCCAATTAATTTTTCATCGTGAAAGCCATATCTCTAATTACCAATATCCATTGCGTCATTAAAAATAAACATTTTCAATTAAAATTCAGTTCGAACGAAGGATAAGAAAAGAATATCGAAACGGCGACCCGAAGAATATCCAAGTAGGCCATTAACATAATATTATTGTAATGCATGTCGAATGAAGTAATTTGTTTTATAAACTGATTTCATTTATGCAAATATGCGCCGTAATAAGGTACTTCGGCCGCCATTACGATAAAAAAACAATTAAGCGTTTTAATTGAACACACTGGCCGCAACGAAAGATGGTAATCGGGGACAAAATGTATGACCCGTTCTCATTAAGAGAACTAGATAAATGTTGACGTTGCCTGGGAATAACGTCACAAGTGAACGGAGTCGGACATGCAATAAAAATTTATTCGTTTCGTCTCCAATCGTGCCTTAGGTCATGATTTTTTAAGTGCTTGGAATATCTACAGTAAGATTTAAACAAACTTTGTTCACCGCAAACATTCCAACTTTCGTACGTTACATTTGATGTTATCAGCGTTTGGAATACGTGAATTGGAGGTAGCTAAAGATCCCCGCGTGTTCATCCGAATTGTTACTTGGAGCCCGATATAAGTCCCTGTAGTCCAACGGACCAACCCCGGTAACTCAGTGTACAAACGGGTCAACGAAGTTAAAAGAATCAAAGATCACAGATGAAGTGTCCAACGGAACCGCTGGACTCTGCTTGGACATCAGGAACATAAGCTGGGTCCCACGACCCTGCAGTCCAACGAATCCGTTGGACTTCAGTGGACTACAACGGTGGAGTTCTAGGCGTCATCATGGTTAGTGAGACGCATCTTCACGAAGCCATCTCTGCAAAGATTTCCAACTACACCATGTGCAGAAATGACAGACAGGACCGAAGAGAAGGAGGAATTGCCATTTACGTCAGATCCAACCTGGAACACCACGCTGCGCAAATTGATAATTTGGAGCACGTAGAACTGACATCAGTGCAGTATCAAACTGCTTCAATAGGAACCCTGAATCTAATCTCAGTGTATAAGGCCCCCTAGCGACCACTACTGCAATCAGACCTGAATAAGCTGTTCGAAGCTGACTCTCCAACGATTACAGCGGACGTCCTCAACAGCAAACAGCAGAAGGAGCAACCCGAATGGAAACATCCTGAGGAACTACGCTGACGAAGGTGACCTGGTGGTAGATGGACCTCCAGAACCAACTCACCATAACACCAGAGGGCTTGGTGATGTATTAGACATCGCTGTTATGGAAGAAGTATCGCTTTCATACAATATAACTGTAGTTAACGATCTTACATCAGATCACATCTCAGTTCGTCTTCTCCTTTTAGGTAACTAACAAAACGAGGAAACAATTCAGAAGACCAGGACAACATGCTGGGATGTTTTAACAGACCATGTCCAACAGAACCAGCCGCCCATGGGCAAGCTAGAGTCGACCGACGATCTGGACAGGGCCGTCGGAGTATTTGAAACAGCTTTGCGCCAGTCAGTGAAAGTTACACGAGGACAAAGGAAACCAAACGCCGACCGGACAAATTCCCTGATTACATCCGTCACATGAATCAGAGAGAGAAACAGGGCCAGACAAAGGTTACAGAGAACCTGGGATTCCCAACCCCGACGAGAATATAACCGCCTGGCGACGGAGGTGAAGATAGCCTTGGAGGACCACCGCAATGCGTGCTGGGCCGCCAAGATCGAATCTTTTGAAGAGGATGACCATTCACTGTGGAGAATGGCCAAAATCCTACGCCAAAAGACAACACCCATGCCACCCATACAAGGAGAACGAGCGTTAGTATTTTCTAGTTTACGGTGAAATATGCGGAAGCTGACCTCGACCACGTCGAGAGAACTGAAGCAGAAGTCCGGAGACGTTTAGCCGAAAACAACATGGTGATCATCCAACCTACCACCACGGAAGAGCAAAAAAGCGTAATCTCTCGAACAAAAGTGAGAAAAGCACCTGGACCATATGAGATCAGCAACAGAGCACTGAAGAACCTCCCTTAGCGAGCTCTTGGACGCGAGTCTGCGGCTCCAACACTTTCCTGAAAAATGGAAAACAGCGAATGTGATTGTCATCAGGAAACCAGGTAGATCTGCTTCCTTTCCACAGCATTATAGGTCCATCTTGTCAACGATCAGCAAGAATGTAGAGATCATCTTGCGACGCCTGAAGGGCCATGTGGAGCCCACGCAATCATCCCAGATGAGCAATTTGGCTTTAGGAAAAGCCACTCCACACAACAGCAACTTCTCCGAGTGGTTGAGTTCACCAGCGATGGATTCAATAAGAACCAGTCAACCGGTATGACACTATTCGACAGCGCAAAGGCGTTCGGTAGGACTCACATGGAGGTCTACGCTTCAAGATGTTGTAGACAAACTTCTCACCTGCTCTGGTGCGCCGAAGACTCCCAACACGAGCTTAGTCCTCTATCCAAATGACACGGCCATAATGACCAGATCGACAGCCCCCCACTTGATAACCAGGAGATTGCAAGAGGCCGCAGACCAATTGGAAGAATGTTTTACCAAGTGGCTGATCACCATCAAGCCAGGGAAGAGCTCGGCCCTCTATCTATCCAGAAGAAGACGTAGCCCCGAGGAGCAGATCACCATGAACGGCCAACCCATCCCGTGGGTCAACAAAGCCAAATAAATGTGGAAGACTGCACGAGCAAGGCGAAGGCAGCCCAAGCCTTCATGTACCCCATAATGAACAGGCGGAGCAACCTGAGCGCAGCGAACAAGCTGAAGCTCTACAAAACCATCATCATGCCCATGATGCAACACGCGTCAACAGTCTGGGGATATGCAGCTGCATGCCATATCCGGAAGCTCCAAGTCAAGAACAAAGCATTGAGGATGACCGTGGATGCCCCTTGGTACATGCGAAACTCCCAACTACATCGAGATCTGCAGATCCCGAGTGTGATGGAATTCATCAGAAAGACAGCGGTGAAAGCGTTCCAAGCAGTTGACGAACACCCAAATTCATTGGTAAACACCCTAGGAGACTACGAGGAACATGAACCAAGAAAGTATGACAAGAGGCCCATTGCCGTTTTTTCCAGAAAATAACGGAATAATGATTTACCTTATGGCTGGGCGAAGGAACACACGTGAGCGGACGAACCATAGAACATTTGTAGTTATTCGATGAAAACGATCAAAACAATGCAAAATCTTCTTGACCGAAATAATGGAGCTAGGCTGCTCCTAAGATTCCATCGTTATTTATGACATCCGCAATTTCCGCTTTTTATTTTATTTTGAGATTGTCGTTTAGTTTCTAGAGTTCTCTGAGAAATACCTACATGAGAATAATAATAGGCACCTAATAATTTACTCAAATTTACTTCTCATAATGATTTACATATATCGCTCGAACTGATTTCCATCATGTTGTAAACATAAAGTGCATCTTCGGATTATATCTTCTATGGCCCTAGTCAAATGTAGCGAGGAACTCCTCAGATCTTCGAATGCTTCATTTGTTGCATTCTTCAATTGATCGTAATTGGCGTATTGCCTCCTATATATCTTATTTATTAAATAACCCCAAAGAAAAAAAATCTAAAACGGATAGGTCAGGAGACCTAGGTGGCCATTGAATTGGGCCATTGGTACCGATCCATTTATTTTCAAAATTTAAATCCAAGTAGTTCCTCACCACGGCCGAATTATGGCAAGGAGCACCGTCTTGTTGGAAGTAATATGTGTTGAATTGAGCAAGAGGAATGTCATCTTGCAGTTGTGGCAGACAAATATTTAAAATTTCGAGATATCTCTGTGCATTCAAGTTGCCATCAAAGATATAGTAAGCTAATTTGTTGCCCATTACAAAACACGACACATTGAAACCGAACCTCCGTGCTGCCGTCGAGCTACTGCTTCGTGTTGGTTTTCGTTTGCCCAGAATCTATTCGTATGGCGATTAAAGATTCCGGCACTGCTGATTCTTGACTCATCAGACCAAATGATATGTCGCCCAAAACGAGCTTCACCTCTAATTCTCCTAAATACCAATTGCAGAACGCCGTTCTCCTCTCTGCATCCCCGGCATTGAGATGATGAATTATTTTATGTTTATAGGGATGATATTTATACTTTCTCAAAATTCTTTGGGCTCTGCTTTTGATACACCCACTTCGCTCTCAATTTGCCGACACGATGTAGAATGGTTAGCCTCAACAGCTGCTAACACGTCAAGTTCATTATCACCTCTATTCCGTTTATTGTAGTTTTACTTCTTGGTTTCTCGAACGAACCATAATTGAAAAGATTTGCTTCCATTTTGGCGTAGAACTTCCTGTTTGGTTGAATTCTTTGAGGAAATCTATTGGAGAGTGTCAGTCAGGTATTTAATATTGATTAGAATTACTACTTCCATTTCCATTGTCGGACTTACCTATTCAAATATTCTTCTGATGCACGGACTGCGTTACAGTGACACTGAAAGTAGACCTTCAGCATATCAACTTTTCGAAATTTTCGTATCTTCTATTTTGTTCCATAGTGTGAATTGCAGAAATTAACTAAACAATCCAAATTCAACAACGAACACTAATTGAATGGTGCTTCGAGAAGACCTGGATGAGAAGACCCGGATGATATAAGAATCTTGTAAAATAAATATGTTAAGACCGTCTTCACTAGGACGACAAAATGAATTATACTTAATTTAATTATTTTAAGTGACATTCAGATCCCTCAGATCACGGCTTAGAAGCCAAAAATTGTACTATTTTCCCATTCAAACCAATAAGAGATGTAAAGTTAAAAGTTGTGAAACTGGTACTTGACTAAAGAATATGTTGAAGTTGGTTGAGTTCGAGTCAACAAACCCAAATAATTGATTGATATTTCATTTCTTTTCTCTGAATTTCTAATCTTACATCGTAGGTTTTCACCAAAGATGGACTTTGACATTGACAATCAAAGAAATATACAGGCTGTACTAAAATAGATCGCTTGATCCTAAATGGCGATTCAGGCATAATATACTTTTGAATTTTTCCAAGATAACTATCAAAGAACATAAAAAAATGGTTACTCACCGAAGTGACCGAAGCGCCGTCGTCCTCGTCGACTCCCTGCGGAAAGAAAACAAAGCATGTTGAATCAGGGATCAGCGTGTATATAAATTAGCGCATAGATAGCATCTCGGAGACGATTACACCATCGTCCGTCACTCCGGTAAAAAAGGTCGAGTCATGCCCTCATTATTAAGGAATTACATCTGACGCCCTGTACAATTTGTCAGTTGTGTCAGGTAGTGACGGACAAAGTGGAAAAACTCATAAATAAACTACATGTTAAGTATGATCAGTAAATTTTTTTAATTTTCCTAAAAGAATGAAGTCAAAGGCGTTATTCGAAGAATATATATTTATTTCGAATATGGTCATAGGACATGTATTAAAATAAAAGGAAGATCATCTCATATTTTGTATTTTATTCATTTTACCAAATAAATCATTCTTATCGGGGAACTCTTCATTTCATTATTTAAGATTCCGTCATCTGGCGATTTCAAATCAAATTCCATCGAAAATTTGACCCCCACTGCTAACTCAGAAGTACGCAGTGTCAGCGGAAAACGCTGACTCTGATTTTTGTTTCGAGGGGGGACCATTGTTTATGCCGATTTTAAGCATGTCAGATCAACCACCTATACCTATAAACCCCCACCTACGAAAAGATCTTAGGGAATATGGCACATCGTCAGAAAGGTATTTAGATTTTACACCCTCCATTCCAAAAGTAACCAAAGTATATTTTGGGTTCAGATGGTGTACCATCAGCAGTTTTGAAAAGTTGCATTTTTTCGATTGCTTCTCCTCTGACGAGGATATTTAATTCTTCTCTTAGTAATGGAAGATTTCCTTCATTTTGGAAGGAGGCCTTGTTGGTTCCTATTTTTAAATCAGGTGATAAATCTGATGTTTCTAATTATTGAGGGGTTTGTATTCGATCTGTTATTCCGAAACTATTGGATAATTTAGTTTGTAAGTACCTTACTTGGAATTGTATGTCGGTGGTAAGTGACGAGCAGCATGATTTTCTCAAGAATAGATCAACTGTCACTAACCTGCTCCTCTTCATCAGTGACATCATTGCATCCATGGATACCAGGTCGCAGGTAGATGCCATTTACACTGATTTTTCTGAAGCCTTTGATAAGGTGAATCATACTTTGCTTCTAGATAAGCTGTATAGAATGGGTATAAGGGGAGTGTGTGGTTATCTGATTTTCTGTGGAACAGAGTACAAAAGGTGAGATTACAGGGTTACACATCGTATTAGATCTCGGTTAGCTCGGGAGTTCCGCAAGGATCGCACTTGGGGCCGTTGTTATTCGTCCTCTTCATCAACGATATAGGTTCGGTAATTTTGAACAGTATCTTTTGTTCGCCGATGACTTAAACATTTTTCGCACGATAGGTCCGGCGGAGGATGTTGCATTATTGAAGGAGGATCGATAGAATGTTTCTCAATGTTTCTAAGTGTCAAGTTATAACTTTTCCGCGGCTAAAGTCCTCAAGACTTGCAAATTATATTCTTGAGGGTTGTAACCTCAAACGTACCTCAGAAGTGAAAGATTTGGGAGTCTTACTCGACTCTAAAATGGCATTCAATGCTAACATTGGTTTGATTAAGAAGAAGACGTTAAGGGCACTTGGTTTAATTTTGATAAATAGTGAGGGTTTTTCATTAGATAACGTAAGAATTTTGTATTGCACGTTAGTAAGAAGTATTTTAGAGTATGGGTCTGTAGTTTGGTCGCCGAGGAGAATAACAGCCAGAACAATATTGAAAAAAATCCAAAATAAATTTCTGAGTTTTGTTGCATACAAGCTGAATATACCTTTAGAGCAAACGAATTATGTCAATTCAAGAGAGACCATCAATGTCCAGGCTTTATACATCAGAAGAAAAATTTTGGATCTGGCATTTCTGCACAAATTGATTAATGGTATGGTATATTCTCCTCCTCTACTAGAATCCTTCAAATTCAAAATTCCTTCTCGTCGAACCCAGGCACCAGATCTCTTTCATGTTCAGAGGTGTAATACCTTTTATTGAGAAAACATTTTTGTTGTGAGATGCTCCGCTTTACGCAACAGCCTTCCTCACAGGATAGATCTATTCAAGTCTTCATTATCGTGTTTCAGATCACAAATTTCAAGGTATATTGGCTTCAACTGATTTTCTCAAAAATTTTTAAAGTTGCAATATGGTTTCATGTTACAATAATTATTTGATTCGTTATAATTACGTAAATGGGGATAATTCCGTTTAATTTTTCATTATTAAATTAGGTCCGCAAAAAAATTCTCGCTGTTGTTTTTTATGAAAATACAACTTTATTGTGAAAAATGATTACAAATGAATCATTCCAAATATTGCCCATCGCTAGCTACAATTTTTTCCCATCTTTGGCAGAGCTCGAATACCGTGACGGTAGAAGTGTTCGTCTTTTGAGGCTATCCACGAATTAAGCCATTTTTCGAGCTCTTCATATGAGCCAGACCATGTGCCATCGAACGGAACAAGTAATAATCGGATGGTGCAATATCTGGGGAATATTTGAGCGTGTTGTCATGCTGTAGAATTACTTTTTCGTGCCTCTGCTCGTATTGTGGCCGTTTTTCGCGCAGTGCTTTACTCAATCGCATTAATTGACTTCGATACCGTTCTCCAGTGATGGTTTCGTTCGGTTTCAACAGCTCATAATAAACAACACCGACTTTGTCCCACCAAATACACATCATAAATTTAGCAGCGTGAGTATTCGGCCGAGGCGATGACGTAGAAGCATGACCGGACAGTCCCCGAGATTTTTTTTCTTTGGATTGCTGTAATGAATCCGTTTTTCATCACCCGTTACGATGCTATGACGAAACCTCTATCTTTTTTGCCGCTAGTGCAGTTGCTTACAGGCGAAAAAACGACGCTCAACGTCTCTTGGCTTCAAATCATAAGGAACCCGAGTTCCTTGCTTTTGAATCATTCCCAACGCATGCAATCGCTAAGAAATGACCTGGCGGGTAACTCCTAAGGCTGAAGCAAACTCTCCTTGCGTTTGGCAACGACCCTCTTCGAGCAATGCCTCCAATTCAGCGTCTTCGAAGATTTTTGGCCTTCCTCCACGGGGACGGTCGTCCACATCGAAATCACCGTTTTTGAAGCGACGAAACCAATCCCGACACGTTGTTTCACTTAGAGTAGAATCTTCGTAAACTTTTTGGAGTTCTCTATGAGCTTCAGACGTTTTCTTCGAATGAAAGAAGAAAATCAACACTTCTCGCAAATGACGCTTATTCGGCACAAAATCAGACATTTTCTCACAACTAAAAGTATATGACGCAAAAACAAAATCACTAATGTGTCACAGTGGTTTGTTTACCATATGTCTGAGCTTTGTTCAAGACGTTCTTGATATGTGAAAATCGACTGGATTAATGGATTAATGTTTTCAGTATGAGCCAGAAATAAAGCGGCAGGAGAAGCCGAAAAAAATCGCTTGGAGAAGTCAAACATGAAGGTTATGCTGATTTTTCATTATGATTGTAAAGAAATTTTCCACATAGAGTTTGTTCCATGTAGACCGATAGTCACAGGAGACTTTTATTTGGGCGCCATGGAGCAATTTCTGTCAAGACTTCGTCGTATTCGGCCAGAATATGGAGAAAACGGGAGTTGGACTCTTATGCATAATAATGCCCCATCACATCGTTCAAGAGTTGTAACTGGATCAAAAGTCACATTATTGCCTTACAACATTCACCCTATTCACCTGATCTGGCTCCGTGCGACTACAATATGTTCCCTAAACTGTATTTGACGATGAAGAGAAAGCTGCACGACCGAAGCCATTGAAAGAGCGGTGACCGAAGCGTATGAAAATTTGTGTATCAATGCAGAAGGCGAATGTACTGATTAATCAAAAAATCTGTATCAAAATTAATACTGGCTGTTTCTATTTTCAAAAAATTTGTTTACTTTTGGAATGGGACGTATATACGTGAATCGATAATTTTTTCGAGTTCCTACTACAAAAATCAACATATGATATTAGAACAACCATTTAAACCCGATGTATTCTGAATAAATCTTAGTACAGAAGAAGATGTTCAAAACTACTTCCGTGATGGAATTTCATGGAAATTCGCTTCAGAAATACGTTTTGGATTCTGAGCCTCATTTTTCCGGGAAGGAATGGAATTTGGAAATGTAAATATGCTACGAAAACTACTTTTTTCGAGAGGATCTAGTCTGATCCACCGACGTCGCTCTGACGTGAGTCTGTTATTATTGAAAAGAGTAAATACCGATATTTTTAAAAGAAAATTCTCAGCACCCTAATCAATTTGGCTGTCCCTCACTAATTTTCCAACTTTCCTGCACCAACAAACTTGTTTAATCTGGTTACACAAAGATAGTTTCACACAACCCCACTTTTTTATGTTAATATTCAACTACGACTACCCTATTCAATAGGCCTGATTAGAATTTTTACGAGCTCGAAGACTCATAGATATTTTCGTTGAAATGATCTGATCATGTCAGATTCTTGAAAGTCTATTACATGCATGGAAATCAGCATCCACCCACGACACCCAAAAATCTATCTTTCTTATCTGCTCCAGCAAGCAGTTATCGTACATTTACCTCTCCTCCTGCGTCCCAAGCCGTCAAAAGCGAATTCTCTCGGCGGGTCGTCCAGATCCCGCTCTTATCTTCGATGTCCATCTCCATTGTGTCGTACCAATAACATGTAGTAAATTGAAAAGATTATAAAATCAATTGCCCGTTCCTCGTACCACGTTGAAGTGGCAGTGCGACAGTCATGCCCCCCGGCGGCTATTCGCCGTTAGGCAAAGATGGATTTTGTAAAAGGTAAGAAGGGGTCATAGAGGGGACTGAATTAACGAGTAGACCTTGCAAATTTACGCTAGAAAACGCAACTTCGTAACGATTTGATTACCGATGAATTTAATACCTGAAAACTGAATTTTTGAGATATAAATACCCCAAAAAGAGTCCAAGCAATACCCAAAAACATCGATAAATTCCGAGTCAGATATTTCACTTTAATGAAATGCTTTTCTTGCGACTAGAAATATTGAAAATTAGGTAAAAAACTTTTAAAGTTAAACGATTTTATGTTAAACATACATTGCACTGTTTAAGATAAATGTACTAAAACCAAAAATAATAAAATAGATACAGTCGTGGGAATTATAAACATATGCATAGACTAGACTAAAATAAAACCGTGGGGCACGTCAATTGTCTACAAATTATCGACTTAATGTGCGATAGAAGAATCGTTTAATTCGTCGTTAGGCAGTTGGCCCGCAGACGGTGAGAAATTATTTACTATTTTCTTGCTCATGGAAATTCTAATAGTTATACACTCCATGTAAATAAAGAGATGTTTTAACTAGTTTATCGTTGGACATTCACACTGCTGGCTGGCGAGTAATCGTTTCACTGCTTGTTGTTTGTCTTTAATCGACAAAACATATGACAAAAGTACTACTCGCTCACCACTATGAAACCTAAAACTCGCTTATAATCGAGCTTGCTAGCTTGTTTCCACATTCTAGCCCAACTTATCACACGTCCATCGTTGTCGGTTGCACAACTGCCTAATAATTATAGTGTAACATTACAAAACAAACATTTTAATCAACGATTGTAGAGAATTGACGTGCCCCACGGTTTTATTTTAGTCTAGTCTATGCATATGTTTATATTTCCCACGACTGTATCTATTTTATTATTTTTGGTTTTAGTACATTTATCTTAAACAGTGCAATGTATGTTTAACATAAAATCGTTTAACTTAAAAAGTTTTTACCTATTTTATTATCTAGTTTTTAGTTTTTATTTCGCATTCTTTTCAATTCATTTAGTGCTTCATTATTGCAAGGTTTCTTGCCCGTTAGTTTATTGCAATCCAACTCCTCTATACGTAGTCCCTGCAAAGATCTAACTTTACTTTTACTCTTTACTTTGTTAACCTGGCTTCATATTCTTCAGGCGTTTCTGACGCTACCATCTGTGTATATCGCTCGCGTTGTTTTGTTAACCTGGCTTCATATTCTTCAGGCGTTTCTGACGCCGTCATTTGTGTATATCGCTGACGTTGCTTTTTAACCTGGCCTCATATTGCTCAGGTGTTTTGACGCTAATTGTTCCCGTCGTTTCTGTAATCGACTTTTCTATCACCTTCACTTTCTTCAGCTCGTTTTGCTTGATACTTTTCTTTCGCTTTTTGAAGCCTTCGTTTACGTTGTGTTGCAGTTTCTGTTTTATTTATGTTTGTATTTTTATATTTTTTTTACCATTTTGTTCCCACGAGTAATGGACATTTAAACGGTCGACCCCCAGAGTTCCAATAAAGGGGCAAGGCTATGTACAATAAGATGCGACTGAGTCTTGAGGGAAAACGCTAACGACATATCATTTTTATCCACCCTAATGCCATACAGTTCTCGGCGCGTTTAACCTTTCACCTTAACTTGGGTGGTGTACCGCTAACGACGTATCATTTTAGCCACCCTAACGCCACACAGTCCCCAACACGATACAAAATCTTGACTTGGGTGGTGAATTCAGGCTGGATACATTGTATTCTACTGGTTGAGCACTTTCATCTGATACCCATATTGATAGGATTGATAAAACCTACGTTATCCGCCATTTGTAGGCCGCCAATTCAACGTGACTGACATCGTGAATTTTATGACATGAATATTAGGGAATATAGAAAAATAAGTACTAAAAAAAAGGGGTAATTTCACAAGCCATTATATGGCAAAAAGTTCTTATAAACATAAAGGGTGGTCTGAAAAATTTTCGACCTAACTAAGATACAATATTTCTAGATAATTTTTCATTTTTCAACATGATCTCCTAGTGACTCTACACACTTGTCCCAGCGATGCTCCCATCTCTGTAATCCATTGACATAGTACTCGGGTTTTTCTCTGTAAAGCAATGGTTCACGAAAGTGATTATCTTTTCATTTGACGATAATCTCTGTCCTCTGAGCGCAATTTTTAGTTGAAGGAACAAGAAGTCACTTGAGCTAGATCTGATGAGTACGGCGGATGGCGACATGACAACCGCTAAAGTGTGAGACGGTTAGTTTCCTCGATGAAACAGGATTTTCTTTTTCTGTAAATGTGGCCGTTTTTCGGCAAGTTCTGCTTTTAGCTTGTCTCATCCAGTAATGATGCGTTGATGCTCGTGTGATGGTTTTTCGTTTTTGAAGATAAGTGTTTGAAATAACACCATGAGTATCCCAAAAAACAGTTGCCATCACTTCCCCAGCAGAGAAAAACAGTTTTTGTTTTTTTTTGGAACCGGTTCCCACTTTGCAATCCATTGTTTGGACCGTATATTCATTTCTGGCGTATAATGGTGCATCCAAGTTTCATCTACAGTAATTATTCGGCACCAAAACTCGGATTTATTGTTTATTTGAACACGTCTAACGTGAGTAAACGCGGCATCCCACGAGCGGACAGCTTTCTCATGTGAAATCTTGATTTCATATGTGACAAACACGTTTTTTTATAACCTCTGCTATATCTCTCACTTTAATTCGGCAGTCGTATAGCAAAATTTTTTTTATGCGCTAAAAAGAGAACTAAGTTTGGCTGATGCTGACTTTGCTATTGCTGATACATGTTCATGCCAGCAAAACCCGAAGTTGACCGTTATTCCGAGAAGGTGCATCGAATCTCTGGATGCAATTTGTTGGCCTTGCACCTTTAGAGGAGGTTCTTCAGCGAGGACCTTTCTAGAAAACGTAGTTACTTGCGTCTTGCTTGCGTTGAAGCTCAGCAGGTTCAACTGACCCCACTCCGATATTGTGATTGATTTGTTGACATCTCTGACGCTTAGATTCCGCAGCTATAATCGGCCGCAGGCTACTGAAAGACGAAACCAGGGTACAATCGTCTGCAAAACCGAAGATCTTGTTCTGTTCTCTGTAGGTGACAGAAGATCGTTTATATGCAACAGAAACAAGGTTGGCGAAAGACTGGATCCCTGAGGTACTTCTGCTTGCAACTGGAAACAATCAGATGGTATACCGTCGACCACAACTTGTATCGATCCATTTGCAAGAAAGCTACTTATCCAACCCAGCAATTTTTCGGGAAGCCCATATGCAGCAAGTTTATTTAAAACGGCTGTATGCCAAACCCTATCGAAGGCTTTGGAGATGTCGAGGGCTATTGCTCTAGATTCCCCATGCTTTTCCATCGTTGATGTACAAACGAGAGTGACGTAGGCGAGCAGATCTCCTGACGGTAGTTAATAGTTTCCTACAACTCAAGATATTTGATGAGTTCATCTTTTATGACTCTCTCCATCACTTTGGACATAATGGGAAGAAATGCAACAGGGTGGTAGTTTTGGAGTAAGGACTTTACTTTCTTTGGGATCGGTTGAATTCTCGCTATTTTCTGCTGCTCGAAAAAGTCTGGCTTTCATAAGAAATCTGAAACAGACGGTTAGGAATGAGTGCCAGTTCGGGAGCACACTTTTTCAGGAAGATTGGCGGTATTTCGTCTAGACCAATTGCCTTCTTGCAGTTCAACTGCTCGAGAGCCCGTCTCACAGTGCGAACTTTGAATTTGATTTCTGCCATGAAAGAATTTGCAGGTTGAATGTTCGGTGGTATTGCGTTAGATGAATCGAGCACAGAATTCGTTGAGAACAGGAGCAAAGAGATCGGCTTTCTCTTTCGGAGATGATGTTATACTTTCGTCTTCGCTAACAAGAGGCGGAAACGCAGATTTGCAGAAAATGGCACTGACAGTCTTCGCCATAGACCAGAACTGTCTAGTCCTGCTTGCCTGTTTAAGGAGTTCATTAGTTAACCCTTCGTTAAAATTGGCCTTTGCTCTTGCAGTTGTCAGGTTGCATACGTTCTTTGTTCATGCGAAGGTTTTTCTAGTTTCCTCTGTTGGATTTATCTTCCATGACTTGTAAGCTCTGCTA
This sequence comes from Cryptolaemus montrouzieri, assembly GCA_013387265.2. Classification (NCBI taxonomy): domain Eukaryota; kingdom Metazoa; phylum Arthropoda; class Insecta; order Coleoptera; family Coccinellidae; genus Cryptolaemus; species Cryptolaemus montrouzieri. The sequence goes on along the minus strand of JABFTP020000165.1, from coordinate 25,258,006 downwards.
TTGGCTGCAAAGGCTCTTTAGCAGTCTTTGTTGAACCATGACTTTTGTGCTGTTAATTTCATGGAATAAGGGATGTAGAGATCCATTCCTGAATGAATCATTCCTGTAACAGATCCAGTGCACACTGTGATGTCAGGATCTGAAAGGCAAATATCACTGAATGGAAAGCTCGAAAAGAATTCCCGCAGCTCATTCCAGTTAGCACAGTTATGGTACCAAAGGTGTCTGGATGGTTTAGCCGCAGCACAATGGTTCCAGCAGCAGATATAAGGTTGTGGTCTGAGTTGCTGACTAGCTGCGTTAGATTATGGCTGACTGCGAAGGCTTCAGCCTATCTTCCCGCCACATCTGTTCTATTGAAGTGGCGGAGCCAGTTGGTGTTGTGAACGTTGAAGTCACCCAGTACAATGGTTAGGTTAGTTTACAGTTCTCCACCATACATTAACAAACATATTGCCAAGTTTTTTTGGAACATTGGAGAAGTTTTGCAGTTTTTGGACATCCCGAACGTTCATCGCCTCCCAAACTCCTACGACCATGTTTAAATTCAGTTGCTCAAAATCTCACTGAGGCGAATGATGCTGCGGAGTACCTCTACACAGAATCCAACTCATCTTTAATTTGCAGAGACGTATTGCCTTTCAAAAAATATTTACTAGCAGCTCGATGCTCGATTTGGTCCATTTTCACAAAAACACTCACATCAACTCATTCAAACGACTGATCCATAACAACTGAGCATCAAAATGGCTGAAACTTTGGTGAGTAACTATCAACAGAAGAACAATAAAAATTCACTAACTTTTATTCACGAGTGCTGCTATCTTCACGTAGAGGTTGGAAACTTTTCTGATCATCCTTTGCCCGCAAACGGTTAGTTACCCATCTAAAGGAGTTAACATCTTTATATTCTGTTAGTTTTTCATTCTGACTCTTACAGTTTCTGAGATAAGTAATTCAAATTTTGAACATGGAAGACCTGCCTGAAAAGGCATCCTCTTCAAGCTCTATGAACAAGTAAGTTAAAGGGGTCAAAAACGCCGTGAAATAAATTGAGAAAAGGATACAGCGGCTGCCTGATATATTCTAATTATGTTTGGTGTTCTCATTTTTTTATGATTATGCATTTTATTATGAGAAATTTTTAATTTGCATGAATAATATACACAACTACCTATTTCCTAATATAGAGAACGAATAGTGACACAAGATTGATTCAGTGTATAATAATGTACATGGGTCAAATAAACCCAGCCACATCCGTTGTGATCTGTTTGGTCACCACAATGATGCTAGCTTAATCTAATAAACGATCAACTTGCTCTCAATATTGGGAAATTGCTTTGCAACTGCATGTTAATCATATGACGATATTTGCCACCTTGAAGGAACAGCTCCTATTTCCATATCATGTACGAGTCCAGGAATTGATTATCTCTAACTTAACCATTAATAATCACCATAATAAGAAGAGAACACCAATGTGCCCGGTTCGTCGATTATTTGCTCCAGCTCTTTCATTATGCCAAAAATCCCTACATGAATGACCGATATAAAATATGAGAAAACCAATATCAATCAATCAGGAAGTCCATCATTTAAAGAAATTGAGTAACATATGAAAACAATCCCAATTCAGAGTACTTATTCAACAATTAGATTCAATACAGGGTATTACATAATAGTATGTCACAACTTGAGGGCTAAATCTACATGCAATTTTAAAAAAAAGTGTTTCGTTACGAAGTTAAATTTCCGGAAAAAATTGTTTTTTCTTCTAAACTCCTGCAGTTTTTGAGATATTTAGCCCAAATTTGGAATGCAAGCTATTTTTTACAGCCTCCATCATTACACGTCCTAGATTTTAACTGAAATTCACAAGGTGTTTCCCTTTCCGAGGCCATGTCTCCTTTTGCATTTCAAACTTTTTTGCAGTACGCCACTGATCAGCGTACAATCAATTTTCGTCATCTTCGTTCAATTTAGTCACTTTTTTAACACTTGTAATTTTTTCGTATCTCCAACTGTTTTCGAGTGAAAAATTATTGAATTTGAATTATTTGAATTGAATCTAATTCGCTAAATACAAAAATAATAGCAATACTCGATAGGTATGCCCAAAATTTGCTTTTATTTTGATAGCTCGTTTTCTGAGACTCAAGTTATACCCACTCAATATCAAACCAAAAAAGATCAATTAAAAACTACATAAATTGCTGGAAGTGTCCTCCACTTGCAAGAATACAGGCCTCTGTCCTGCGCATAATAGCACGCAATCTTTGAAATATTCCTGGGGTATTTCTTATCGTGTCACAAGAGGTTATTATTCGATTTCTCCATTCTTCTACAGTTTTCACTGGAGTGGTATAAACTAAACTTTTGAGAAATTCCTATAAGAAATAGCCTAAACTATTTGAGTCTGGGACCTAGGAGGCCATTGTTCTGGCCCACCCCGACCTATCCATCGGTTGTTGAATGTATTATTCAAGAATTCCCTAGCTTCTCCACTAAAATGTGCTAGTGACCCGTCATGCATCGACCACATTATGTTTCTCATCAAAAGTGGCACATCCTCGAGGTAACTCCTCAAGAAATTGCCGATGAGCGGGACCGCTTAGTCTTTTAGGCGAAAAAATGGCCCAATCAAATAATTTCAAATTATTCCGACCCAGATATTTAGTGAGAATTGTTCTTGATGATGAGATTCTTCAATCAAATGGGGGTTTTCCTCAGCCCAATAATGATTGTGAAAATTTGTGATAGCAGTTCTCGAAAAGATAGCTTCCTCTGTGAAAAATATTTCACTATCAAAATGAGCATTTTCTCTAATTTTATCTAAGAACGGTTGGTAGAAATTCAGTCTTGAAGGCAAATCTCGAGGAAGTAGAGTTTGGACGCATTGAATATGAAACGGGTACAATAAAAAGTCGTGGAGAATCCTTCAAAGTAGAACCATGTGAAATATTCAACTGATTTCCAATTTTTCTTGTACTCACATGAGGATTCACATCAATACAATTCAAAACTGCTTCCTCAATATCTAGAGTTCTCATAGTTTGAGTTGCACCTTTTAAATGATTTTTGCAGTAAAAGTACCAGTTTCCCTCAACCTTCTGTGGATATTTGAAAATGTTCGCCTGTCTGGTGTTACTCGATTTGGAAAGTGCACCTGATATGATCGCCTAGCTTCTGTTGTGTTTCCGTCAGCCAGACCGTACATATAATGGATTCAGCCAATTCGGCGTTAGTATAATTAGCCATTTTTTTCTTACAGCAATAACTTCAAAAGTCTTAAAACTAATCGTGAATTTAATAATAAATTCGAGCAGACACTGATTCAACATTAGCAACTCAAAAAATAAATAAATAAATCAGAAAAAGTGCCAAGAATGCATACAATCGTTTAATAATTTTTGCTCGGGAACGGTAGGAGATACGAAAAATTACAAGTGTCAAAAAGTTTATAAATTGGACGAAGATGACGAAAATTGATTGTACGCTAATCAGTGGGGTACTACAAAAAAGTTTGAAAGGGCAAAAGAAGACATGGCTCCGGAAAAGAAAACACCTTGTAGATTCTAGTTGAAAGTTAGGACGTGTAATGATGGAGCCTGTAAAAAAAAGCCTGCATTTCAAATTTGGGCTGAATATCTCAAAAACTGCAGGAGTTTTGAGAAAAACCAATTTTTCCGGAAATTTCAACACCCTGTAGCTCCGTAACGAAGCTTTTGCGGACCTATGTTTATATGAACTTTTTCCTTAAAATTGCTCATAGATTTACCCCCTCAAGTTGTGACATACTATTATGTAACACCCTGTATAAGCAGAACCTAATTCAGTTGATTAGCAACTTTATTGAATGTACAGATCATTCTCTATATATTCAATTTCCACTTATAGCAATGTCAAAACATGGAAAGAAATGAATTGAGAATTTCGAAACACTGCTCGAAATATCACCTAGGTTGAAATAAATGAGATGATGAATGGAATCATATTATAGTATTCAACTCTAAAATGGGAAATGAATTCAATATATTAGGTAAATACAATTCATGCAAACCTGATGCGGCAGAACGACGTGTTCTTTGTATTGTTTCGAGGTGATTTTGATGGGATCTTCATTTTCCTTAAAATTATTTTATGATTTTACCAATACAACATAATTGGAGGGCGATCCCAAGAAGATTTGGCCTGAGACGGCGGTAGTTGTTGGAAAAATATTACTATTAGAAGGTACATTTTGAAAACGCTACGTTGTTCAGTATTTGTAGTGCTTTTATTTGAAAAGAATAAGAACTAGATTCTACTCTGGGAGAGTCTACTCCTTCGTTTACAGTAAAATATTAAACAGCAAACCCTATACGAGGCCGTGCGAGCTACCGAAACGAGCATCAGAATGGTCGACCGTTTGAGGTGAGCACGCCAGAAACAGGGAAAAAATCCACAAAGCGGTAGAGCATGATGGTCGACTGAAAATGTGCGAGCAACCAAATATAGTGAAAATTTTAAGAAGTGCAGTATATTATCTGAAAATGTGGTAATGGAGATGTTTCGATCAAGTGTTAAGCAGTATTTTACAGCAATAAAGCAGACTCTTTGAGTCGTTTCATAACCACGGATGAAACTCTAGTCTATTACTAATGAAGTTAAAGAACAGTCCAAACATTCAACTGAAAGAGAGAATCGGCATCAAAGAAGTCGAAGACCGTTCCATCTGCAGGCGTCGGTTCTTTGGGCTGCACGTGAAGTAATTTCTTTGAATATCCTGCACCAGGAAAAACTATCATCAGCAAGTATTATGCGAACTTATTGTAACGTTTAAGCGATGAAATCAAGAAAATATGGCCACAATTGGCTATAAGGAAAATTTTGTTATTTCAACGGACAAATTTTATGAGTTAAAGTTCCAACTGCTCTTCATGCCCGTTTTTCGCCAGATTTAACCCTCATGGATTATTTCCCAAACACTCGGTATGTAAATATTTTCCATCAATGTAGAAAAGAAAACAGTAGCTAACGGCTATTTTGAGGAGCTCGACGGTTTTTATTAAACAGGGTAACTTATTACTTATTGAACTTCGTTGGAAATGTGCAAGGAGCTGAAAGGGATCTGTTAAAAATAAAAATATTCTTTCTCAAACCGTTTGTGTTTTCTTTGTTCAGACCTTCTGGAACCAACCTCGTATACGCACACATTCTTCATCAAAGAACAGTTCCCATTAGCATTAATTGTTGAAATAATTCTCCAGACGTACCCGTCGCATAATTGGTGGGTAATCAGAGAAGGCCGAGCTTTCCAACAGAAGCTGTAACCTATTACGTTACAAAAGATCCACGGATATACCCATCTCTAAATAAATCCATTTAATTTTACCGACGTTCTTTATACTGTAGTCCCTCTTCTTCCATCGCGTGTTCTATAAATTCACAGATAACCGGAATTATGACTGCCACGACACCATAGAATGGCAATACGATCCGTTTAAATCATACTCTTTTCGTTTTGGTATGTGATCGCCGAGAAGCATAAGTCAGATACGCTGATAGAATCTGTTTGTGCCTCGTTTTCTGTGCATATTAAAGAGGCACTCTATGGTCGCAAATAATAACTCGACACGGTAGAATCGTTAATATTGTATTTGTACGGTATCGGATTCGTAAAGGAGGGAAGAAGACAAGCGGCTCGTTGATATACGAACGTCCCTGCAGACGTGATATACTGACTGGAAATATTGAGAGACAGACGTGTTGGAAAAATCGGGTAGCTGTTGAAACGTTCTAAATAGCAGATGCCACTATGCAATGTATAAACTTTAATACTCACTCAGTGGTAGTTGCGGATACCCACAGGGAAATGTTAAACATGTTTCCTATTCATAGATATAGAAAGATAAACAGAAAAGGATCATCGTTTTGCATGGACAATTTATTGGAAAATAATTCATAAACGATCCTTTTATCTTTCAGGTCTTGTCACGATTATCATTAATCATTAATTGACAACACGTTATATAAAGCAATTTTGCTTTATTGCATGCTTCATAGGTAAGCAGACAAATGAAAATTACTTCGTTGGAAGAGTGTGTTAAGATGAGGCCACGAGAGAATGTTGCGCAAGGCGTAATCAACAAACTGCTAGCATTCAAAAGATTCGAAACTCTAGAAGAATACAAAACACCACACAAGAGAGTCTCACCACCAAAAATATTAAAAAATAGGGAGGCAACCAGCCTCTGAGTGCCCAAACGGTGACTAAGAAGATGCCGAGAAGAGATATCAGAATAAGAAAAAGAAGAATTGATGACGCCTCAAGAAGTATGGAGCTTTCGTGAAATAGTGATCCAGCGATTCCAAGAAATGAATGATCATGCTAAGTGAACAAGACAAAACACAAGGTCGAAGATCGCTTCATCAGACTGCACGCTTTGAGGGAACGCTTCAACATCACTAGAAGTTCACATACTCAACTCTACCTCAGGCAATACGATCTTCTTAGAACTGAAACGGTCATAAAAGGCCTCGCAGAACATAATCTTCATCCCAGAAGAACTGTCACTGTAAAGCACCGAGCAGATCGACTTCAGTTTGCTGAAGAACACGACCATTGGAATAGACATGAATGGGGACGCGTTTTCTGGACTAACGAATTCAGATTCTGTTTATTCGGTAACGATCGACGAACAATATTGTTTAGAAGTCTAAACGATTTATTCAGAGCAACATTCCAAAACCAATTCTTTTGACGATGGATGGTTTGGACTGGCATATCTTCAAATTCAGATACTGACTTTCATGTGTTCAATCACGGCTCCCAAACAAATCACCAGTATGTAAATGAGAATTTTAGCGAATATGAATTGCTTTTTTTCGCTCTAATCGATCAAGATTCTCTTTTCCCGCACGATAATGCGCAGGGTATCATCAAGTCAAGCAGCTGAAAAGCAAAGGACTGTACTTGATTTTGTAACCCAAACACTTGATTCGACTTGACATTAAGCTGCTTGAAAGCTTGAGACTTGAAAGAGCATAAAGTTAAGTTCACTTTCTAATCAATTGGTGCCGTACCTGTAGAGGTGCAATAGAAGTAGTTAGTATTTCTAGACATATCGAATTTTTCAATTGGCTGCTAAACACTGGGATTCCAAAACTCAGAACGTTCCATCGTTTCGCGGCGCAACAAGTAGATACAAAAAGCTTCGCAGTCAAATCAGAAATGTAGAGAATTTCTGTATTCAACAACAACACTGATCAAAATATTGTTGTCGCCTACAGCCTACAATAGATTTCTGTATAATATAGAATAAATTCAAATGAAATGTTCCTTTCAAATTTGTTTCGTATTATTCGTTAATAAGTCATATATTTCTTGTGAAAAGATATGGTAAACTGAAAGTAATTCATGTAGCATCGTCACCGCCCAGAAGTGTGGAATAATTGTCTATCGGTTAAGGTTTGCTATATTTAGCGATATTCAGCAGAACCCTTTCGGAGAATAAGAGAATCCCCGAGAATCGAGATTGGACGGTGATTCCCCGCAACTCGTATGTAAAAAGAAATGCTTTCCCCTTTTTACTCAATTTCTTGTGAATATACTGTTACTCTTATACCATTACCATTATAGCAGTACGACAGACCGAACTATAAGTGAAAACTTGAGAGGTAAAACACGTTTAGTAGAACGTGTGGAAATAAAATAAGTGATTTTTCTGAAATCTCATGGAAAATGGAAGTAGACCCTTATGTGGAAAACGTTCAGAACGACGAAAATTCATAGCATTCTGATACTGATATAGTCTCAACAGGTAGAGAACCAAACAAAAGAAAAATAATTGTAAAATATATTTTATACTTTCCACATTTATTTCCACACGACCGATTTCAACCGGCAAGTCATTTTCAGGACAACTACAGGAAACGAACTCACTTATATAGATACTAGCCTAATTACAAATTAAGTAGGATATATATATATATATATATATATATATATATATATATATATATATATATATATATATATATATATATATATATATATATATATATATATATATATATACTGGATGATTCAACAGTGGTGCGGTGGTCTGTAGCTCGTACACTCTTGAAGATTTCATTTTGTTAGAATGGTATTGTATTAAGAAAGTAAGAATCTACTTCAGCAATTTATTTTGCAGTAACAGGTAAATTATAAAAAAAATCTTGGGTGGTTTTTTCACTATTTTGTTCAAAATTCTGGAGCTGCTATAATATCTTTGAGTGGTAATTTTTTTTGGTGAGTAGTTTCGTCACAATATTATGAAAATAGGCTCTCACATCATCGCATGCTCCTTCGGCCAGAGAGGATGAATACTTTTCTCCTTTCGTTTTCTCATTGCTTAAGGAAAGCTTTATTGATGAATTGAAATAGATTATCCTCATTTTATACAGGAGTGACTCATAACAATTATTGAATATTGTAATTTTAAAAATATCATATCTTGTTTTTTTCAAATGGAACACCCTGTATTTTATTATTCATCTCAACGCATAAAATATTGTGCTATATTTTGCAGAATAAACCTTATCTTTATCTTCGATCATTTTCGAAATAATAAATATTCGATTATTTGTAAAAATTTTCGATGAAAATGCTACAAAAGTATCAAACTCATCACCATGCATCATTATTCGAACAGAAGTTTTTTTCTGTATTGATTCAAGTAGTAAAAATGAAACCTGAACAAGATAATTCTTTTAACGAATGATAAAAGCAAGATGATTAAAATGTGTTGTGTATGTTTTGACATTTTTTATATATAATATTCTGCATTTTACACGGTGAACTTATTAGTGTTTCGTTATTATAAACATTGTTAAAGTGAGGTTTGAACTCAATTTTCTCAATTGACTGCCATGAAGTTCTCCAAAGAAGAAATGGTTAATATGATTTTTATTCTGGGTGAGTGTGATAGAAACTCTTTGTTGGCAAGTAGAGTTTATGCACAAAGGTTTCCTGATAAGAGGCATCCTGCTTTGAGAAACTTCTAATAAGATTTATCGAAACGGGTAATATCGCTCACAAAAAACATAAAAAACCAAAAACTGCTACAGCTGAAGACAACCAGTTATCAGTTTTGTTGACACTGACAGAGGACCCACATAAAAGCCAAAGAGAGATTTCTCAGTTAACAGATATAAGTCAAACTTCCGTCCAGAGAATCTTGAAGGTGAATAAATTTCATGCATATCATGTACAGCTGCACCAGGAACTGAACAATCAAGACTATGAAAATCGAACTAATTTTTGCAATTGAGCAAGTGACAAAGTACCGGAAAATCCAAATATTTTTAGCAGAGTTCTTTTCTCGAACGAGGCAACTTTCCACAAGAATGGGCTTGTTAACAGGCACAACTTTCATCATTACGCCACGGAAAATCCACACCTCATGAGACAAATAGATCACCAGCATCGTTGGTCCTTGAATGTATGGGCCGCTATAGTAGATGGATATCTAATTGGGCCGCACTTTTTCGACGGGAACCTGAATAGTGAAATGTATTTAGATTTTCTGCAAAATCATCTATCAATGTTACTTGCCGATGTACCAGAGCATATAAGACAAGATTTGTGGTTTCAACAGGATGGAGCACCGGCACCTTACACACATCAGGTTAGGGAGCATTTGAATCATGTATTTCCAAACAAATGGGTAGGACGTGGTGGTCCTGTTAGATGGCCAGCTAGGTCTCCGGACCTTACAAGTCTAGATTTTTTCTTGTGGGGTTATATTAAGGGCATCGTTTACCAGATTCCCTCTACAACACAGTTGGATATGAGACAGAGAATAGTCGACACCTTTCAGTCAGTTAGTCCACAAATATTGTCGAGAGTTCAACGGTCTTTCTTCAGAAGGATTGAGTTGTGTCTACAAAGAAACGGACTACATTTCGAACCTTTATTGAAATAGTTCAACACCTTGTAGATCATCTCACCAAAAACCAATCTATTACGTATTTCATACACGACTACTAATAATACTAATAAACTCTTCTTTCGCAACCTTTGATTTTATTATTTCAGTTTATTTTTTTATTTCGAAAATGGTCGAAGATAAATATAAGGTTACTTCTGCAAAAATATGGCACAATATTTTATGCGATGACATGAATAATAAAATACAGGATGTTCCATTTGAAAAATCGAGATATGATATTTTTATAATTACAATATTCAATAATTTTTTTGAGTCACTCCTGTATAACAGGAGGATAATCTATTTCAATTCATCAATAAAGCTATCCTCGGGCAATATGAAAACGAAAGAAAAAGAGTATTTATCCTATCTGGCCGGAGGAGCATGCGATAATATGAGAGCCTATTTTCACGAATTTTTACGGAAAAAGAATATTGTGACTAAACTACTCACCGAAAAAATTATTACTTAAAGGACATTATAGCGAAGTTTAGGACGCTCTTGAATCTTCAACAAAAAAGTGGTCTTCCAATAACGTGGAAAAACCTCCCAAGACTTTTTTATAGTACATTGGGACATCCTGTTTACTTCAAAATGAATTTCTTAAGTAGATTTTTACTTTCTAAATACAATACCGTTCGAACGAAAATAAAACCTTCAAGAGTGTACGAGCTACAGAATACTGGTGAATCACCCAGTATATATATATATATATATATATATATATATATATATATATATATATATATATATATATATATATATATATATATAGGCTATATCTACCAAGATTTTCATTTCTGATCAAAACGCAAAAACAGGTCAATTTTTGTTTCAAGGGGACATCTTTTAAGATACAAAAGTTGCCTGAAATATCAGCGGGGGTTGCAATCCTTGAACATTTTGAATAGGGAAGATGGGTCGAGTGATGACTAAAAAGAAAGGTGGTATCTTTGTCTACATCGCCTTGAACGAATTTCCATTTTTGATTGAAAACTGTAAAAGATACAGGGTGAGCAACTGAAAGATAAGGAAGACTATTTCCCTGAGACTATTCAAGTTTCAGTGAAGTAAAATGGAACAGATCCATGCTGATCAATGACAGTCATCATCAAGTACCATTCTCATATCGAATTTCAACCCCTAGAGCAGTGGTGACCACCCTTGAAAATTTGGAATAGGGTAGATGGGCCAAGTGATACCTCGAAAGAAATGTATTATTTTTGTCTGCATCCCCGTGAACGTATTTTCATTTTTGATTGAAAACTGTAGAAGATAAAGAGTGAGCTACTGCAAAATAGAGGAGACTATCTATCGCCCTGAGCTATTCAAGAAATTCAAAAAAATTGAAATGAATAATTCCAGATCAGAGGCTGTCATCTTCCGAAACACCATTCACATCTCAAATTTCAACCCCTAGAGCAGGGTACTTGAATAGCTCAGGGCTCACATTATCTTCAAACAGAGGGAATCGCTATTTTAAACTGGCAAGCTTGCTCTCCAGACTTAAATTCTATTAAACATTTATGGGATAATCTCGAAAGGAAAATTAGATCGCTCCAGGATAATTCAAGAACCCCACAACAGCTTACCTAAGCCGACACAGAAGAATGGCACAATATCACCCCAGAGGATGTCGAAAACGTAATCCAAAGCATACCCAGACGGATTCAGGCTTGTATCAGGGCAAGAAGATGAAATACAAGCTACTGAGGTCGAGCAAAAAACACCTACTCCGTGAGAAAACAATTTTCAATTTTTTTATTACATGCGGAAAGTCTTTTTTCTTTCATTTGTTTCTGTCCTAAAATAAACCTTAATTTATTTCTTCTTTCTATTGAAATATCCCAAGAAGGATCATTTCTAACAATCTTTCGAAATTTCTAAAATCTATATATATATATATATATATATATATATATATATATATATATATATATATATATATATATATATATCATTTCTTTATTTATACATATATGAAATAATGAAATAAAGAACAAACATCAACTTTCCACATTATATTTCACTCCGTTCAAGCTAAACTAGGTGCATCCTTCGCACGCCCCCGCGGTACACGCTCTCACGGGACCCATGGCGTTAATCCAACAAAACACAGCATCGGCCAGGTCTAGCACCCGCGAGGGAAAAATTCGCCACGTATTTAACATGGTTGTTACTCGGCTAATATTCGAGCCACTCGAATTAAAAGCGTGCCCCTAAATCATCCAACTTTTCACATGCATGCGCCAGATGAATTGAAATTTTACAACCGACCATCGAGCGATGCCGCGTGTCAACTTTTCTATGCCCCACGCTCGTTGTCTGTTACGTTGGTCACTCTGTTTAGAAGTAACTAAGCGAAATATTTTCTGTTTCTATCGTAATTAATTAACTAATTGGAAGAGAAATGCACGGAATTATTCAACATCAATAATTTCTCTAGTACGAAAACGCAAGGGGTACTTTACATCGAGGATGTACGACGACTGAGTATAAGGAGATTTAATTACACATATGTGGGGATATTTAGTATTTCTCCGTTCGTTATTCAACTACAGTTAATGAGTAAAACAAAAATTTCTATAATCCATGAACCTAAGTATAATACATTCTTTCAAAAGAGTTCCGGGAAATAATTATTTAAGAAATCTGCTTAGAACGATTGTCCAAATTTGTTTTTGTTGCAAAGTTGGGACAACTGTTTTTTATAGGTCTTACGCGGAGTTTGAACGCGATCTGTAATTTAGTTTGTTTATGGTGCTCGATTTTGTCAGTTCCCACAAGTGTTTTGCGATTTTTACAATGGATATAAATAACGAACGAACAATTTGTCTCGAGTTTCGTATTGTGTGTCGAATCGCTGAAAATGTTATAGAAGGCTTACGGTGAATCGGCTTTATCAAGAACACGTGCATAGAGTGGTAGAGGGCCGAGATGTGGTGGACAATTTGCCTCGTTCTGGTCGGCCATCAATATCTTCAACAACAACATCGTTAAAGTGGAGGAAATGGTAAATGAAAATCGTCATTTAAATTTGCCAATTGGTTTTTTGGCATGACACGCGTTTCCGCTCGACTAACCCCAAAAGACGAAAGTTTTCCTCAAAAATTGAATCGCGTAGAGGTCGCTGAGAGCATGCTAAAACGGGTCAATTCTGACCTCACATTCATAAAACGCATTGTAACTGGTGATCAGACATGTGTTCATGAGTTTGACGTGCAAACCAATCAACAAAATCCGGAATGGTGCCTGCCAAATAAACCAAAACCGAAAGAACTACGTCAAAGTCTATGAAAAGTCATATTATTGTTGAATGCTTTCTCTCATTATCGCGGTGTTGTGCACTCGGAATTCCTGCCAGAAAGTCAGACGGTGAATAAAGAAGATCATCTGAGCGTTATTCGGAGTTTGAGACAGCAAATTTATCGAAAAAGGCCAGATTTGTGTTAAGAGAGCTCATGGATTTTAAACCACGGTAATACACCATCTCACAAGGCTATCATTGTGAATGAATTTCTGACCAGAAACTCAACAAATACTAACGAACAACCACCGTATTCACCTGATCTGGCTCCATCCGACTATTTTCTTCTTCCAAAACTCAAATTACCAGTTCGAGGTACCCGTTTTGAATCGATAGAAGACATAAAAGAGAATTCGCGGAGAAAACTGATGTCGATTCCGAAAAAAGCGTTTGAAAAATGTTTTGATGATTGGATTGTTGGTTGGCGTAAATAAATTATTTCAGTAGGGCCCTACTTGGAAGGCAATACAATAAATTTGGATGAAAAATAATTATTTTGTGCTTCATTGGCCGATTTCCGTTACTTTTTTGACATAATGTATGTATAAATCAGCAACAATAACAAGAACACATAATTTTTCTTGAAATAATATTGAAACGGTACAAACCTTTTCAATAAATTCTAAGGTGACTTAAGTGGAGAATATATCTCCTCTTAAATTGATTACACCCCTATACCTCCTAGACATACTCAAAGTTGAGTGTGTAAGGGAGATTCCTGAGGGATAATGTCAATTGGAGATCCTCAATTAATTGTTGCCAATTTCGAAAATCATATTGGCCATCTATAACTTCTTTGCAATGTATCCCAAGTCGCAGCAAAACATTGATTCCAGGAAGATCTAAGAAATTCGTCGCATCAGCTGCAGAAAGGGCATTATCATAAATAGAAGGTAGAAAATTGCATTCAGAGTGTTCTTTACTGAAACCACAATAGTTGCGATTGAAAGAGATTCCACTCCAAGCTACCTAAGTTTCTTCCTTTGTAGCTGCTTACGTCCTGGACTTCTCCAAGCCTTTGAACATCACCAGACTGTCCCCAAAGTCGCACTTACCTACAATCTGAGATGCATCTGAATAAAACACTAGGGCAGTCCTCAGGTCTCAGATTTCGAGCCAATTCCAACCAAGCACCGGAATTTCCTCTTGTCAAGGAACGCCTTCAAGATCTGCCTTCTGGAGTGAAGATTGATTATTGCAACCTATTGCCAACAATTCTTGAAATACTTGAGATATGCATTTGATTCAGCTGATTGCCCAATTCATTGCACGTTATAGTCGGTTCCCTCTTTCTCTATACCAGGTTGTCAATCGAAATAAAGCTTTGACTAGTGCTTATTGTTTGTGGAACTTCCGTCTGGGTTGCGCCACCTTCAAGCATCTTAACTGCTCCGTTTCAAATAGGGTACCTCACAACGAAGAAAAAATTGAGAAAGAACGAAAATAATATCAGGTCCGCAACAAAGTTCTCGATGTTTTTTTTTATGAAAATACAACTTTATTTTGAAAAATGATTACAAATGAATCATTCAAAATATTGCCCATCGCTAGCTACAACTTTTTCCCATCTTTCTGGCCAAGCTCGTATACCGTGACGGAGGAGTGTTCGTGTTTCGAGGCTATCCACGAATCAAGCCATTTTTCGAGCTCTTCATATGAGCGGAACTGCTGATCAGCCAGACCATGTGCCACCGAACGGAACAAGTAATAATCGCATGGTGCAATATCTGGGGAATATGGCGGGTGGGGTTGGGCTTCCCATTTGAGCGTTTCCTAGTAGCTTTTAACGAGTTTGGCAACGTGATGCCGAACGTTGTCATGCTGTAGAATCACTTTTTCGTGCCTCTGCTCGTATTGTGGCCGTTTTTCGCGCAATGCTTTACTCAATCGCATCAATTTAGTTCGATACTGTTCCCCAGTGATGGTTTCGTTCGGTTTCAACAGCTCATAATAAATAAGACCGACTTGGTCCCACCAAATACACAGCATAACTTTCGCAGCGTGAATATTCGGCCGAGGCGATGACGTAGAAGCAAGACCGGGCAGTTCCCAAGATTTTTTTTTTGGATTGCTGTAATGAATCCTTTCTTTTTTGCCGCTGGAGCAGTTGTTCACAGGCGAAGAACCGATGCTCAACGTCTCTTGGCTTCAAATAATAACGAACCCAAGTTCCCTGCTTTTGAATCATTCCCAACGCATGCAATCGCTTGGAAATGACCTGGCGGATAACTCCTAAAGCTGAAGCAAACTCTTCTTGCGTTTGGCACGGATCCTGATCGAGCAATGCCTCCAATTCAGCGTCTTCGAAGATTTTTGGCCTCGCTTAACGGGGACTTTCGTCCACATCGAAATCAACGTTTTTGAAGCGATGGAACCAATCCCGGCACGTTGTTTCACTTAGAGCAGCTTCTCCGTAAACTTTTTGGAGCTCTCTATGAGCTTCAGCCGCCGTTTTCTTTGATTGAAAGAAGAAAATCAACACTTCCCGCAAATAACGATTATTTGGCACAAAACCAGACATTTTCTCAAAACTAAAAGTATATGAAGTAAAAACAAAATCACTAATGTGTCACAGTGGTTTTGTTAACCATATGTCTAAGCTTTATTCAAGACGTTCTTGATATGTAAAAATCGACCAGCACTTACTGCTGGAGCCATCTATTGACAAACAGCGAGAACTTAGTTGCGTACCTAATAGGAGAATACAAAAATAATACGAGAGTAATATTTGGGAATTATTAGAAAGCCATCCAAGAAGATCGGTTTCTGAGTGAACAACTTGCGGATTTTAAACCTGACAACATTCTCAGTCTTATACTGAACGTTCAAGGCCAAAACTACGAGAAATGCTATCCGAATTTGTAAATGTTCATTCCGTTTGGTGAACTCAGAAGGCTTGTCAGAACCTTTTTTTTTCGGTCTCAGTAACGACCTCTTCATTCGACCCAAATCTCTTACCACCCAGTGGTTTCTTCAGGTTTGAAACCAGAAAATAGTCACAGAGTGCTGAATTGTGAGAAAATGCTAGACAAGGTAGCGGTTAGTAGCCCAAATCATTGATTTTTATCATGATTGCCACATACGTGTGCACCCTTGTCTAGATAGAACAACACTTTGTCTCCAATAAATGCTGTCGTTTCTGCTTCAAATCAATATCAAATCGGTCCAGAGGCTCTGAATAATAATCAATTTGAATGGCACGCCATACATACCGGAAATTGTGGCCTTGACTTGCTCGATCGACCTTTCGTTCACGTTCACCGTGATGGTTACTTGATCTCTGGTGTTTTGTAATGCATCCATGTTTCATTAATGGGTACGAAACGGCGCAAAAACTGGTTGGCATACGGCTAAACATCGTCAAGCATTCATTTGAAGAGGTCACGTATGGTCAAGTGTCGGCAAGCGCGGATAGCTTTTTCATATACAAATATTCATGTAAAATGTGATGTGTCCTCACTATTGTGATGCCTGCAGCTTAACTACTTCATGCAATTTCATTATTGGAACGCCTAAAGCCTACATTGTTTTTATCGATGATTTTTGGTGTGACGACCTTTTAGGCGTTCTGAACCTTCGGCGTCAATTCTGCTGGTGCGATCACAACGGAACGCAGTAACGCATTTTACCAATGTAATTGTTGGTACAATGCGTGATAGTATGTATCAAGCCTATTTCTGATTGTAGCCATAGATTGTTTGCGCAAAGAAAATGCTTGAGGTACAAATAAACCTGGTACGGCTTACCCTACAGATATATCAGAAAACCATTTACGTTAAACACCACAAAGCGGAACGTACGAGGCTGGAATAATATGTCTCCGGCCTGACCAAGAGATGGCGCCACTAGGCCTACTTCGGATGTGGCTTTTTACAGTACCATCCTCAGTTTCAGACCGATCGCCATGTTAGTTTACGTTTGAGAGCACGCTGAACAAGATGCATCTGTGTTGTTTGTGAAAATGGAAAAATTGGAAAAGCGTGCTGTGATCAAATACTTTTATTTGAAAGGGTTAACTCCGAAGGAAAAGAGATTGATTCAACACTGGGGACATCCTCCTCATCATATACAACCGTTAAGCAGTGGGTTTCCCAGTTCGAAATGGGTCGTGTGAGCACCTCTGATGAGCCACGCTCAGGATGTCTCCATGAGATCCAACTCCAGATATGATCGAAAAAATTCATAAAATAGTGCTGGAAGATCGCAGATCAAAAGTGCGTGAGATAGCTGAGACCTGGAAGATGTCATATGAAGATGTGCAAAATATTTTGCACCAATATTTGTATATGAAAAAGCTCTGTGCAAGATGGGTGCCGCGTTTACTAACAGTCGACGAAAAAATTGATTCGAAAAACCATTTCTACCGCCAATTTGGCACTGTACAAGCATAGTCCAAGCGAATTTTTGCGTCGATTCGTTACTGTTGACGAAACTTGAGTCCACCACTACACTCCTGGAACCAAACAACAGTCTTAACAGTGGATTGGAACAAGGGAACCAATTCCAAAGAAGGCAAAAACAATTTTATCGGCAAAGAAGGTTATGGCTACTGTTTTTTGGGATGTAAGAGGTATTATATACATTGATTACCTTAAAAAGGGTAAAACTATCACTGGTAAATACTACGCAGACTTATTGCAATGTTTTAGCTACGAGGTGCAAATTAAACGACCTCATTTGGCGCAGAGAAAAATTTTGTTTCATCACGATAACGCACCAGCGCATTCTTTGGACGTTGGCTAAAATCTATGATCTGAAGTTCGAATTGATGCCGCACCCTCCCTACTCTCCATACTTAGCCCCGAGTGACTATTTTGTTTCCTAACCTCAAAACATGGCGGTAAGAGATTTGCGGGCAATAAAAAAGTAAAATAAGCTGTAAATGGGTATATTGAGGAACTTGACGAATCAGCCTATAGATATGGCATTACTGGACTAGAACACCGCTATGTGAAATGTATCAGCCTTAAAGGAGATTATGATGAGAAATAAAAAAAAATGCTTAAAAACATTGTTTTTCTCGGTCAGGCTGGAAAATTATCAATCCATCCTCGTGATCTCACTCTGCTGCCAAGGTTACGATTGGACTGTTGTGGTGCGGTGCAGTGGTGTGGGGTACAGATGCACCTCGAGGTGCGGTGGTTCGGCCACATCATATTTATTGTCTATTCTTACTAACTTTATTTAGTACACGACTATCATTTCTTTTATTTCTCCTTAAATGAGATATGTGTATCTGCTATCAACGGCTGTCAAACACAAACTGAATGAAGCACCTCAAAATCGTACAGTATTCGATTAAGTTGAGCGCAGGAATGATGCATTTAAGGTTACTGCGCGGAAAAAGTCACTGACTTATCAATCGACCCTTTGTATGAAGGCAATCAGGCAGTGATATTTTCAAATGCCGAACGCTTCAGTTTTAAACGGTGTTAGTGGCGTCGCTCCTTGCGTTTTGTGTATTGTCATTAACATGTGGCAAATTAATTTGGACCGTATAGAGTCGGTAATTTTGCGTGCGAATAATTTATCGCGTTATGGAAAATGAATATTTTATTTAGGCGTTGTCGTTGCGACAACGCGAACACGCCACCGACACGGATGTAGCGGGCGCGACCCGCGAAATATGTGTTTTTCGTTTCTATCGACAATTGCGCCGTTTGAATTTATTGGAGAACGCTGGAACACGAACCACTTCTACGGTTATATAGCGGTGGGAAGGGAGCGTGAGTTAATTTACACTCGTTCGAAATGATTTTCAGCAATAAATATTTACAGATTTTAATGGTGGCATTCGACTGCCTCCGATTGAATTACAGGAATCTATAACTAGTACGATCATTTAATTAAATTTGAAATTTTTTTGCCGGTGTTCAGGTGGTTCAAATGCGAAATAAATCAATACTTAATAGGAAAAATGATTGAAAAAATACGCTCACCATAATATTTTTCATGAAAATTTTCTTCATAGCTCTTCCTGAAAATCGAGTTCAAAAACGCCCCTCGATTGGAGGGGGACCAATTTCTGAGTTGGTTCGGAGGATGTAAAATCAACCGCCTACCTTCAGCAGCTCATAAGTCAAAATTCATTATAAGAAGAGTGGATCGAGCGGCATATATTCGGAAGCTCTTTTAATTCTCTATTCAAAAAAAGTATCTTTGTGAACATTCAATATCACACAGACAGTTCAAACACAACGAAAATTCGACAATGCCAACAAACAAATTAAATGCTCAAAATCGAACTCACAACCTAAGTCGTTTAGACCGATTAGTCTTAAGTCTTTTGTTTTGAAAACCCTGGAGATGGTGTTAGATGGATACATCAGGACCGAGGTGTTATCGCTGAGGCCTCTGAGTGAACCTCAATACGCCTATCAAAAAGGTAAATCAACCGATCTGGCACTTAACAACTCAGTAGGGAGGATCACACAGTCTCTGGACCGCAAGGAGACTGCAACTGCAGCCTTCATGGACATTGAAGATGCGTTTAATGCGGCCCCCATTGGCTCGCTGTGTGGGACTGTGAGAGCCAGAACAGTACCAAATATTATTGCGGAATGAATTAGTAACATGCTAAATGCCAGAGTGATCAACACTTCATTGAAAGGGGAAGTATTCACTTTTGTGGCTGACAGGGGCTGCTCACAGGGAGGAGTTCTATCCCCACTGATGTGGTCCCTGCTAGTTGATGACCTTCTGGCAATAAGTGGCGCACTGGATATTTATGTACAAGCATACGCTGATGATATAGTCATTCTGGCTGTCGGAGATGATAGCGATGTTTCCGACAGACTTCAGGATGCTATGTCTGCAATTCAGGGATTGTGTGAAGGAGAGAAACTTAGCATAAACCCCTACAAAACCCTTATAGTACCATTTACCAGGACTAGGAGGATATTTGTCCCCCCTATAAGTGATGGTGGTTAGACCACGTATTACGTACGGCTGAATTGATTAGTGGGAGTGCAGTCTTAAGAAGCAATGCCAACTCAAGCTCTCTAAATTACAGAGAACAGCCTGCATGATGATTACTGGAGCCTTTCGCTCTACACCCACTGCGGCTATGGAACTAATAGTGGGCCTTGCCCCTCTTCATCTGGTGATGAGAGGAGTGGCTAGAATGTCTTTCTACAGATTCCATCATCTTTCCCGTAATGAAGCGGGTAACTTCGGCTTTGTGCCTGGCGCCTTACAGTCTGAAATCGAGGACAATGAAGTGCTGAGTATGAGGTCGGACATAGCAACACCTAAAACCAACATGGAGAGGCCATTCCAGATCATCATTCCCGATAGACAAGAATGGATCAGGACCGTCTACTTGAGAGTCCCTGTTCAAACACGGATTGCTCGAAAACTGAAAAGGGTGTTGGATCTGTCTTGGTGGGCATGCGACTGTCTTTCGAGCAGAAATATTCTCCATTGACCACTATGCCAACCTCTTGCTTGCGGGGGATTAACAAATAGATCAATTAAAATCCTCACCGATTGCCAAGCTGCACTGAAAGCATTGGCATCCGATACCTGTGTGTTACTTATGGTGCAGGAATGTCGTTCCCTTGCCAAACTAGGAGAGTGGAGCACGCTCTGTTTAATATGGGTTCCTGGTCCCTCGGGCATTGAGAAGGCGGACTCATTGGCCGCTCAAGGAACTAACCTGCAGTTCATAGAACCGGAGCCTAAGCTCGGAATTCTCCTGGAAACTGCAAGGATGGAAAACAACCGATTGCTGGACTTGAGGTACGTGTGCATTGGATCAGCCTCCCAGGTCTCAGACACGCTCGACGTACCAACAGTGGACCTTCCACTACAAAAGCCAAGGCCTGCCTTAAACTCACCAAGTTGGAACTGAGAGTTTTAACTGCCATACTAACGGGGCACTGTCGCTTCAGGAAACACCTAAATAAATAAGGTTATAGATATAGAATCAATGGAGCATGTTATGTGCGAGTGCCCAGCTGGGGACAGAGACAGGATGGAAGAGCTCGTGGATGAAATTTAGGACAGAGTGTGAAACAATAGACCACTGGGTCGCAGTGGCCCGGCTGCTAGGCAGCCCTCACTCAAATAATAATAAAAAAAATAAATGCTCAAATGACCTCCTCCTACCTCCATTCAATGATACAATCCTAATTCTCTGCTATCAATCTCAAGTGACGATTCTTATCCTCAGCACTTCCAAATTTTTGATTCTCAAGGAAATGTAATAATTTGAAATATTGATAAACATCAGCGTTTTGTAGGGAACGCGCAACCAACTGGTAATGATAAGTCTGTTTCACATTTTTCTTTCATTTTCGCAATCCATTTGATCAAAGTTGCTTTTTTTTATCCTTTAACGTGCTCTATTTCTGCCTTTCGGCTAATGACACGCCGGGGAATTTTGTCAACTCACTAATCCGGGAACTTTGCCGAGACCTTCTCGTGTCGAGGGCAGGGATCCTAAATCTCCAACACATCTCTGTTACACAGGACCGACGGCTCTACATCTCCTCCGAAAGATGGACCCTCAAGTGTTTCCCAGAATCCGAAAAATCGCAGCGGCTTTGTGGAGATTGAACCCAGATAACTCTGCGCAGGGACGAGTCATATTCTCTACGCCACCGATCCGGCTGAACACAGTTGTTGTTCGTTAGACAAACGTTGAAAATGGCCTACTCAACTGAAAATAAAATTGTTTCAACTTGTTATCGAAATAATACACACACCACAGAAATTGTGGTTATTGAACCTCCCCCAAATTCATACGTAGCTAAAAAGTTGCACATATCATTCATCTTGAAGTCTATAGACTAGAGAACGTCGATCGCAATAGAAAATACAAATACTCGACTCATATGTAAACAAAACTCTCTCCCAGTTGCGTCCCAAAAAAGAAATTGGAAATTTAGAAAAAGTTCCTTATTCGCGTTTCCTACATTGGGGATTTAACTATTTGCGGATAAAAAAATGCGAACCAATTTTCATATTCGCGAATCATACATACATATGTATTTATCGATGGGATTCGGTATCCTTTGTAAACGCGTTGTCAAATGGACTAATGAAAAAGTAAAATACACACACCACAAAAATTGTCGCATCACTTAGTATTCTGAATTCCACAATCGATTAAGCAGCTCGATCGCAGTTTCTTTGTCAACATATGTTTTTGGACATTGAGGGGAAAAAAATCTTATCTATGTAGTAACATTTGTTTCCTCCATATGATCTCAAACACGTCTGAAACAAGAATGAGTTTATTTGACTCAATTTTTCTTCAGTTTTCACGCTAAATCAATGCAAGATTTCTGTGTTTCTTGTTGATTTTCGTATCTTTGATTTTTTTGTAATGGCTGCTGAACGTCCTGGATGCTATTTGAATGATCATGAAGTGGTAAGAATTGTAACACTTCTAGAGGAGGGGCGAAGCCAACGTTACGTGGCTAACTTGTTGAATGTTAACCAAAGAACTATTTCAAGAGCAATTAATCGGTACCACGAAACAGGGGAATATGGAAGAAGGGGCGGACAGGGAAGAAATCGGATAACAACACCAGTTAATGATCGTTAGCTTCGTTCGGCACTGTACGGCTAGAATGCTACAAAATGAACTTGCACTTTCCAGAAATGTGCATATTTCATTGCAAACTGTTAGGAACAGGCTCAGAGAAGACGATATCAGACCAAGGGTGGCTTCTACCGACCCGCGTCTCACCAGAGAGCATCGAGTTGCAAGACTTCAGTTTGCGAGGGAACATGCAAATTGGGGTATTCCAGAATGGTCGAATGTTCTCTTTTCCGACGAGTCCAGGTTCTGTCTAGTATCAAACGATAGACGCATGCCTGTATACAGACGACCTGGGGAACGGTATCAGCAATGCAATATCCGGCAAACCGAACACTTCGGAGGAGCTCAGTAATGGCGTGGGGAGGCATTTCTTTCCATGGTCGAACTGAGTTAGTCCTAGTGAATAATGGAAGAATGACAGCGGCCAGAAACATCGCAGATATCCTTGAACCCCATGTTCTACCCCTTGGCCCATTGATTGGCGAAAACTTCATTTATATGCATGATAATGCTCTGCCTCATGCAGCTAGAGAGTAGTTACGGAATTTCTGCAAAATACCGAAATTGATATTTTAAGATGGCCAGCCAGAATCACCGACTTGAATCCCATAGAACATGTTTGGAACAACATGGGGTGGCAAATTCAGCAACGTAGGATGCCTTGTAGAACACTCCAACAAGAAGAAAATCTGCTTCCTGAAATTTGGAACTCAGTAACTCAAGAGTACATCCAAAATTTGTTTGAGGGGCTTCCGAGACGTATACTGGCAGTAATTACGGCCCGGGGAGGAAACACTCGATTTTGAAAATGATTAGTAACCATTCGATGCTAGTTGATTGGTCTTTTCGCGAATGTTTGAAGATGGTAGAATTTTTTAATTTTTCATAAATTCGAAAATTGTTGACACTTTCCATCATGAACTCATCTCTTTTGAATGATATCTTCTTATTTTACACTTCTGAAAGTTATCAAGCGACTCTTGAATGACCAACCTAAAAGTTTATATAGTATTGTCGTAAAAGTAGGGTGATGCGACAATTTTTGTGGAGAGTGTGTTTGTGCCAGAGAAACGACAAGGATTTTTAATGTGAACCGTCCACAAAAAGAAAAAAGTCGACCGAAGCCATATCAGGTGAATACGGTGGTTGTTCGATGGTATTTGTTGAGTTTTTGGTCAGAAATTCATTTACAGTGATAGCCTTGTGAGATAGTGCATTATCATGGCACTAAATCCATGAGTTTTCTTGCCACAAATCTGGTCTTTTTCGACGAATTTTCTCTCTAGAACGCAGCATAACGCTCAGTTAATATTTTTCATTTACCGTCTGGCGTGCACAACACCGCGATAATCAAAGAATACAGTTAACATTACCTTGACTTTTGATCGACTTTGACCTAGTTTTTTGATTTCGGTGGAAGGCACCATTCTCAAGCTTGTTGACTGGTGCATGCCAAACTCATAAATCCATGTCTCTTCAGCAGTTACAATACGTTTTATGAATATGGGCCGAAATAGCAAGTCTTCAGCGACCTTTACGCCATTGAACTTTGGATTTCAACAAACCAGGCCATAATGAGAATGAATATAAGATGTGAGGCGGTTATTAGAGCCCAAGGCGGAAATATCCAGTATTGATTGTATTGTATTTAACTGTTCGAACAATGGTTGTTTTGATTAGATCTTTCGTCAGAGTTGATTTTTCATGTTTTTTATTGAAATCTTTCGTAGGACTATTTTTTTCTCCTACTTACTTTTTTTATCCTCGAGACATGTTATGCAAGAAAAACAGGAAAAAAGGGAAGCTCTCTAATAATTCGGCAAAATGTAAATAGTGTGATAATTTCTCAAAGTAGTGTATCTTCCTACGATATATTTCCATACGAATCCAAGAACGTTACATGATGCCGTATCGACGGATGCACCGTCTCTTCGTATAGCTTCGCGTTGTCAAACGCGTTGCCCTTGCTTCGGCGGTTATTTACCATGCAAATTTGTTTGTCACAAATTGCCCTCGCTATTGGTCTACATACATTCCTGTCGTCGTTTGTTTCCAACGAAATTTATCGCCTAATTATAAACAGACTGTCTCCCTCTCTATGTACTCTCGCTCTCGATTCTGTGTATCTGCGATGTAGAATTTACGGCTTCATTTGTCGCGGGCGACGCTCTAACTGCTCCGCCGATCCGCTAGGAGCGAATTATTTTCGGTCGTTTTTGCGCGACTCTGTGGTTGCATTATACCGAATAGAATCCGCAGATGCGGGGGAATGTCGCTCGGATTCTGACGCAGAAACCGAACGACCGGCTTGGTCGAATATAATGTCAATGTTTATCACAGGGGGATTTTCAGGACGATATCCAATGTGGATTATAATTGGTGAACGTATTGCTCGCGTTCAATTTGAGACAAAACGGTTTTCTGCAATTCGAGTGAACTCCTTCAGTAATAAAAGCTGAAATTAAGTGAGAAGGTTTACAACTCAAGTATGAAGTTTTCCATAATAAGATACCGCATATCACGGAGTTGGATTCTTTCATGGTTTCGAGAGAAACGTTAATATGAACGGGTCAAACAATGTTTCATTAAAGTTGTCCAAGGCATTTCCTTCAAACTTTCCACGTGTCAGGTTGGCTGTATGGGGACGAGCATTGCCGTAAAGGACATTCATTAACCTGATCGAAAATTCTTATGTTTGCCGCCTATACGCAAGTTTGGTTTCATTCAACAGGTGTTGAATGAAATCTCATCTACAAGGTGGGGTTTAAAATCCCATCAAAACGGTAGCAATGACCTTCCCAGCAGAGGGACAAGTTTTGCATTCGGCACCTTTTCCTTCCTCCACCACTCTATGTTAGCATGCTTTAATTCAGATGTGTAATGGTGCACCCGGGTTTCATCACATGTGACGATATGATGCAAAAAATCATCACCCTCACTCTGAAAACGCTGAAGTAAGCGCTGACAGACGTTGTTGTTTCTTCAGCTCAGTGAGCAAACGGAGAACCCACGAAATGAAACTTAATAATAATACTTTGCGCCACACTGCGACCTTTCTCTTGCTCACTCATGGTGATGCCAACTTCGGAAATGAGAAAATCCCCAACGGCGCCTAGCTAGTCACGTGATATATCCACCTACTGCGCCAGCATTCTGAGCCCCGCTCTTGATAACCACGTGCCTCTCTAGAAGAAGTTCCTATTCATTTGATCCACCTTCGTGTATCCATGGAAACTAAGCATACTTACTTGTGATATATTATGTTTTTTATATTTTATTGTACCAGATTGTATGAATGGTAACTCTCTTGGAAGAAGGGTATTTGATTTTTCTTGTAATGTTTTCACATTTTGTTATTTAGTTAATCGGAACAGCAAAGTGAATTACATTATACATGACTCATATATTGAATAGATATAGTTGATACGCTGAAAAATATTAGTACTCATTATCTTTTTATCTTTTGTCCTTGATCTCTTTACTATATTTTCTGTAAATAACCAGCTTAGGAAATTAAACGAATAGAAGTGAATGAATGAAACTTGTGAATTGTTTGCAATTACAAAATACGAGCTAGGAGTAACTAGGAGTAAGTGATGTCAAATATCTTAAGTTGCACTACTATTACACAAGGTAGATAGTGTACATAACATCTAGATCCTCAATAGTAATGACCAACTTCTAGTCAGTACCTATATACCTTAGAACGGTAAATTTTGACATTCACCCTTTCATGAATTCCCAAAAAGCTGAAAATTTGCATGGATGTTGGAGACACGATTGTTATGAAATTCTGAGACCAATCGATCCCTTGTTAATCCAGTCATTTAAGCTTAGATTAGGTAAAAATCTCGGAATTCGAGATACCCAGCTGTAAGTCTGTGAATACACCCCAAAAGTTGTCTCAAAACCTACATATGGTAGGGTGTACGCAACTATTAAATTTCAAGGTCAAAGTTCACAAGTTGTTCATATAGTTGTTGAACTATATGATGATGATGATGAATCCTGACATAGTTAGTGTGGCGGAGCACTGGTGTAACGATCAAAGTATTGCAGCCACATCTTTGATCAATTATACCCAGGCTGTGTATTATTGTAGGCCCACTAGAGGGCACGGTGGAACTATGATTTATGTCAAGAAATGTATCAAGTTTGAAAAAATTGACTAGTCCAAATATTGTGAAGAAATGCACTGTGAGTTTTGTGTCATAAAGCTATATACGTATAAGTCATCAGTATACATCATTAGTGTCTATCGACCTCCTTCAGGTAGTTTAGAGATATTTTTGATAGATTATCGCACATTTTACAACGCTGTTGCGGTAAAAGCAAATATATATTTTTATGTGGAGATTTAAACATTAATTATCTGGATGACAGGTGCTTGACTCGGAAATTGCTTGATGATCTCTTAAAGTTTATATCTCAAAGTCTCATCTTTGGAACCTACTAGAGAATTTATGTCCTCGTCAGGTCTGATTTCACGTTCTAAGTTAGACTACGTCATCACTAATTCTAATGTAACCATCTCTGAATTTCGAGTTTTCGAACCACATATTAGTGATCATAGGGCCATTTATGTAGAATGTAACGTCAGTGATCAAAAGTTGGTTGATAATAAACCGCAACAAAAATTGTTCGTAATATTCATGAACGAAATCTTGCAGATTTCACGACTCTGATTTCAACTTGAGTTTCAGTGAAATTTATTGTTCTTCTGACGTGGATGCGTGCTTCAGGAATTTTTGCTCATTATACAGGATTCACTGGATCAATGTTGCCCTTAAAACGTCTCACGATTGGTAACTGTAAAAAACTTGGGTATCTGTTGTAGTTAAGCGAGCAAGTATGGACTTGAAAAATTTATACTGGTTAAAGGTGAACTTAAATTCCACGAGCTTAGATCTAGAGTACAGGCAGGCAAAGAAAAATTATAGATGTTTATTAAGGAAACCAAATATGAGTACATGGAAAACCGTTTGAATACAGCTCACAACAAGAATAAAACTGTATGGAGCATTGTTAATGAAGAATTAGGTAAATCGTCGTCATATAAAACCAATTTTCATTATGTATTGATGGTGTAATCTGTTCAGAACCTAAAATGATTGTATCAGCGTTTGGAGAAGACTTCTCATCAGTAAATAACAAATGTCTTCATCAGCATTTCGGGAATAACATTTCACAATGCTGCACATCGTCAATAATGAAAAGTTGCAATTTCTTTTTTTTCCGGTTACGGAAGGTGAGATTATATCAACCATTAGACTACTTAAATCAAAAAAAGTACTGGTATTGATTGTATTTCTTCAAAAATTTTGAAGTGTATAGCTGAGCAGATTGCTCCCCATTTGTCTTTCATTCTAAATCTCTATCTCTACAAGTAAGTTTCCAACTGCACTTAAGGTATCAACTGTTATTCCAGTATTCAAAAGGAACGACACCAGTAATATTGCCAATTATAGACCTATATCTATTTTGAGTGTGTTTTCCAAAGTGTTTGAGAGGATTGTTCTTGATCGGATGATGGACTTCATAAATAAGTTCAAGCTTGTGACAGACTGTCAACATGGTTACAGGCAAGGCAGATCTACGCAGTCAGCTGCGATTTCTTTCGTAGATCATGTTTATAAAAGCCTGGATGAGGGGCTATATGTAGCAGGCCTGTTTTTGATCTTTCCAGAGCGTTTGATACCCTCAACTTAAATTTCATTCTGAATAAACTGTACAACTTAGGATTTAGAGGTGTTTTTCTGGATTGGATAAAAGTTACCTGTCAGACAGAGTTTTTCGGGTTAAGGTACAGGACAGTTGGTCCAGTGATTACAATGTAAACTTGGGGTTCCTCAGGGGTCCGTGCTGGGACCTTTGTTGTTTCTTCTTTTCATTAATGATCTACCAGATCATATTATAGTAGAGATATTAATGCTAATCATTATTTTTGTTGATGACACTTCATTTGGTGTCACAGCGCGGAGTCCTGAGGAGCTGGCAAGTGCTTGTAAAAAATTGTTAACTCTTTCAACTATTGGTGTCATGATAATGCTCTAATTTTAAATGTTGGTAAAACTGAATGTTTGTTCTTTGATTTGAGAAATGCTGATGAGAGACATCTGATTGTGGACAGTGCTTTAACATCTAAATCATGCACAAAATTTCTTGGTATTCATGTCGACAGTGGACTGACATGGTCAGAACAGGTTGAGCATGTGTGTAGGAAATTGAATAAAGCTTATTTTGCTTTATGTAAAATAAAAGATTCGCTGCCAGTTACGTCCCTGATGACAGTGTATTACAGTCTTGTTCATAGTCATTTGTCTTATAATGTTGTATTATTGGGGAAATTCAGTGGATGTAAATAGGGTTCTCATTCTTCAGAAACGAATTCTGAGAATGATGTTCAATTAAAACCCCAGAATGTCATGTAAACCTGTTTTCATTGAGAATGCCATTTTGACATTTCCATGTGTGTATATTTATAGATGTTTAGTGTATTTAAAGGATAATGAGGCTAACTTTTCGAAACTCTCTATGTATCACGATTATGCAACTAGAAGTCAGTCAACTCTTCTCTTGCCGAAACATCGTACTTCAAAATTTGAGAACTCTCCAACATACCAGAGTATCAAATTTTTCAATACTTTACCTCACCATCTGAGAGTTAAGCCTACAAAAGTGTTCAAATCTGTTCTTAAGTCTTTTCTTCTGAGAAAGGCATATTATTCTATTAAAGAATTTATGGATGATGATACTCTCTCATGACATGTCCTATATACCGATGTATCTTGTTGGATAAATAAATATTATTTATTATCGTGGACTTATGCACTATCTCAGCTAGTAGCTGGATATAATTTACCTTTCCCAGATTTAGCAATCAAAGGAATAGGCTCGATTACAATATACTTGACATAAATTTCTAACTATCCTACATGTATTAAGAATTACAGCTTTTGCATTTCTATATAGGTATTCTTATGCAATTCTAATTTCTTAAGGCTATCATGCAAAGTTTTGGGTATTAAACCAGTCGAGGATACGATGACAGGAACGATATCTATTTTGTCGAGGTGCCACATCTGCTTGATCTCAATAGCAAGGTCTGTGTATTTGGACTTTTCTCCTGGAACTTATTCAGCACGTTGTTATTATTTGGTATGGCGACATCCACCAGCATTGCTGTCTTGGCTCTCTTATCATACACCACTATGTCCGGCCTATTATTCGTCACCATTCTGTCAGTGATAATAGGCCTATCGTAGTATAATCTGATAGAGTCATTTTCCAATACGGGCGCCGGTTGATACTTGTAATATGGCTGGAATGTATTCAGAAGTCCGTACTTGTGTGCAAGTTTCTGATGGATAATGTTGCACACTTGATTATGCCTGTGAAGATAGTCTGTATTGGCCAGTTGTTCGCATCCGGACGTAATATGCTGTATCGTCTCCGATCTTATATGGCATTTTCTGCACCTATCTGTTTGTGATGTTCCGTCCTTCATAATAAATTTTTTGTAGTTGTTTGTAGCGATCACTTGGTCTTGGATGGCCATAAGGAATCCCTCTGTTTCCGCGAATAATTCTCCTTTCATCAACCATTTGTTGGAGGCTTCTTTGTCGATGTGTGGCTGATTAATCTCATGGTGATGTCGTCCATGCAATTCCTTTCTTGACCATTGCTCTTGTTTTCAGTATCTGATAGGAATGGTAGATTCAGCAGGTCATCTCTGGTAGCAAATATTATTATTATTATTATTATTATTATAGATAGTGTGGTACTTTGCACGTTCTTCAACGTGGTTTCTCCGGTTCGTTTCGTTGTTGATGTAAAGATCTTCTTGTGTTGGGGATTCAACATTTGAACACGACTGTTCATGACAAGCGGTGCATGCTGATGATAGGTCTACATTTCTGCACCCGCAAGAAATAGTATGGAGAAGGTTCTCTGGTGCAGTTGAAAGTATAGCGTTGATTGGTTCGAATACATTATTAATTAGCTCCAAACCCCATTCTTCTGGGTCCAATCTATTACCACGCCACACTTGAACCGGGTTATATACACGATAAAAATGTTGGTGAGCAATAGCTGCGGTCGGAGGAAGACAAACACGCGTATTTTCTACGTGTATGTTTTGCAAATGATAAGTGACGTTACTTGTCTATGCAATCAAATTGTTGGAGCTCCATATACAGAGAGAAAAAGACGAATGCCTTTGCTGATTAGAATTCCAATATTGCTGATGTTGTATCATAGCCAATCATAGCATGTAAAAGAAGTATATGAAATAATTAAACACCTGAATTTAAAAAAACACTAGGCTTGAGTTTCACAAAATATAATGAATAAAAATATGTTTGACATATGTTTTATTTCATTATCAAGGAGTGACAGGAAATTAAAATATTACAATGTCATTTATACTTGAGAAACAGATGAGAGGCGTGAAACAAACGCAAATCAGATTGGTCGTTAGTATTGGTAGTTAGTATTATGTTCGTGAGCTGATAAAATGTCTACGAATTCTAATAAATTTAATCTCTTACTTTTGTTATCAGAATGAAGATTTAGAGTTTTAGTTAAATCTAAAATTATTTTCGTCTATACAATATTCTGAAAAACAGTTATTAATGTATTATGAACCATTGATTTTTTATAGTCGTCTACTCTAATACTGATGAAACGACTAGTTTGACCAATATAAAAAGCACGACGATCGGTACAATATATATTCTAAATGCACCACTTTTTTCACCAGTGCCTAGTCGATCTTTGTTATTGACCAAGAATGAACATAGATTTCTCTTATTCGTACATATCTATGTTGTGATTTTGGAACCTTTGGCGTATGAACAATGAAGACACTATATCACCACTACACCAAAACCAGTATATTATCATCTCCTGATGACTCTAACTTAGCGAAACGCGCGCCGAGAGTTAAGGTTAAAGTTTTGGTAAAGTGGTAATATAGTGTCTTCATCGTACATATTATGTTGATATTATTGTTTTAATATATGGCATAATTTAGTATTCATTGGTGGAACATAATTAATGCTGTGATATTTTATTGTTTCGTGAACCTGAAGTGTGGAATGAATCATTCGGAGTTCGAGCAGTAGAGTACATCAACATCTTCACCAATAACAGCATTTATATCTGTTGGATTGAATTGATTTATTGCAGTTTCTGTAATGAGTACAAGAGCGTCTTTGTCAGCTAGCTTAACTAAAATAAGTTCAGAGGAAAATTTCCTTTCCAACATTGTAATTAACAAAGACTTATAATGAATTTTTGTTGGCTATTTGGAACTGCCATAAAATGGTCACACCTTCAACGATGGAAATATGTAGAAATCTAACTATTATGGAGAACACAACTAAACTAAATTAAAGAGTAGCTTTTTCTCAGAAATGGTTAATGAAATGATTAAGGCAGATTTGCATTAAATAGAAAACACATTTTTTAGTTTTTTGATTGTAATTCTTATATTGAATCATAAAGTACATAGGATAGGGTTATTCATGGAGTAACACATCGGGCAAATGTCCTTCACGGCTTTGCATATACATGCGTACTTATTTGTCGAAATTTTTCATGACCATTCTGCATAAATGTGACTGAATTTCGTTGATGCAACATTGAATTTCATCCTTTAATGCACAAGTGGTTAAGGGCTTGTTAAAATAGACCTGTGATTTTAAATAACGCCATAGAAAGATGTTTAATGGTGTTAAATCCTACGAAATCCTGGAAATGTCTCATGCAGTAATTGAAGTGTTTCACGGGCTGTATGGCATGTGGCACCCTCTTGTTGAAACCACTTATTGGCCACATCACGATCATCCAATTTCGGCAAAAAGAACTGTGTTAACATGTCGCGATATCGGGCACCAGTAACAGTCACTGTTTGACCAGTCTCATTTTCATAAATGTATGGTCCCATTGTGCCTCCAGCCCAAAATCCACACCAAGCAGTGACACGTTGTGGATTCATTTCCCCCTTTCGACAATCATATGTGGGTTCTCGGAACCCCAAAAGCAGCAGTTTTGAAGATCAACAAACCCATAAAAGTGATAATGTGTTTCGTCGCATAGGACGATTTTTCTGGAAAAATCAGGATCCATTTGTTGATGCTCAATAATCCTTTCAACAAATTATCTTCGATGTATATGGTCATTAGGCTTCTGTTATTGTGTTAATAAATTTTGTAAGCATGGAGACGCATATCTTCAGTGAGTTTAAGCTGGAGAGAGATTTTCGAAATTTACAATTCTTGTCCAGGACGCCGAATTGAGGTTCCTGGCTTGTCACCGACACTTTCATCCATTACTTCGATATTGATATTCAAATGGCTTGATTTTGAACAACCAGTGTGTTTGACGTCTCCAACGGATCGTTTCTCCCATTGGACTTATCCTCTTCACATTTGACGAAGTTAAAACACTATTACGAACATATTTTGAATTGAATTTTCGAACTGCGGTTGCCAAGCTTTCATTCTTTTTGAAATATTGTTCAAAAATGAAATAACGTTGTTCTATCGTGTAACGCTCCATTTTTACTAACCCTATCAGGAAGTGTCAGCTGTCGATTGGTTTTTTTGAGTTGCCAACCTTTACTGCATGAATGGCGGCAAATTCAAATCTTGCGTTAATTTTAAGACATCCGTTATCTTGAAAAAACTGTGTACATAACTGCATGATCTACTATTTTTGTCGGAGATATTTCAAAACTGTTTCATGGAAAAACCCAAAATACACATTTTTGCGAACTTTGACTAGCAGAAAAATGTTTTGCACACCTGGGATTCATGGAGGCTTCTCACAATTTCATTACAATAATGTCGTTTACATTCATGCAAATTTTCAGCTTGTTGGGAATAGGTGTGACGATAGTATGACATAATCAAAGATTTAGTGACTTAAGGGAAAAATACACATTCAAAGGATTTGAAAAACTGATGTAGTTTTATTCAAAGAATTGACATTAATAAGATTTTCAATAAAATAAAAGAGTAAAATACTGCATTTGGCCATTTTGACTGAAACGCCAATCACATCACATGACGTCATACTTATGTAAGCTTCACTGTGTTCTGATTACCTACTACTGATTGCGCGTTACGATTGATTTTATATTTGTTTTTGTGATTTATCGAATTTTCAACATGAATCTATCTATAACAATGGAATGAAACAGCTCAAATTTGCCCAGGCTCGATTTATTGATGTTGGGCGAGTTCCTCGCAACAAATAAAGAATTTTGCTCGTCCGAATTGAGAAACGTGAAAACCTCTTTGTAAGTATATTTTATTTGTATTTATCTTCAATACTAGATACAAATATGACCAAGTAATAATCAGACTCGATTTAAACTCGTCGAAGTTTATTTTGTTTTACTTTCATAGGTTATTTTTACAATAAACTTATCATTATTTTCGAGGTTAGCTCCCTTGCAGTATAGGTATATGTTTGCTATTTTAGAGTTACTACCTAACAAAACGAGAAAATTTGTATAACTTCGAAACACCTAAATATGTGTGGTGGTAGTTTCAGACTTAGGTTGACACACAAAATTTTTGACTTCTAAATAAGTCTACATTCAAAAATAAACATGTTTGATTTGACAGTGTGTATGTATTTGTTCTAATTAATTTCTATTATTTTAGGTCTCCAAGACCTTCATATGGAGGTGATGAAATTAGTTATGTGCAACTAAAACGGGAAGGAAACATTTGCACAGTCAAATGCAAGATTTGCCCATAGTTGATGAAGATGAAGAAAAGTCACATGAATTCAATGTCATGATAGTGTTGCTGCCCAGGGTGGGTGCAACTGAAAACTGCAAAGGTACCAATCAAAATTGATAATAAGAATGATAACCAATACTAACACAAACATAACCACAATAAATGACTAGTTATTCCATAGCTTCTACATTTCAACTATTTCACGTCAAACAAACATTAATTTAAAAATCTATCAATACATGATAACATATTCTCATCAAAGCTACCTTCAAAGAAATGAAGTGGCGAATTTGTTTTTACATCGTTCAGCTTCAACCATTTATCTCTTATTATTTTCTTGTATGGGACATGTACAAACACCTTGTTGGGTGTCGTTATTGATGTATTCTTGCACTGAGGTACTGCAGACCACTTATAAACTTCAGAATTCATTTTTAACACAAGAAATACGCAACGTTTGTTTAATTTGCTGTCTAGCTGCGCGTAAATAAATTTGACGTTTACGTAAGTATGACGTCAATATTTAAAAATGATTATAAAAATTGCTTTAAGCTTCCAAAACCTTTAGTTTATTAATGAAATGAAGGTTTTGTTGTAAACAGTAGATGTGTAGCCGCATTACGGAAGAGGATTTCAAAGTCTTTCGTCATGCCTATTTTATACAAGGGTACCTAACCCTCTTTTTTCGGCTAAATAAACGGAGCTACCAGTAGAAATTTCATTTTACTAACATGTTGAATTTCCGCAGTTATACATTTTATCATTACTTATAACTTCCACATCTCAAGATCGTAGGGATGATTCAAACCGAATCCTTATTCGACGAATACGTAGGTGATAATTTCATTAAGCCCGTATTCGAACATCCTATTATATACAAGAGAGTCGGCTTTGAACAATAGCCCGCAAGTTATCTTATACTAATAGGCTATCCCTAATTGATATGCAACTAGAGAACATATTCTTACGTGTGCTCCATGTATTCAAACCGGGCAACTCAACGCTCGGAGATTCGAGAGCTTCGTCTTTTTTTGGTAGCCGATAATTGACGCGTGCTTATTGTTCCTTTGTTTTTCGGTAACAATCGCCTCGTTTTTTGGTTGACTGATGAGTGGGTATTATTTTGCCGTACTTTATGAGAATAACTACATTGGAAACAATTTATATGCTCAAAGGGTATCTAAGGTATTGAACCTTTCAGAGAATGGTCGATAAAAGTAGGAATTTGGAGAGTATATATCAACATACAGGGTCATCCAAATTCGGTTCACACTGAAGCCAGTTCTCATGTTCAGATTCTTCTTTTACGAGTTTTTAATTTTCCAGATATGTTGCAATCTTCGGTATTATTAGAATTAATGCTTTGAAACAAAGACATTCCACAGGCACTTTTTTTATGTAGAATGGGTATCGTTTGACGGTTAGGACATAACGTAGTATTTTTCAAACATAATCACTATTTTTTCATAATCTATTTAAATTTCTTCCCCAAGTATACAGGATGTCACATAATAGTATGTCACAACTTGAGGGGGTAAATCTACGTGCAATTTTAAGAGAAAAAATTCATATACACATAGGTCCGCAACAGCTTGGTTGCGGAGATACAGAGTATTGAAAATTCCGGAAAAATTGGTTTTTTCTTCAAAACTCCTGCAGTTTTTGAGATATTCAGCCCAAATTTGGAATGCAAGCTATTTTTTACAGCCTTCATCATTACACATCCTGAATTTTAACTAGAATCTACAAGTTGTATTCTTTTCCGGAGCCATGTCTTCTTTTGCCCTTTCAAACTTTTTTGTAATACGCCACTGATCAGCGTACAATCAATTTTCGTCATCTTCGTTCAATTTAGAAACTTTTTCGACACTCCAACATTCATGTATGCATTCGCTGAATTAATTGGATTCTAATTAAAAAAATCACTAGTAGGCTTTGATTTTTTCATTTATTTATTTATTTTGACAGAACCAGTGTCTGCTCGAATTGTTTGTTTAATTAACGATTAGTTTTAAGACTTTTGAAGTTATTGCTGTAAGAAAAAATGGCTAATTTTACTAACGCCGAATTGGCTGATATCCATTACCTGTACAGTCTGGCTAACGGAAACACAACAGAAGCTAGGCGATTATATCAGGTGCGCTTTCCAAATCGAGTAACACCAGACAGGCGAACACTTTCAAATATCCACAGAAGGTTGAGGGAAACTGCTACTTTTACTGCAAATAATCATTTAAAAGGTGCAACTCAAACTATGAGAACTCCAGATATTGAGGAAGCATCTTTGAATTGTATTGATTTGAATCCTCATGTGAGTAGAAGGAAAATTGGAAATCAGTTGAATATTTCACATGTTCTAGTTTCTAGGATTCTCCACGACTTTTATTGTACCCGTTTCATATTCAACGCGTCCAAACTCTACTTCCTCGAGATTTTCCTTCAAGACTGAATTTCAGCGGATGATTCTTAGATAGAATTAGAGAAAATGCTCATTCTGATAGTGAAATAATGTACACAAACGAAGCTAACTTTTCAAGAACTGCTTTCATAAATTTTCACAATAATCATTATTGGGCTGAGGAATACCCCCCATTTGATTGAAGAATCTAATCATGAAGAACAATTCTCAATAAATGTCTAGGTCGGAATAATTGGATCTTATTTGATCAGGCCATTTTTTTTGATTAACAGACTGAACGGTTCTGCTTATCGGCAATTTCTTGGAGATAGTTACCTTTATTGCTCGAGGATGTGCCACTTTCGGTAAGAAACAAAATGTGGATCATGCATGAGGGGGCACCAGTACATTTCAGTGGAGAGGCTAGGGAATTCTTGCATAATACATTCAATAACCGATGGATAGGTCGCGGTGGGCCAGAACCATGGCCTCCTAGGTTAGATATAGATATAGAAATACCCCAGAAAAACTTTCAAAGTGTGCGTGATAATATGCGAAGAAGGACAGAGGCCTGTATTCTTGCAGGAGGGACCACTTCCAGCAATTTATTTAGTTTTTGAATGTTCGTTAGTGCAGGGTCGGCCACCAATGAAATATGTTCTTGTTCAAGAAATCGTAAGATTTGAGTAATTTTTCTACAGATATCTTGAAAGAAGATAACAAATTGATAATTGATCATGAGATGTTTCATTGAATGTTTTCGTCATATCCGCTCTTTCAGAATCTAAGAAGTTTCTACAATGAAATGAACAGCTGAAAAGAACAATTTTTTGTAGGGCAAACAGTTGAATATAATAATAAGATATTTTTCGCATTCAACGGACATTTTTTATCAGATATTTCACTAGTGACTGAAAGTTCGATTTATGAATCTATTCGTTCTTCATCTCATCTCGATAACCTTTCCACATGAACAAAGCTCATCATGTATTTTCCATTTTATGTAAGTATTATCTAATATCCGTACTCCAAAGTGAAATTCATAGACAAAATTCACGGCGCTCACAGGCCATGGAACGCATTGAAAATTCTCTATGGTAACTGTGAACCTACAGTCATAAACGGAGGTTGTCATATTATTGGTGTTCAGTCAACAATAACTCAATTTTTACGAGTTTAAAATACCTTTTCCATTCAGAATGCCCTTATTCTTCCATGAAGAATATGCAGACATGCCAATTGTTTATGGAGAGAATATCGCATTCATTCGCAACGGTTGGAACCTGGAGATGAAGAAGTTCCTCGACTGAACTTTTGCCATGACATTATGAACCATAGGAGATCTATTTCTAGGATAATTTTCACAGATGAATCGCACTTCACGAGAGATGGAATTTACAATTCACGTAATAGGCATTTGTGGGCTCGTGAAAATCCTAGAACTGTTTACATTTTCAATTAATGTATAGTGTGCAATATTTTATAACCAATTGATAGGACCCCACATATTTGAAGGGTCTTTTTGAGACATTTTGCTTTGGATGTAAGGGGCCACCTAGATCACCAATACCCTAATAGATGGATAGGTCGAGGAGGGCCTATCGCCTTGCCTGCTAGATCGCCAGATCTTAATCCTCTAGACTATGGGGCTATTTGAAGGAGGTGTATCAAGAATAAATCAGAGAGAGGAATGAGTTGATGGAGCGGATAAGAAACTGTGACTTGTTGTGAGAATCTCCTGACATCATTAGAAACGCAACAGCGAACATTTACAAGAGGTGTAGAGCTTGCAATGATGAAGGGGGGTCTTATTTCGAGAACAAATTATGAACGTTCTCCTTGTTTATTGTTTGGTTTCATTTCTTATTCATCGTTTGGTTTCATGTTTCAATTTTATTCGTGAATAATTTTTTTTTCTGGGTAGCTTTCCAGTGTGCCAAGTTATTTTATTGGTGTTTTTACTATGAGATAAATTTTTCAATATGATTAATACAGGGTGTTTTATATCCTGAAGCATTTCGTATGAGTTCATGACAATCACGACCTGGGTTTTTTCGAAATTTGATAGTGGTTCCGATTGATACTTCATAGAATTTGATGGATCGGTAACGAAGATATGGCCGATAGAAATTTCGACGAAAGTCAGAAAACAGCCTGTAACTCTATATGGAGTCTGCTGAGAACATTCATATAAGGTGTTCCGAGATGCCCTTCATATCGGCAATCTACCATTAATTTATTTCCACTCTTATCAGGAACACTCTGTATGTTGATGTGAATGGAGGTCAGGTACGATAGAAGGTTATTCAGTTCTAATTAACTATTGGGCTATAGGAAAAACATACAAGGCAAAAATGTTGTGTTATTTGGTAATTCTTGGATCGTTAATGAAATATTTAAATTATTATTATATTGAGTGATGCAAAATTACTATAGTAGATAAAGTATAAGATGTATAAATCAACAACAATAACAAAAGCCGAATGCCCTACAAAAAGAAAATTAAAAATTCAAATTTTTTTTACACCTCCTACGCATGCTCAAAATTAAGTCATTGAGATTTTCTTAGAGTATAATGGTGTCAAGTCAATTGGATAGTATTGAACAGTTGTAGTCGATTTTAAAAATTAAGTTGACCTTGTATAACACCTCTTCAGTGATTCCATGCAGATCTAAGGAATTCATCTTAGTAGTTGCAGTGTAAGAAGGGCATTATCAATCAAGAAAAGAACGTTCCCCAATTGCCATTCGAGTGGTATGGTAGCACAGAGAGTTGGGGAATCTGATTATCGTAGAAGTTTGCATTCAGAGCGTTCTTAACCAAAACGAGTTAATGTCTGCCATTGGAAAAGACTCCACCTCAAACCATTACAGTTCTCCTTTAAAGATGTGTACTTCCTGGACTTCCCTCAACCTTTCAACAATACAAGATTGTTTCCACAGTCACACACGCCTAGTATCTGAGTGCAGTCCAAACCGGGATACATTTGAGAACTTCAATCTTCACATCTACATTCCGCATGATTTTGAGTCTATTTTTTTATGCGCGCTTCCCAGGAATAGGCGAACCTGTTACACCACATAAGTGGGCGCATGGGAAGAATTGAGGTGTCTGTTTACTCGCTTCTTGAAGAGGGACAAAATGTAGGATGTTGGGAAGATGTTGGACGGAAGCGAGTTTCACGGCTCACCGTCCCTGTAAACGAAGGAATTCTTATAGAGAGAGGTTCGAGGGGTCGCCATATGATGAGAACTCCTTGCCAGCCTATTGTTGCGGCAAAACATGAGTGTTCCCGGAACAAGGTCTTTCAGCACCTTGGAGCATCTTCCATGGAAGTATCTGTAAAACAGAGAAAGGTCAGCAACTTGTCTTCTGAGAGCCAGCGGTTGGAGATCACGGGCGCAGATCCCCATACGTGGGAACAATATTCCAAAGCAGGTCGAATCTGTGCCTTATATAGAAGCAAAAGCTGAGATGACGTGAAGTATCGCTTGGCTCTGAAAAGACAACTAAGTTTAGCTGATGCCGACTTAGCTATTGCTGATACATGTTTATGCCAGCAAAACCCGCAGTTGACCGTTATTCCGAGAAGGTGCATCGAATCTTTGGATGCAATTTGTTGGCCTTGCATCATTAGAAAAGGTTCTCCAGCGGTGACCTTTTAAAAACGTAGTTGCTTGGGTCTTGCTCGCGTTGAAGCTCACCAGATTCAACTGACCCCACTCAGATATCCTTTGTAAGTCAGAGTTTAAGTTGTTAATTTGTTGACATCTCTGGCGCTGAGATTCCGCAGCTGTAATCGGCCGCAGACTACTGAAAGACGAAACCAGTGTACAATCGTCTGCAAAACCGAAGATTTTGTTCTCTGTCGGTGACAGAAAATCATTTATCTGCAACAGAAACAGGGTCGGCTAAAGAATGGATCCCTGGGGTACTCCTGCTTGCAACTGGAAACAATCAGATGTTATACCGTCGACCACAACTTGTATTGATCAGCAAGCTTATTCAACAAGGCTGCATTTCAAACCCTATCGAAGGCTTTAGAGATCTCGAGGGCTATAGCTCTAGATTCCCCATGCTTTTCCATCGTTGATGTACAAACACGAGTGATGTAGGCGAACAGATCTCCTGTCGATCTTTGCCTGCGAAAACCATACTGACGGTCGTTAATAATTCCCTGCAACTCAAGATATTTGATGATTTCATCATTAATGACTCTCTCCATCTCTTTAGACATAATTGTGAGTTTCTAATCTAGAAACGTTATTTTCTGTTGTTAGGGACAGACACCTCCAAGGTCTTCTGAACTGAAGATTGACTTCTTGCAATCGGCTGTCAACAGTTCTTGAGATATGCAGATTATAAGTTTGAATCAGCAAATTACGGAATTCATGGCACACTATAGTGGGATTCATGCAGACGGTTTATTCAAGAAAGCGGCCTTGTTTACCTGTTGTCTATGATATCTACCTCCATATACCGGGCCATAAATAGAGAATTAACGATTTGACTAGAACCAATCGTTTATACAAGTCAGTCTATGTTGTCCCATCCTCAAACATCCCAGCTATTGTGGCCATTCCTTCAGCACTTATATCATGCTTCCCCACAGTCCAGAGTACTTCACAACTTAAAATTTAAGACAGAATGAATTTCAGTTTCGGTTGTATGAACAAATCAAACAAACTGAATTTCTAACCGATATCAGACAAATGCCTCTACGCTAAGCCGATAATAAAAGCATAAATGTGTAAGAAAATGCCAACCTGTGAATTAAAATATAGTTGAACAATGTGCAAACTCATAAATGAATTGGGCTTACTCCATAAAATGTTTGGAAATCACAGTGATTTTCCATAATATCCTTACATTTTCGCCACGTGTGTATCCTTCTACATATCGGAACAATACTTTTGGGTTTTTATGTGCTTTGTCTAGAGGTTCAGTTTCAAGGTTTGTCATTAACAGGTTGGCAATAACGGGTAAGAGTCGAGATACCATAGGTGATTTCTTTTTATATCTGATTCATGTATATAAAATACTTGTACTTCAAATGATTTCTAGAGTCCATTATATCTGAACTGATATTATTTTCCTTGGACATCATATCATGAGTTTTTTTGGAAATAGCAACTTATATCCAGGCTTGCTAGAATTTACCCCTTATCAATTTTCAATCTTCTGAACTTTCCAGTTACATATATATACCCTCTGGACATAATAAGCTGTGTAACGTTGGCCCTGATTACGGCCGCTGCGGATGAGTTGGCGGACTTCCAGCCACATCCTATTAATTCATAGAACACCGTTAGATACCATCCAGCTACATTCAATTTCCATCGCTAATCGATCTCGATCACAGTTCGATTTACATGTTAATAGAAAACACTGGGAATGACCAAGCGTTTCAACATAACCTATTTCTCTCGGTACGCGCGAGATCAGCGCCAACTAGACGTAGCGAGCGATAACGTATCGCTACGAAATGACTAATGGCCCATTGTCCGGAATGCGTACCGTCATTTTGGCTATTTAATTTCGTGCGTGTCCGTTTGTTTATACCCGCTGCGATCACAAATTGGTTCGCTAGGAACCACACGTGTCCGCAGACAACCAGTAAGACGCTAATAAGAACGGGAAAGCCGTTGCTCATCAATGTTGCTAACTGTGAAACTTTCAAAATAAAATCACCAAAGTCCAGTGGTTAAAATGAATATGTAACCAAGTATGAAGGATCATTAAAAAAATAATTCAAATTAATTTAGAAAACTGAAGAAACTTTTCAAGAAGGTTTTCACTAGATCTTCGGCTATTTGAAAAATTTAGAGGATTGAATCTCCGATTGAGAATATGAAGGTAAAGAAGCCACCGATTGCGAATAAATCAACAACAAGTGAAGCAGTACCGGTAGTAGCTCCCCAAATTCGACACAAGATACAAGATTAATTTTTTCTTGGTTATAAATGGATAAAAAAATATTTCACATACTTTCGTTGATAAAACTTACAACTATTAGCTATAAACTCTGTCCTTATCGAAAGTACCAGGTAAGTACCTACAAGCGATGTATTTATGATATCAATTATTGTCTGTCAGGTGACTTGCAGAAAATCACGTGATGGACTAGCTGAATCGAGTCCATTATGAACGTTCAACATCGTGACGACATTTCACCGTGTGTCCCGCTGAGCACGTCTCATATTTTTTCCAATCGTTGTGGCAAAAATCGAGTTGAAAACGTTTTTGATTAGTTTGATATGCACCAGCTAATCCTTCGTTCAAACAGGCCACTTTGAACTTTTCGCGTTCCATTGACATAAATATACTCCAACAGATCCAAGTCCACATCAGCTGCAGCAAAGAAAGCTGTCAAATTGTTGCTAATTGAGAAGAAACATCGTTGGAGAAGAATGTAGGAAAGCTTACTGCTCATAGAAAAATACGTTACTTGAGCAACATGAAAGAAATTGAAACATTGTGCAATACGAGGTCTGGCTATTAAATAACGAGACTGATTACGAAAAAGGGTTTTAATATAAAAATTATTCTACATTCGAATGCTCCCCTTCTATATACTCCCCTTCCCTCAACACACACCTTTCCATACGAGTTTTTCATTGATGGAAGCAGTGCTGAAAGTCTTCTCTGGTGAGAGCCTTTAGGAGCTCTGTCATTTTTTACTTAACCGCTTCCATCGACTCGAATCGGTCCCCTTTCAAAGCAGATTTTAGCTTCGGAAACAAAAATAGTGGCACGGTGTGTAATGTTCCCGTATGTGTCCGCACATGTCTTTTCCAGATAGACGAAATGCATAAAATAGAACCAGACATATCAGTTATCAATTCTCAATTACACTC
This sequence comes from Cryptolaemus montrouzieri, assembly GCA_013387265.2. Classification (NCBI taxonomy): domain Eukaryota; kingdom Metazoa; phylum Arthropoda; class Insecta; order Coleoptera; family Coccinellidae; genus Cryptolaemus; species Cryptolaemus montrouzieri. The sequence goes on along the minus strand of JABFTP020000165.1, from coordinate 25,214,178 downwards.
TTAGCCGTCAAGTTGCATCGATACCACTCCGAATTATTCCCATTATTATATAAATAATTACATAATACGAGCCCCATATTTTGGTTATCAATCATTTGTCTTGTTTTCATGTGAATTGAACATGTCCATGAATATTTTCAGCTGACTTTGCGGAGTTGCGGCTTTGCAGCTGCATCCACGCGTGTGTGCTGTCATGAATTTTTTGGATAGGGAAATCTTATAAATATTTGTTGCGTCGAATGCGACACAAGATTTCACATTCAGATTTTACATAGTGAAGTCTGGCTTGCTCATACTATGATAGTTTTCTGAATAAATAGTTTTAAAAACTAGTTGTAGTGATTGCTTTAACTCCCGACCCTTTACATGTGCCAAATCTGGCGAGTACGGCGCGTGTTCGAGAACTGGAGTGCACTTACTGGCCAAATACTGCTTCACAGATAGCCCGTTATGGGCAGGTTTTCTGGCACCAACTTCGCACAGACTTTTGTCATGTGTAATTCCTCGTGTAAAATTTTTCTAACCGTTTCTTTATCGACGTTTACAGCCGGTTTTCCGGAGTTGAAACAGTGACAGGGCGACCTGAGCGCTGGTCATCTTCAATGCTCTCTCGGCCCTCACGGAAGCGCTTACAACACTCAAAAACACGCGCACGAGATAAGATTTATCCCCGTAGGCCTCAGTGAGGCGCCCTCTAGGTGCACAGTCTCGTTACTTAATAGCCAGACCTCGTATATTGTGCAGATCAAGAACGGTTTGATATTTACTGCGTAATCTGAAAAAGAGGATGCAGTACGAGGTCAATATTGCCCAATATTATTCAGTCTGTCATCCAGCATACTCCTAGGTATCAATGGAAGAGGGTGAAAGTTGATTCATTTTGGAGTGTACTGAAGAATGTTACTCCGCAATATTATTCACAGTCTAGGAGCACCTTGATGATGCCTATAAATTGATATTGCAGCTAGAGCGGAATAAATTGTTAAAACTTTGAAAATTGTTAATAGTTGATGTATAATAAAATACAATAATTTCATAATGTCGTGAAGGATGTAACGTGATGCGCCTACGGACCACAAGTATTAATTTTGATGCAAATCTTTTTTATAATTCAATGTATTCGCCTCCTGCATTGATACACAAATTTGTATGCGCCAACAGCTTGTCAAACGACTTCTTTATCTCCTTTTTTGAAATAGTCGTTAGCGCGTCGGTCACCGCAGTTTCAATGACTTCAATCGAATCGTGCCGTTTTACTTTTTTCGTCAAATGCAGCTTAGGGAACAGATAGTAGTCGCACGGAGCCAGATCAGGTGAACAGGGTGAATGTTGCAAGGCAATAGTGTGATTTTTGATCAAAAATCTAGTTACAACTCTTGAACGATGTGATGCGGCATTATCGTGCAAAAGAATCCAACTGCCGTTTTCTCGATATTCTGGCCGAATATGACGAATTCTTGCCAGCAATCGCTTCATGAAGCCTAAATAAAAGGCTCCTGCGACTTTCTGGTCGCGTGGAATAAATTTTTTTGTGGATAATTCCTTCACAATCATAGAAACGAATCAGCATAACCTTCACTTTTAAGTTTTCGAGCAACTCTTTTTGGGTTTTCCTTCATCCAACACTCAACTTTCAGCAAATAGCCGCTTTGTTTCGGGCTCATACTGAAAACACCACGTCTCGTCACCCGTCACAATCGTGTTTAAGAAGTTTGGGTCCTTCCGAGCACTTTTAATGATTTCTTTGCTTTGCTCAATTCGATTAAAATTTTGGTAGTCGGCGAGTTTCTGTGGTACAAACCACGAATTAACCTTCGTAAGGCCAAACACTTCGATCAAAATGGAGTATATTTTTTTTATAGTTTGAGGAATGCCTAATTCCATTTCAATTTCATGATGATTTTTTATTATTTTTGATCAATTCACACACTTTTTCGATATTTTCTTCCCATAATCCAGTTTTAGGACGTCCTGATCTTCATTCAGGGTCTTTCTTCCCGATTCGAATCGCTCGAACGACTCGTACACTTAAGCACGGGATAGATAATAATTACCATATGCAGTTTGTAGCATTTGGTGCGTTTCGGTGAAAGATTTAATAAGTTTAACGCAAAACTCAATTGCAGCTCTATGTTTGAAACTCATTTACCGACCAATGTACTTAAAGCACTAACAAACATGATGCAATAAATCAAGTCGTTTACATACAAATATCATGAAATTTTCAACAACTGTCAATGAAGTACCAAGTCATCGACGGGTACAATATTACGATAGATGGTTCTAGTAGTAGTTTTTTGAACAGTTCGGTTACTTTCGGAATGAAATAGTTTATTCAAAATGCTAGAAGAAAATTTCACAAATCCTCAATAAGTATCAAATTATTTGAACAAACCCATGAACTATCCCACGTGGAAGGTATTCCGCGCGTGGGTATTTAATCTTACTATTAACTTACACTTACATTTAACTAATGCAGTTCTTCGTTACTTAGAGACAACCAATAATCTAAAATATTTTTATCTTTAGCGATAGTTTTCCAAATCGATCGGTGAGCGAACTCGATCCCTTCCAATGTCGACAATATATTTTTACAGCTTTTGCTTAAATATCTTTGTTGAGGATAAGCACTTCAGGAAATCCGGTAAGGTTCTCATATCTTAGCCCAATAGATTTTTTCACTTGAGGAATTTGTGATGACCCTTTCTTATATCTCATATAGTAACTATGTTCTATCGCCGGCCCAGTACCCCCAAACCCATGAAGACGAATAAGCAAAGATTGATAATAGAGTTGCTTCAAGTCGAATATTCCAGTCTCGAGAAATAATTGATCTGTTGGGTACATAGGAGGATTTCTTTACATTATTTTGATGATTCTTTTTTGAGATATTTCGATTTTTTTTGCTTGGTTTTTCAATAACCCTCCCCAAGCAGTAACACCGTAAGTTAGGTGAGACTGGACCAGCGCATAGTACAGATTCTTCAAACATTGTATGTCAAGGAACTGCGTACATAGGTTAAATTTCGGGATCAAAGTCCTCAATTTGTTAGTTAAAGACTTGGACTGTCCTCCCCATTGTAGGCGACTGTCGATCTTAATACCTAAGTATTTAATTTCTTAAGCTACAGATACCTCATCATACGAGTTATCGGTCATTATTTGTAATTTATTGAAGTCAAGAAGGCTATGGGCGAAGCTGATAAACATCATGAATTTCGTTTTGTCTAAATTTACTGTTAAGAGCTTACTTTCAAAAAATCTGAGAAAAATACTGAAGTCTCTCTACCTGCTCTTTCAAGTTTTCCCAAGAATTATTCTTGTAAGAAACTGCTGTGTCGTCAGCAAAGCTTACATCACCAGCGCTAGGTAGGCTAAACATACCATTTATGTAGATAGTAAAAAGCATAGGCCCCAAAACGGTCTCCTGAAGAACTCCATAGTCTATACCCTTAAATTCGCTAATATCGTCACCAATTTTTACAGCCTGCCCTCTACCACTTAGATAGCTCTACAGTAATTTCAGTGATACTCCCCTGAAACCAATGCACTCGAAATTCTCAAGAATGTCGGGGTGGCTAACTGTGTCGAACGCTTTTGCCAAATCCACGAAGATGCAGATTGCTGGTTCACTATTATCAACGGCTTTGAATAAGTTATTAGTTAGGTATTCAATCGCATCTTGCGTGGACTTGGCTTTTCTAAATCCGTATTGTGTCTCCGATATTAAATTATATTTGCCAAGAAATTCTGTTATTCTATTTTTCAAGACCTTTTCGAAAACCTTCAATATTACCGATAATTGCCACTGCTTTGTAAATGGAAATGACTATCGTCCTTAAGTGAATCTGGAAAAGGCTTTCTTCTATAGACTTATTGATCAAATATGCCAGTGGAGATATTACATGGTCGACTGTTTTTGTCAATGTTACAGGTCAATATCTGCTGTCTTCTTTTTGTTCACCGCACATATGATACCACTAACTTCATGTCCTGTTGTCATAATAACTTTCGAATTAACATTTGATATTTCGAGCGTTCGAATATATTTTCGCCCAATTTTATTTGCCATATCCTTGCCAATATTCACAAAGGAATCGTTCAGGGTGTCCGCAATTTTTTTTGGGTCTGTCACAAATGTGTTCTCTGAAGTTTGAATCGACTGAAGACTTGTTTTAGGTTTATTAGAACTATTATTTATTTTTTAATAATAATTGGATTTTGCTGCGTTAATCAAATATTTGAGCCTGTTACTGGATTCTCTATATTCCTTTTTTAATTTTAAATTATCTGGTTCTCTTTTGACTTTCTTGTGAATTTTATTTTTGTGTTTATAGTCCTCACTAACCCCTGAGTTATCCATTCATTTCGCTTGACCTCTTTTCTTTTTACACGTATTGTTTTAGTACATTGAGTTATATGTTTAGTGATGGTTTCTGAAAATAATTTTGTAACTGTATGCAATCTGTGTTGTAAATTATACCCCAGAATTCTTTTTCCAAAAGAAGATTCAAATTTCTATAATTTATATAAAATTTTTCCCTCCTAGTATTCAATTTTGAATTATGCGTTTTAGGCAAATGAAAATTGATTCCTATCGGAAAATGGTCCGTTACAAAGAAATCTATTACTAAAGCCTGAAAGTCATTTGATGAGTTTGTGCTCCTAACAAATATAGCTCTATGCAAGCTTTTACCCTTGTAGATTTATTGCTGGAATGAAATCAAATTCGCTCATTACATTGAGGTACTGTTCTCTGATCTCGGAATCCCTAATTAAGTCTATGTTAATATCCCCAATGATCAATGAATTTTGTTTTTCCATTTTGGTTTGCTGTAATAGTTCTAAATCTACACAAAACTCCCATAGGACATAGTTAGGATGATCTGTAAATAACCAAAATGTCGATCTTAAAAGAGTGAACTTTCAAATGTAGGGCCTATTTCAACTAACTCATATACAAAATGTCGTTTTTAACATATATAAGAATTCCATCATTCCTGTTAATTTTACCCTCATTATGAATCAAACTATATCCCTCCATCCCATATATACTAAGATCCAGTAATTCAAAAGTTTTTATCAATATTATGCAATTCAACTCACCAATATATTCCTCTTGAACTCATTTAAATTTTTTACTCACACTTCTTATAATATTGTGTAAAACTCTAAAAGAGTCATTTTTTCTTTCATGTAGTTTTTGAGATCACAAATTTGTCTTCAAGACGATTTATATGAAATATATATATATGATCAACCATTATTGAATAACAAGAAAACAAAAACACTCTCTTCGTGCACCACAACACGTGTGCTATAGCTGACTGCTTACTTAGATCAGTTTGGATCTGACCATTGCTCAAGTTGTTTATGTCGTCTTATGACTTAACAATAGATGCTCGAGTAAATTCACTCTTTTAAGCTAAATTGTGCCGCTCTTCACCCATACATATTTGTAATTATTCACCAGCCTGAATTTTCGTGCTGTGGCGAGCAATTTTTGCTTGTATTGTGATAAATTTTCGTTAATGTAAATTGTACTTTTTCCCACAAACCCAAAATTACTCAGCCTGAGTGAGCCAAAAACCTTTCTCTTTTCTAGTATACTTTTCTGAGTTACGTCACAAGAATTGGCGCGTTTTCTTTTCTGGATACTCTTGCAGATTCGTAATCTTTCTTATCTATTGTTAATCCTAGCCCAGTTTATTATTGTATTCGCCAATTCTTCATTGTTTTCGTCCTTCTGTGAAGGAACGTTAATGAGAACTATATTCTTTTACCTTTTTTCCTGTTTAAGCTGCTCCAAACTTTCTTCCAAATTTTGAATTTGTTTATTCGCTTTGTTCATTTCTCTCCTATTTTCGTCTAGTTTCTTCATTTCGCCGAAAGAATCACAGAGAAATTGTAGGGATTTCTGAATCTCCGATCGAAACTTTTCCATACTGTTGGTTAATGCATTATGATTCTTCCTCATTTCTTCTATCACGTCAGCAATTGCAGATTCATCATTCTCCGGGTCTGTTTCAACTTCTCTCGCCATTTTCATTACCAAGGACAATTGATTCCTCATATTTTTTAAACACTTCTGACATCTCCATGAAGAGTCGGTTTCCACTATCACTTTTATTTGTTCCCTTTTTAAGAAGATACATTGTTCGCAAATCCATTTTTTACATGGACCACAAAATAAAATTTTATATTCAGTTTTAATGAACTTTTTCTCACACTTGCCACAGTTAATCACCTCCGAGGTGCCAGTGGACTTCGCATGAAGTTGTTGATTACAGCGGGGTGTATTATACAAACTGATAAACAAATCCATCCCCAATATTCAACGGCTGAATGCACGGTGTCATATTCAGTTTGAGTTTTGATGAGTACTGAAAAACTTTGCATTTCGTTGGAAGAAGGTAACCGACAAGTATTAAGTACTAGAATAATTTGATATTCGAAGTGAATGTATCGAGTTTTTGAGATCTAGAAAAACAGATATATAAAATGTGATCTTTCTTTGCTTTACTTTTGAGATTTATTTATAGGCGTCTTAAAAACAGCAATGAGTGTGGTTAAATTTTTGATTGAACACGGACACCCGTGTTACTCCCACCCCCTTACAACCTTGAACTCAACTCCATAAAAATATTGGGTACAATGAAAAACATTTTCAAATCGCCATATTTAAACACGGTGACGTATTATCACTTTCCAAACAACAAAGAAATAATATAATAGAGAAGGTATGGAGAAATTCTTAAGGATACGCTGAAGAAGTGGATAAATGAATAATTAAAAAAAAGCGTTAATAATGGACGATAACACTCTCCTCGCCGAGTATCTCATATCTCGAAATAATTCTATTCAGATGAAAATGCAAGTTGTTCACCTTATCGCTAAACTAAATTCCTCATTTTTAGTGTTCTATGTATTTTTTTTAGTTTCGTTAGCTTGGTTCTTGGTTTCCTCATATTATATACCGGGTGTAACTGAAACTAGGGCCACCCCTGTAACTTTTTCTCTATTTGGAATATTTTGATGAAATTTGGGAATCGGATAGAAAACTACATTTTGAATTTGTTGATATTAATATGTTTGACATTTCGTTTCCGGTTATGCCGGAAACGATACCCACTTTCGATTTTCAAATGCGACACCCTATATTATTTGCTTATTGTAATTGTTCATCTCATCCTACGACCTTTTGACATATTTTTGAAAGAAAAACAAAACACAATCTTTTTCTGCAATTTTCATCTTTCGTTATAGAAGACCATGAACATTGACAATTGGCTTAGCTCAACATCTGCTTCCACGAAAATATAAGATTGTATCTAAAAATTTAATTGCTCATTCTTTACAGGATGTCCAAGTTTTGAATTTCAGTTTTTCCTCAAAAAATAGGTTTTGTCCTGAGACAACCATATCGGGCCACCCGGTAGTACAGAAACAGTAATTTTTTATCTTTTTTTATATATCACTTACTCGCTTTATTCTTAACGGTTCCGGAGTTCTAGTGATCAAAATATTTCAGATAGAAAAAAGTTGGTTAGTTAGATTATATATATATATATATATATATATATATATATATATATATATATATATATATATATATATATATATATATATATATATATATATATATATATATATATATATATATATATATATATATGATAAAGAGGACTTTTGTACCTTTGATTGTACCTTTGAATGTACTACGATTTGTCACATGCTTCGAAAACACCCTGTATACCGTGAAGCCTCTAAATGCAATGAATTCTGCTGAATGAGCCTCTTTATTTACAACCAGCTAGAAATAATCGATATTGAATCATCTTTAGTATTTTTATGATGCCTCCTAAGAGACAACCAAAAATTTTCTCAAACCGGTCATTCCTTCCTCCATATACTTTTGATGTCCTATCTCGCGTGGACACCCTGTATATATATATATATATATATATATATATATATATATATATATATATATATATATATTTTTTTTTTTTGATAATTTTGAAAATTAATATTAACGAATTCAATTCCTTGAATGAAAACAAAATCAATGCACATAGATATTCGCACATCGACCTTTCAACTAGGAAACAACTATTTAACACATCTTTGTAAAATTACTGAGAATTATAATGAATTTTATTGAAGAATAGAGTCCTGAGACCTGCTGTCATTTGATCGCTGTTTTCACAATAAAACCAGAATTTTTGAATTCGAACACAATTTGCCTAACTTGAGGAAAATCATCGTTTCGGTTTCGAACATATTTTCATCGACACTTGAAAGATCCTGCAAGCAGTTTGTAGTATTGAAACTGTATTTGACCAGATTAAACTAATGTGGGGTTGAAAGTTGTTTCCGAAACAACTTCTGACAATTCCCCTGCAACATTTAACTGTTTCACAATAAGCTCAAGTAATTTTTGACAAAAACTTTCATCAGCTGTAAAGATCTTTCAAAAATGAAGAGTTCTTATCTGACTATTAGATTCTCAGAAAAGAAGTTATGTGTAGATATCTGAATAGAAACTTTTTGTTAACTGATTTACATGAGAAAGGTTAATATCGAATTATTCTCCTCCCCACCTTATTCAATAAAATTTCTGTTTCAAATACAACATAATTGAGAGAAGTGAAGAACACTCGCTTTTCATTAATTTAACTGCCTTGAATATAATTAAAATTTTGAAATATAAGTGAATGTTTTGCAAAAAAAAGAAACAAACATACAATTGCAATCAATTTTCAAATTATGAAGACTCAATCTCCACCTAAAGAAAATATTGAACCAATTTACAACACATTCTTTTCCAAAATCTTCATGTGATTCCTCGATTCATTCCAATAGAATCCCAGGATACCTCAACTATTACTTAACCGATACAGTATGAAAAGAACTGAAAACACTAACCTGGTGCTTGATGCTCCTTTCAGGTGTCTTATTTGTTCTTGGACTCCTCTCTTCCCCTTCCACTGAAGCCAGTCTATTAAACTTTTGTGTCCTCTCCTTAACACTCAAAGAAACATTCGCCTCATTCTCTTCAGCGTCTTCCTCCTTGCTCTCATCCAGATTTGACTTTTTCCTCAACTCCACTTCTTCTGTGGTCTCCTCTAAAGCTTCTCTTTTCCTTAAATCTCCTCGACCCGTTGGTGTGGTTGGAGAAGCAAGTTCATCTTCATTAAGTCTGAACTTCTCGGAACTTTTCCTTCTTGGTGGTGGTTGAGGAGTGCCTGATTCTTGTAGGGAGAGAGTGAATGAATTTAGGGAGACGGTATCAAGAGATAATGATGGAGAAGTGACAGGAGGTGGTGGCCTATATGGTGGTGGTTGTCGAGGTGATGATGTTTGAATGTCTTTGATTGATTGAGATGGGGACGGATGAGGAGATAATGGAATTCCTATGAGAGAAAACAGAAAGTTATGACAAAAAAGAATATGTTGAGAACAAATGACAAGATGGTATCAATTTGCGGGAAAAAATCTGCTCAATATAGCTAACACGTCGTGAAATTGCTACAGCTCACAAAATGGTGAAGATAGTTAAGTAACTTCACACAAGAATTTTTATACACTATCTCTGAACCAACCGTTCAATCATACACTCTCTTAATTTCAAATGGTATACATTAAACATTAATTTACCTATTGAATTCATAGGATCCAGTGGGGGAAGAGGTGCTCTAGGCATCTGACTAACTCTTGGTGAACTTAACAAAGGTGATGAAGGGCATTGATACTGTAAATATCTCGTTTTCAAATATAAGAACTTTTCTCCATTTACCACTTTCGAAACAGCTAATCTGTTCACATACTCTTTAAACTTCATTCGGGCATCATCTGCAATGGGAGAAATATTTGTCGTTATGGTTTAATGTACATCTAAAAAATATACTTTATTCTAATATTGAACTTTTACTTGTAAATTTTCTATACAAATGATGAATTTCTTCAAAATATTCCACAGTGCAACTGTTTCTTCTTTGAAAGAATTCAATTCTAGTAAGGTTAACTATTATTAACAACATAACCTGTAAAGCCACAGAGATAATAATTATGAGAATAATTTGAAGCTTAAATAATCTCCAAACATATTACTAACAGGAAAAAATTCTTGGAATACTGCATAAGGAAAATTCATTATGTGTAACCTAACTTTCTAGTTAATCAACATTAATTTCAATTAGAAGTTTTCAAATATGCTTATAACAACAACACTACAACTAGAAATAATAATTTTGAATTTCTTCCAAAACAATTACAAATTCAGATCAGGATCAAGTTATCTGAGCAAAAACAGGAATCTGGGTAAATATTATTCATGGAGTGAATTATCAACGAACCTTTGGTATCAGGATCGGTCAAGTATCTCTTAAAACTTGTCACAACATCACGATTTTTCACTGTACCCCCGTTATCACGAAAATATTGTAGAACTTGTTCGAAAGTCAAATTAGATTCTTGAGAAGCCATGGTTTGTTGTTTGTTTGGGTTTAGATCGGAAAGGTTGAGGTTGGGTTAGTACGTTGACAGTTAAGTCTGTGTTTACGTTCACTCATCGCTAAACTACGTTGATATTTAGCTGCGTTCAGATATGCGTGGAACGAGATAACCATGCTCACATTTATGATATTCATTTCTATCGAAATTTATATAGAAAAAAAAGTAAAGACAGTACTATTAAGTTCAATAAGCGAAATTCCTAAAGAATTCACTTAATGTCATAAATATATAGGTAAATAATGCGTAATACACATTAAAGTTAATAATTGACTTTTATTATGTTTCCATATCCCATTGAGGCCCAAGTCCATGAGCTTAACCTACAAAATAGAAGGAAAAAACAAATTATGCCCTTGTTGCCAGTTATGATCGGAATTGTAAATAAAAAATAATTTGACATGTGTCTGAATTTTGCGATTCTAACTTACAACCAGTTTTTGTGTTCATATCTAGATGGACTTACAAATATCTGGATGTTGATCGAAGCATTGCTTTCGTTATTTGCTTGTGCCCGGTTTGAAAACGATGCAGACTTTTTGAGCCATATTATTATTAATGATAAAACTTCAGTACATTTCTTAGAACGATAAACAAAGCAACAATCAACGAAATTGATACTCTCTCTGCTGTAAAATTTCTTGCTTCAAGTTAGTGCGATTGCGACGAGATAATCATGATCTTTTTTCTCGATAAGAGTTGAATAATTACTGGGAATTACTACTTGAAGTTAATCAACACTCTTGTTTCTTGATTTGATTGCGAATCTGATTTTTGTTTTTCAAAATTGCGTTTGCGCTTTGATAATCAAATATTGAAATTTCACAAGTTCGACCGATATAAATTTCACTACAACTTCCGTAAGGAGCTTATATTTGTTCTCTTTATTAATACTTTACATTTCAACTAGGTTTACCGATATAAGTTAATATATTGTTGTTTAGGTTGGTTTCTTTGAGTCTAGGAAACACCTCAATAATTTGCATGTTAAAGTTGATTACATGAAAGCATAATGTCAATTATAGTGAAATTACTACCATTATTGATATCTATCAGTTTCATTATATTGAGCTCTTTCAAGAAATTATTTTCTGATATTGATATAGTGGATGAATACGGGGATCATAGTGTTATGAGCAGGTATTTTATGTTGATGTTAATGTGCAGAAGAATTATGAGAATTGTATAGGATGATTCATGGAAATACAAAAATCATGCCTGTTGTCAATTTTAGTTATAGTTAAATATAAAATGTAGGTGGAATGCTTAGTTTTCGTTTGCAAAGTGAACTAAATTGAATTTCAGAAGGTTCCAAAGGAATCTGATGGTCTATTTGCACTAGTGAAACGATGAATGATGTCATATACATATCGAAACTAATAAATACAATGTTTTGACGGCTGATGAGTACGAATAATTTCCCCAATGTTATCTATTCGGCTAACGAAAAACTGAGATTGCCCATTATCATACCGTTGCTGCTCATGTAAATTTTGTCATTGAAGTATAAATAATTTTGATCTAAACAAACCTCTAAAAGATGCATTCTTTCCGATTGTTTAATGAGATTGACGTTGCTAATCTGAAGAGCTTGATTAATCAATTTCAATGGATCATGAAGTGGCGCACTTGCAGATTAACTACATTCTAAGAAATAAGTTTAGCTTCATATAATATAGCATCATATAGTATAATATGTTCTTTCTTTCTATTAGATCTGAAGGGGAAGACTTCCCAATTGAAATTTTTGCAATGGAGTTACATGAATGTTCAATGCTATCTATAGGATAACGTACCAGTTTGGTAGATGGGGCTGAAACGTATGAGACGAGAATGGGATATCTTACTTCATGATGTTTGATGGGAGAATAAAGTTTCAGTGACTGGCGGTGGAAGTTTTTATTTTTAATTGTTCCGTTTATTGAAGATTTGGAATTCCCTTAGGCGTTTTAATTTCGGATTGAAATTTGTTAGAACTTTCTGATTTTTTGGTAATTTTCAGGTCCAATAAAATTTTCATTTTCGGTAAATAATCTGCCTTGTTCAAAGCTTTAACAGTATGACCTTTATTCGCCTACATGTAAAAACGATATTGTCTCATATGGTTTAATAGATTTTGAGGACAGATCATCAAATTTATTCGGTCCAAAAGAGATAAACTCTAGTCTTAGAACTCTATCATTGTCACAAAATAATTTCTTGAAAGCGGCCAATATTATAAAACAGATAGCGGTCTATAATGGTTATACACACAACCAAATTTACATGCAATCACTCGGTATTTCACATTATTGATTGGTTTTAACTAAGGATCTTTGACAACTTGTGAAGAATGAAGTTTTTGTTGTAAAAAAATTGGATAGTAGGATAAGCAATGTTGAATTATCACCACATGTTCGGGATATTGTACTCAGTCGTCACTGAGATTTGAAACTGTGATATTCAAAATTTAAAAATGCCTTCAATCATAATTGAAAATGCCTTACGTTGGATTGTCCGATGTGCGGAAGGGTCGACTACTTGCTCTCGTTGAAGATATAGCAGCCACAATGGAGGTATCACAGAGGGTGATTTCAAAAACCTACGTCCAATACGTGGAGCTACAATCTCTGCAAAATAGGCCTAGAAGAAGTCGTAGGAAGATCACTTCGGAAGAACAAGACCGCTTTTTGTGCCAAATTGTCAGAAGAGACCTTAGTGCGTCGCACCCCATACTCCAAAGGCAATTTCTGGAAGCAACAGGCATCAGTGTATCAGTCGAAACGATACGTCAAAGATTTCTTTCAAGGGGTTTATACAACAGAAGGCACTTAAGAGTTCCAGAGCTAACCAGACAACAAAATATTTTTAGACTTAATTGGTGTATCGAGCACCAAAATCGGAATATTGAGAATTGGCGAAATGTTCTTTTTTCCGATGAGAGCAAAATTGGTGTTTGATCAGATGACCGCCGGATTCGGGTTTTTAGGGGTTGTGGAAGACAAGCTAGACTCCGAGCAGCAAGACAAATTTCGAAATACCAAAGGGGCAGTGTGATGTTTTGGGGGGACATCATGCTGGGAGGCAAAACAGATTTGATTTCGTTTCCTGCGAGTGTAACGGCTATAAATTGCGTGGACCTGGTGCTGGAGCTCATAGTGAGACTCTGGCAAGGTGCTCACAGTGAGAATTTCACTTTTATGCAAGATAATGCTTCTTCGCATACCAGCAACCTCGCGCGACATTATCTTGAAACAGAAGGAATCACTATTTTGCTCTCCAGACCTAAATCCTATTGAACATTTTTGGGATAATCTCAAAAGAAAAATTAGATCGTGCCAGGATAATCCAAAACCCCACAACAGCTCATCCAAGCCGCCACAGAAGATTGGCAGAATGTCACCCCAGAGGAGGTCGAAGACCTAATACAAAGCATGCCTAGACGGATTCAGGCTTGTATCAGGGCAAAAGGAGGTAATACAAGCTACTGAGGTCGAGAAAAAACACCTACTCCGTGAGAAAACAATTTTCAATTTTTTTACTACATGCGGGAAGAGTCTCTTATTTTCTTTTATTTATTTCTTTCTTAAAATAAACCTTAATTTATTTCTTTTTTTCAATTGAAATATCTCAATCAATTCTTCGAAATTTCTGAAATCCCTGAGGTAATATTCAAAATATCGGATGATTCCATATAAATTTGGTTGTGTGTACTTCCAGGAGGATTGAGAACATTCGTTCACGTAGACAACTTCAACATGCGGACCTAGTATAGAAGACACCACCCAAAAGAACAATATTTTAGCTTAATTTATTAAATTCAGTCAAAATTTAAAGTCTTTCGTCTCATCTTATAATTTCAATATAGTTCTCAGAACGGAGAACTCTCTAGGCAGATATATCAAAAACTGTAAATCCAAAATTAACAAAGGAAACAAATTAGATGTATAAGCTCTCTTGTGAAAGTTATAATGAAATTTATATTCGTAGAACTTTTAGAAATTTATATATATATATATATATATATATATATATATATATATATATATATATATATATATATATATATATATATATTTATAAAATTTTAATAATTGTATTTACAATAACTGCTTATATCTATAATTTTGGTGTGTCAGAAAAAACACAAGTGTGAGCTCAGGAAATATAACAGGGGAACCATACTATCTTGTATATGATTCAATAAACGAGTGAAAAAACCTGAGGAAAAAACTCGTTTCCCTGTCGCTATTGCACTAGCAATAGCTTGTCTGTTTATGATGTGTTAGTGTCGTGTGTACATAAAGAGTACCAAAGATTTTTCTGCTTAGCCCCTTCAATTCTCTCTTGCATTCCATGATTTCCAAAAACAAGGGTGAAAGGAAGGGGGTTCGGGACAGGAATCTGTAACAATGGAAAAAGGAAACCAGCAGAAAAATATTTCAACAATCAAACTTCTTATATGTCTAAACAAATCTAAGAAAAGATTTTACATAGCAAGCAAGGTCATGAATAGGACTAAGGAGATATTAAAAAATCAGTCTTCCAAGTGATGCCCCGATTATAATGATTTAGATGTTTTAGAATCATTATGGACCCAATAATCTGGGTTGACATCGCCATATATTATTTCTTCGTGGAACTTGTTTAATATAAAGAAAAATGTGCGAAAAAATTTGACAGTCGTTCGAAAATACGACAAATGTCAATATTAAGTAATCACGGCACAAATACTGTTTTGACAAACAAAATTCAGATTGAAACCATATTTTCAATAATAATTTTGTTATTTTACATAATGAAAATAATATACTGATACTGAACTTGGAAATCAAAAACACAGAACTTATTAAATAGTCAGTTAGACCTTAATTCGTTACATTACTGAATCTTTTCATTCTCAGTGTAAATTTGAAAATGTACAAGTGATAACTTATATAAGTCACATTTATTGAAAAAAATATAGTGTAAATTTGAAAAGCTTTATTGAAAAAAATAACTTTAGATTCCTTCAGGAGTGAAAAGCTACATACGTCACAAATCTTTGATAACATTGACTTAGAAGATGCATTTTTCCACAGCCCCAATAGATTGCAGACCGAAGTCTACGTTATAAATTTCAACTAGACACCTCCACGCCTTCATGAGATACAGAGTCTTGCCAGTCAAACGCACAACGAATTGTTTAGTGTTCGTTTTTCTTTTGGTATATAAAATCATGAATTTCATTTTGAATATATCAACTTTTTCAATATTTTATCATGAAAACGTTCCAAGGTCACATTTCTATCACAAATACAACAACGTACCATCATCAGAAAATATCAAGTAAGCTAGATTCTTTCACGTTAATTCAACCATACTTAATTTTCCTGTGACAATTTTTCCGTATTACGGATAAACATAGAAAGATATAATTTGAAAGATTAAATGATAAAACAAATACAATAAATCTAGATAAAAACGCAGTTATAACGAATGGCTGAAATTAAAGTTACGTGCTATTGTTGTCAACCGTAGACAATTGCATATTCATAATAATCTCCTATTGTTAATTGCCACTAGAATGCAATTTTTTTTAATTGAGGACGGTTTGGCGAGCCCGTATTCATTTCGTTACCTGTGTGGATCGACTTTATTATTATTCGCATGCGATCCTGACAACCGCCATAAACTATGTTTTATGCATCCTGTTAAAAAAATGTACATATTACTTCTGAGATACATTTCTAATAAATTGTTTTATACAGGGCGCATTTTTGTTAGATTTAAAGATTTTTGAATATCAATTCTCTATTTCACGAATATCGATACAAAGTGAATGAAAATATTTCCTATTCGTTGATTTAGAAATTGAAAATTTTGTAACAAAAGTTTGTTTTCATTTATTTTTCCGGAATCACATTATTAAGACGGACATTTTTCGATAGGGCTCCTGTATCCCATTTCTTTAGTTTCTTCTTCGACCTGAGAAGGAAGAAGGTAGTCCTTACTTTTTTTCTTCATTTCTTCTTCCTATAAGACAGCGATTTGTGCAACTTCCAGCCGAAATTGTATCTTCTTCTTCTTTGAGTTACATCAGATGGAAACAAAAGGTGTAAATACCATTTCTTGGGTCTCACAGGTATTTCATATGGCGTTGTACCGAAATCATAATGTTCCGTATCCAATTTTTGGCAAATTGAGTTTTTTATACCTTTGAATCAAACCCGAACGATTTACGTTTATATTTTCTGATTTATTTCCCAAAAAAATATTTATTAAAAATAAATCATTCTCTTCTTTCCAATCATTTATTCAAACACCTCAATATTATTTTGTTCTTCGGTATAACCTGAGTTATTCTCAGGAATCTTCACAAAAATGTGAAGATTTTAGGTCTAGAAAAAAAATCAATTGAACAGTTGCATAAGGTAATAGTCATCAAACTTTGTATCTCAGCCTTTTCTAGGTTTTCATCTAGTGGCATCGTAAAGCTGGGTTTAGACGAAGCGCACCCACTTGCGCATAAAACCTCGGCACACACTAGCGCATCAAACTCATCCTGGCCCCACTGTTCACTCGACGCGCATTTCCTCACATGGAAGAGTGATCCGCAGGACCGGGGAGTCAGTAATCAGTCTCGTTTGGGAGTTCAACATTGCTACACCTTCAGCTGCTCATTCAAATGACTCGAGGGAACACAGTGAGTTTCGTTTGAAGCGCGATTGAAAACCGACTAGCACCGTCTCGGGGTGAGGGAACTCACGGAGAGAGGGGTTCTGTCTACACGGTGCGAGGTACCGTTAGCGAGGTAGGTACGCGAGTGGATGCGCTTCGTCTAAAACCAGCTTAATGTCAATGAGAGTGATTTTTTTTGTGGTCGAAGAGAACGACATCTGTGCGATTATGCGACACTGGCACATCAGTTACCATATCCATATCCCAATACACTTTGGCGTCGTTATTCCCCAGTACACTCTGCAGTTTGTACTTGTGGGCTTGAGTGTTCTCGCTAGGGAGTCCAAGTTTTCGATCAATCTACTAGTAGTATACCTTAGCCACGTCGTTATGCCGCTGCTGTTGACGCTAGAATTGGCCACCCTGACGTGACATGCTGAACAGTCTCCATGTGCCTGTAGCATTTGCGGCATCTATCAAATGGTTTTTTCCAGCTATTCTCTTAAGATACACTCTGGTTGATAATCTAACCTAACCTAAGCTGGTCCTGAATGGCCTGCAAACGCCCTTCTGCTTCAGAGAATAAATATCTATTAGGTAGGTATTCTCGATTACATCAGTTACTTGACCGTGACAGCTATGTAAAATCTTTTGATTTGTTTAGATATATAAGAAGTATGATTGTTGAAATATTTTTCTGCTGGTTTTCTTTTTCCAGTGTCACAGATTCCTGTCCCAAACCCCTTTTTTCACCCTTGTCTTCGTTTGGAAATCATGGAATGCAAGAGAGAATGAAGCGGCTAAGCAGAAAAATCTTTGGTACTCTTTTTGTACACACGACACTAACACAACAAAAACAGACAAGCTATTGCTAGTGCAATAGCGACAGGGGAACCAGTTTTTTCCTCAGGTTTTTTCACTCGTTTATTGAATCATATGCAAGATAGTATGGTTCCCCTGTTACATATTCTGAGCTCACACTTGTGTTTTTTCTGACACACACCAAAATTATAGATATAAGCACTTAATTATATTACATAATTAACGCTCCCACATATTTTGGTAAAATATGAATTGAGCGATAATGTCTTGTCACCAAAATTATAGATATAAGCATTTATTGTAAATACAATACAATTAAAGTCATCTTCTAATAACCAGAAATACATGGCTGAATGAAGCATGACGATTTTTTATAGTTGATGTAGGTACTTTTCAAAATATTGCTCACCGAAAAACCCATGGACGTATTCCTTCAATTATGCTGAAAAATATTAGAGTTCTAATTTGTGAAATAATATTTGAAATATTCTGTTTCAGGACAATTTGTGGATTTCAAAACGTCTAGATCTAAAATCAATAACATTTCGAGTATGACTTTTCTGACAAGTAACTGATGTAATCGGGAATGCAGACTACAAAAGAAGAGAAACGAGAATTCGCACTTTTTCTCTGGGAATTCTGACCATAATTACTTCCATGAAGATTTTGCGCGTAAAATCGTGAATTTTGGGATAAAATCGCAAAAAACTCGGAAACGATGTATTCTAGGTATAGGGAAACCTATAAAAGATCGATGCCTGTTAATTTTACGAGCTAAATGGTGTGTGCAAGAATAGGTAGTCTAATTCGAAAAAATGGATTTTCGTACTCTAAATGCATTGAATTCTTCCAAATGGGCCTCTTTACTTGCAACCAGCGAGAAATAGTAGATATTGAATGATACCTAGTATTTTAATTATGCCTTCTAAGAGACAACCAAATATCGCAAAATTCCGATAAAAAAATTCATATCTTTCTTTCGGTTGACGTCAGGTGGCAATGATACGAGAAGAAATTGTTAAGAATTTAATTTTCTAGAATAAAAAAAATGAAACATACTTTATGCCATTTTAAATAACGAAGGTAGTCTCAACTTCCGGTATAACGGTAAGTGCCACAGCATTGAAAATATTTTGGGATAAAATTCAAGACGACAGGCAACATATATGAATAGGGGGGTTTAACCCCGACGAGTTGCCCATATATCTGTTCATGCAATCAAACTGATTTCATGAAAAAATATAAATCCACCACCCGGCAATTAATACGATTGCCAGGCTATGAATATAATCAAACCATATCCTGGAATCATCATATATTAGGATAACGTTAAATGCTATGAGAATATATCAATCTAACAAACTATAGCATCATCAGACAATGACATCAATGTACCAACGAGTAGTGGCTTTCTCCCCGGAAAATCCAGTGTACGGACCTTAGTCAAATAACACTGAATGTTACTTATGCATAGTTTTTTTTGTGTGAAGTGATGAACGATCGAATATAATACTGCTTTGAATATAAATATGATAAAAATGTCGGCTAATTATATTACATTCTTATAAACAAATAAATAAAATATGAAAAGAGATTCTGAGCAGAATAAACTAAAGAGAAAACCTATGACTCTAACTCATTATTTTTTCGGAAAGAAACCTACGAAGAATATTACAAGATTTGATGACTGTTATCTTCTGTAACTGTTCAAACGTATTTTTCTTCAGACCTAAAATCTCAATATTTTTGTGAAGATTGCTAGGAATATCACCTGTTGTAGAAATAATAATCGGTAGAATAAATATTATTTTCAATTTCCACATTTTTTAATCTCGTCGCCAAGCATCATATATTCAGAAATTTTTATTTATTTTGTATGTTATGTGTGTGGGGTATAGCAATATCAATTATATATGTTATTCGATTCTGTTTATCAGTAAGAGTGATACCTGGCCTATTGTGTTTTACAGCTCTGTTGCATAGAATTGTTCTATCAAAATAAAGTTTATATTTCTCGTTTTCATAAATAATCACAGGTTCATATTTGTAATATTTTTTATTTTGGGCATGAGGTCATGTTTAATTCCTAGATTAAAATGAATAATATTAGCGACGGCATTATGTCTTTCTAAATAATCTGTTGAAGCAAGGACTGAGCAAGATGATAATATATGAAAAACTGTTTCTGAAGAACAAAAACATCTACGGCAAGAATCATCTATATTTTGCTTGATGATGTGTTTTCTATAATTTCTCGTGAAAACAACCTGATCCTGGATCGCAATTGCCAAGCCTTCTGTTTCAGCAAACAATTCTCCAGATACTAACCATCTATTTGATGCGATTTCATCAATATAATCATTCTTCAATTCTTTAGGGTGCTTTCCGTGTAATTCCTTCTGCATCCAACTTTCTTTTTCAGAATTATTATCAAATATATCAAAATCTACCTTTTGCATTGTCCAGTTCAGAGATATAAGATTATAATCTGAAGCAACAACAATATCATGTAATTTAGACGTTCGCTGTTTATCATGAAAATGGGAACGTAGATGAAAAATCTGTTCATTATGAAGATTGTTCAAATTAGTTAATCCACGACCTCCAAGATGTCTAGGTAGTGTAACTCTTTGAATAGCTGACTTTAGCTGGTGCTCATGATATTTATTGTAATTCATTTGGATCAGTTTTAGACCATTTAATAATTCCAAAAGAAGATGTAAGAATAGGAACTGCTTAGGAGTTGATAGCTCTGAGAAGGTTTTCACTTTATACACACACACACATATATATATATATATATATATATATATATATATATATATATATATATATATATATATATATATATATATATATATATATATGTATGTATGTATGTAAACTTGAGATAAGAAGAATTATTAAAAATCCGTAGATCAATGAATAATCCTTCCTGACAAGAGCAAGTTCCCAAATCTCTCGCCATGCACGCAGCCCCCCAAGAGCCACAATAGTGCAACTAAGCAGGATGCCGAGAAACGAAGCGGCAGACTGCAGTTTCGCCCTTATTAGGAGCTCATCAGTGTCGCATATCGCTTCTCAGCATCCTATCAAGCTACATCGGGGTGCCCTATCGATTCCAGAAAGGACGCACCTCGTACATACGTACGAGAGTCGCCCTGTATGGACCGAGACGATGAAGCCGCTATCGGACTTTGAGAAAGAACGGTATAAAACGAGCGAAATAATCCCGCTGAAATAGTGCTCTGGGTATCTGTCTCCGACGGGAGGTTTTATCTCGGAAACACGACACTGATGAGCTCCTAATAAGGGCGAAACTGCAGTCTGCCGCTTCGTTTCTCGGCATCCTGCTTAGTTGCACTATTGTGGCTCTTGGGGGGCTGCGTGCATGACAGGCAGATGTGGGAACTAGCTCTTGTCAGGAAGGATTATTCATTGATCTGCGGATTTTTAATAATTCTTCTTGTCTCAAGTTCACATACATATATATATATATATATATATATATATATATATATATATATATATATATATATATATATATATATATATATATATATATATATATATATATATATATATATATATATATATATATATATATATATATATATATATATATATATATATATATATATACATAGGGTTTTACCCCGACGAGTTGCCCATATATCTGTTCATGCAATCAAACTGATTTCATGAATTCAATACTGCTCTGAATATGACAAAATTGTCAGTTAATTATATTACATTTATATAAACAAATGAATAAAATGTGAAATGAGATTCTGAGCAGTATAAACTAAAGAGAAAACCTATGACTCTACCTCATTATTATTTTCGGAAAGAAACCTACGAAGAATATTACAAGATTTAATGACTGTTATCTTTTGTAACTGTTCAAACAAATTTTCTTCAGACCCAAAATCTCAATACTTTTGTGAAAATTTCTAGGAATAACACCTGTTGTGGAAATAATAATCGGTAGAATAAATATTTTCTTCATTTTCCACATTTTTTAATCTCGTCGCCAAGCATCATATATTTAGAAATTTTTTCATTGTATTTATTTTGTATATTATGTGTGTCGGGTATAGCAATATCAATTATATATGTTATTTGATTTTGTTTATCATTAAGAATGATATCTGGTCTATTGTGTTTTACAGCTCTGTTGCAAAGAATTGTTTTATCAAAATAAAGTTTATATTTGTCATTTTCACAAATAATCTCAGGTTCATATTTGTGAAATTTTTTTCTTTTGGGAATTAGGTCATGTTTAATTCCTAAATTAAAATGAATAATATTAGCGGGGCATTATGTCTTTCTAAATAATCTGACTGAGCAAGATGATAATATATGAAAAACTGTTTCTGAAGAACTGAAACATCTACGGCAAGAATCATCTATATTTTGTTCGATGATGTGTTTTCTATAATTCCTCGTGAAAACAACCTGATCCTGGATCGCAATTGCCAAGCCTTCTGTTTCAGCAAACAATTCTCCAGAAACTAACCATTTATTCGATGCGATATTGCGATATATATATATATATATATATATATATATATATATATATATATATATATATATATATATATATATATATATATATAAAATCTGTCAAAACGCACCGGCAATTGATTATTCAAAAATCTTCTTGAAGCGATCATCAAAATTTTTTTGGTGCAAACTTGACAACTATTGTCTATACTGACGCGGAATTTATTTTATTACAGTGCCCGATTTTGTTAGTTTTCAAGAGTGTGTTTTACGATTTTCACAATGGATAAAAATTTCAAACAAAGAATTTGTCTGGAATATTGTATTGCAAATGTAATTTCGTGAAAATGTTACAGAAGGCTTACGGTGAATCGACTTCATCAAAAACACCGACATATGAGGGGTACAGTGTTGCAAGATTCATCTCGCTCTGGTCGGCCATCAACATCTTCAAGTAAAGTTAACATCAATAAAGTGAAGGGAATGGTAATTGAAAATCGTTATTCCAGTTTGAGAGAGATATGCAATGAACTTTCTGTGTCTCACGAATCATCTCAAACATCTTTTTGGGCTTCAAACGCGTTGGCGCTCCAGAAGATTTCCAAAAGTTGAATGGCGTAGAGGCCGCTGAAGTAATGCTTGAACGGGTCAAGTAAGACCCTACATTTGTAAACGCATTGTAAAAGGTGATGAGACATGGGTTTATGAGTTCGAAATGCAAACCAGGCATCAAGGTTCGGAATGGCTCCTTCTAACTGAACCGAAATCGAAAAGACCACGTCAAAGTCGATCAAAAGTCAAGGTAAATTTTAAGAATATTAACTGAGCGTTATGGGGCGTGTGATAGACCGAATTGGTCAAAAAAGGCCAGATTTGTGGAAAAAACTCATGGATTTTGCACTATTGATAATGTACCATCTGACAAGGCTATCATTGTGAATCAATTTCGGACCAAAATCTTTACAAATAACATCGAACAACCACCGCAATCACCTGATATGGAAGGATGGTTTAGTTTATAAACTCTTTGAAGTAGTTCAATGTGGAAAAATTGTGAAATTGATTGAAAATATGTTATCTGATAGAAGACTTCGAGTTTTATCGGTGAGAAAAGCAGTAGGTTTTACACTGTCAATGATGGCCTACCTCAGGGATCTGTTCTTGCACCTCTTCTCTTCAATTTATATATGTCTGACATCCCTGAAACTTCCTCTACAAAGTTTATTTATGCTGATGATATTGCTTCGGTTTTTCGACACTATGACTTCGAAACAATTGAGCAAACACTGACTTCTGATTTAGAAATTCTGAACATTTTCTTCGAAAAATGGTGTTTATATCCAAATCCTTCGGAAACTGAGGATTCTTGTTTTCATCTGAATAATTATGAGTAGGATAGGCAACTAATTTCAATCAATCACTATTAATTCATAATTTCACTCCAACATACCTTGGTGTAAAGTTTGATCGTTCTTTGACTTTCAAATTTTATATTGATAAATTATGTCAGAAGTTGAAAACAAAAAACAATAGACTACATAAGCTAGCTGGATCTGATTTGGGCGCCGGAATCTCTACTTTGCGAAGTACTGCTTCAGCTTTAGTATATTCAGCAGCAGAATATTTCTGTCAGGTGTGGTTGAATAGTGCCCATGTCAATAGGATTGATTCTCAGTTGAACTGTTCTATGAGAGTTATAAGTGGATTCATCAGTTCAACTGCTACCCCATGGCTTTCGGTTATTTGTAATATAGTTCCTTCCCATATTCGCAGGGAATTAGCTCTTAAATCGTCTTGGAATAAATATCACTCATTTCCAGAAGTTTTTCCGATAATACACGATCTTCAAAATCCACCTAACCTGAGATTGAAATCTAGGAAACCTATTTGGTCGATTGACTTTTTGCGTACACGGGTGAAGGCTGTTGGTCTTTGAAAAACGGAATGGCAGGAAGTTGATGTTTTTAATAAAGTTCTCATAGAGGATCCTTCCAAAAGGGTTGCAGGTTTTGATATAAGTAGGAAAAATTGGTGTACATTAAATCGTCTCAGGACAGGACATGGTCGTAATAATAGTATGTTGTTCAAATGGAATACTGTAGAAAGTCCGGCATGTGAATGTGGCGCAACTAAAGAAACAATAAGACATTTAGTCCTCGATTGTCCTATTTACCATTTTACGGGTGGTTTTCAAGAAATTCATTCCGTTTCAGATAATTTCACAAACTGGGTAGAAAACTTTAAGTCTATTTAGGAGATTAGTTTTTGCTTCCTCGTAGTGTTTTTTCTTCCCATGGTGTATGTTGATAAGCCAAGGGCTACACCCATGTAGCCCTTGTTCTATCAACATATACAGACAAGCTATTGCTAGTGCAATAGTGACAGGGAAGCTAGTTTTTCCACAGGTTTTTCACTCGTTTACTGAATCATACGCGAGATAGTATGGTTCCCTGTTATATTTCCTGTGCTCACACTTTAGGGGCAATCGTAGGAGACATGATGCGAGTGTAGATGTCTGAGTAAGGAACGGGCATTGTCTGCTGGTATTCTATTTATTCGCTTTTTTGTACAATATACATACATATATATATATATATATATATATATATATATATATATATATATATATATATATATATATACCTGATATGGCTCCGACCAACATCCAACATTCGTTCTTTTTTCCAAAACTCAAATTACCACTCACTTCGAGGTACTCGTTTTGAATCGATAAAAGGTATAAAATAGAATTCGATCCCGGAAAAAACATTTGAAAATTATTGGATTATTTTTAGGCGTAAATGAATTATTTCTGAAGGGACCTACTGTGAAGACGATAAAATAAATTTGGATTGAAAATAAATATTTTGTGATTCATTGACCGATTCTCGGAACTTTTCTGACAGAATGTATTGTATATACATATTTCACAGTTCTATATGAAGAAATAAGTATATTTGTTTTGTCTGTGCTCTATTTTCGGTAGATCAAATTTACGGAAAATATGCTCAGAAAATGATTCTTTACAATAAATGAAATATAGAAATACACCATAACCTTACGTTTTTGCAATAACGAAATTTAAGTTCATTTTCAGTATATTCAGAGTACCACGCTTCTGTCTCTTTGTAAGTTATTCACTTAATCTCTCGACTGTGAGTCAATTTTCGAATCTCCACGATAATGGGAAGTCGAGAATATTCTAAAAATGCACTTAAAAAACGTCGAGGAACATTTTTCCTGAAACTTCTAGGTAAAAGAATAAAGAACATCCTAATATGCAAACTTCATTTACAGGACAAGCAATATCAAATTCTGATGAATTGAAAAAAACCTGATTCTTATAACTGCTCTTGAACTTGAATTTTTGTTTCTATTTTTAATCTGTAGAAATCATGGAGATTCAGTCAGTAGTAAATATAAAAAGGCATCGGTTGTCTGTTAACATTTATCATCCTTGAAGGAAGCTCCTTTACAAGTTAAAAAATCGTTAAATAGAGATAAGTGTATCGAAACATAACCTATAAATTCCCACATGAGTACTCGAGAAACCCACAAAATTAGAAACTTCAATGTATTTTCCGTTTGCTTTTATTTGTCATCATTATCTAAAACCATCAGTCAAAAAAAATTCACTACATATATTCTCTAATGGATGCCAGTGCACCTTTGCCAATTAGCTATTCCATTTCTACCAAAACCAACCACCAAATTATTAATTAATTACATCCAAACAAGATTATGAAAGGAAATAAGCGTCTGAAATTCATATGGCAAAATACACTTATCAGATGGTGATATCACAGGGGAAAATACACTTAATTAAATATTTGGAAGTGCAGGGGATCGCAGGGGGCCTGGCTGTGCATGGCACCTGCAATTAGTACCGGTTGGGGGCCGTTGCAGGAAGGATGAGTTTGTTTGTGCACTGCAAACTCATTCTGGTAGGCATGCCCTTCCAGTTTCAAGATTACGTATTTAATTGCAATATTAATACTGTATTAATTTGTTACCGAAAAGTCTGATTGTTGAAATTCGATTCTAAGCTTTCACTTCTGGTGAATCATTTTCATTTAATACATCGTTTAGTGATTTAATCGCATCATATTTGTTACGTACTATAAAACTTTCTGATTTCCTCTGGTAACTAACCAGAGTTCGATTTCAATTGCTCAGATGGGAAATGAAAGTCTTGGGCTGAATAACATAGGTCTGCAACAAAAATGCTGTCTGGATATTTTCAACTGATTTATATGTATTTAGGTGTTCTGAACACAAAAAACATACCCAAAAAATTCCAAAACGTAAGGTTATTTTACAGAACGCAAAATTTTATTACAAAAACGGATTTTTTGGGCTAAAAAGGGATTAGCTTGTAGTATAAATGATAGGTATAATTTTATTTTGATTACTGTTTTAAAATATTTACAGGACATAGGCATCATTAATTTCTAAATAAGGACCTACATTAACAAGTATAAACATGTTGTAACCTGAACGTGCGCGCTCCGATAGTGTAGTGGCGCGGGACAATTACGTGTTAACTCATCATTGTTTTATAGATCTTGGTTCAATACAGTGCAATGTCGTCTGTGCGGAAGTGTGTGAACTCTTCGGATAGTTTCTGTTACATTTGTGGAGAATATATGACATTAAAGCAACAAGTTTCCGGACTTTGTGAAAAAAGTATACTTCGCGTATTTTGGCTTCAAACTTGGAGATCAGGATAAAGTATGGGCACCTCATAAAGTCTGCAAACGATGTATTGAAGACTTTCGAAATTGGTTTAAGGACAAGAAAAAAGCTTTCCGATTTGCGATTCCTATGGTATTGCAAAAGAACCATAGTTATGATTGTTACTTTTGTTCGTGTAATGTGAAAGGGTATAATTCAAAACGGAAGCAGTCAATTTCATACCCCAATCTGCAATCAGCTATTCGTCCCATTCCTCATGGGACCGAAATACCAGTGCCCAAGGTCCCTGCTACCTTGGAAGAGTTTCCAAATTCTGACGAAGATGGTGCTGTACCTACACCCGATGACCAGTCAACTTTTGAATTTGAAGATGATAGAAGTCCAAAATTGTTTTCCCAAGGCGAGCTTAATGATTTGGTAAGAGACTTGAATCTTCCCAAAAACGCTGCTGAGTTTCTTGGATCATGGCTCAAAAGCAGAAAATTACTTTTGCCGGGAGTGTCTTCCTCCTGGTTTAGATATCGTGAAAAGCAGTTTACTCCCTACTTTGCCCAAGAGGACGAGTTTGTTAATTGCACCAATATTGAAGGTTTGATGAATTTTTATAGATTCTTCAAAGAGAAGCCGTAAAGCAGTTCTGCTTCACAACGGCGGTTTCTATGCTTCCATTCCTGTCGGCCATTCCGTACACCTCAAAGAAACCTACAAGAACTTGGAATTGATTCTTTGTAAATTAAAATAAAAAGACCACGGTTGGCAAGTGCGCGGTGATTTCAAAATCTTGGGCATAGCGCTCGGACAGTAATCTGGGTTTACCCAATTCCCTTGCTTTCTATGTCTATGGGATAGTAGAGACCGAACAAATCACTGGACCAAAAAGTGTTGGCCTGCGAGGGAGTCTTAAGTTGGCGAAAAGAATGTCCTGCATGAAACTTTGGTGCCTCCTCATAAAGTTCTTTCACCACCGCTACACATAAAGCTGGGATTGATGAAGCAATTTGTAAAGTCACTTCCAAGAGATGGAAATTGCTTCAAATACTTAATATCAAAGTTTCCTGGCCTCTCGGAGGCAAACTTGAAGGAAGGTGTTTTTGTTGGACCAGATATTAGACGGCTTATGACTGATCCACTACTCATCACAACCATGACCATGCCTTTAAGAAAGTTATAACAAAATTTTTAGGCCATAACAAAGACCCTAACTACGCCAAAAGAATGATAAAAGCATTTCAAGCTTTTGGTTGCTAAATGAGTTTATAAGTACATTTTCTTCATTTCCACACGACTATTTTCCAGAAAATTTAGGAGACGTGAGTGAAGAGCAAGGTGAACGATTTCACCAAGATATTAAGGAGATGGAAAAAAGATACCAGGGAAGATGGAGCGTTTCAATGATGGTAGACTACTATTGGACGCTTAAAAGGGACCTTCCAGATGCTTCCCACAAGCGAAAATGTACCAAAAGGAGTCTCACTGGGAAAAAGAAATGTGTTTAGTGCTCACTAATTAATGTATTTTAGATAGGAAAATAAGTTTTGATACGCAATTATAATTTGCTTTATTCAAAAAAAAATATGTTTTATTTTATGGTAATAACTTGTTTAGCATAGACACCTACATTGTCAGAAAACGTGACGTGATAGGACAAAATGAAAGTCATTTTCGAATTCAGCACACCCAAAAACATAGGAATTACACAAAAAAACCAAAGCAGCTCTCAACTTTTTTATTTTTGCAGACTTGTGTAATTAACCAAATAACTCTGCAACCTAAACGTTTTGAATCATTCCATATTCCATTACTCCATACCAGGCTATAGAATGAAGACTGATGAAAATTGGCATACTAAAAGTTCATAAACTGTTCACAAATGAAACAAAAAATAAAATCTCGACAGTACTTTCTGTTTCTTTTAAAATAATTGAGAGACTTCTAAAACACATATTAGAATCGATCATTGACGAAGCTCTCATTCGTAAATTGAAAATAGGAATTTTATTCTTGCATCTTTCTGCAGCATATTATAGAAAGTTGGAAGATGGTTTGATAAACAAACAGTATAAGGTTGTTTACTATAGTACAACTATTAATTTGATTAAGAATATATTGTCTGACAGAAGATGTCGTGTTTTCGTTGGTGAGAAAGGTAGACGTTTTTTCTCTCAATAATGGTCTTCCACAGGGATCTGTTTTTGTACGTTTATAATTAATTATAATAATAATTAAGATAAAAGCAGATAGGATAGGAACTATCACATTATCTCCCACCTATTGTATATCATGATGACATCAAATTATATTCTTCGAACAAGAAGCAATTGGATGATCTGCTGAAAACTGTCAGTAACTTCTCGGCAGATGTTCATATGATATTCGGATATGAAAAATGTAAGACCCTGAACATTTGAATTTGGGAGGCTTTTACTTGGTAAAATTCCATTATCAATAATAAAAACAAGTACTGTGTTTTGAGGAATTTTACTTAATAATTGTTCGTAACGTTTCACTACACCGTAGCTTCTTCAGACGTCTGAAGAAGCTTTTACGAATCGCAATTATTAATAACATTCCTCAAAACACAAGACCCTGAACATTCAAAGAAGGAAGGTCATAGATGGTGAAACACAACTTCCAGATGGTGATATTATACAGTGTATAAGGAATTACAAAACTTACAAATATCTGGGATACCAACAGGCCAGATTGTTAGACCAAAAAAAAAAGTCAAAGTAGAAGATTCGTTCAGAATAGAGTCAGTGTCTGAAGACTGCCATGAAATCAATATTGAGCTCTATCTAGTCAAGGCAATTAACACCTACGCCATTCGAGTGTTGCTTTACTCATTTAGAATAATCAGATGCCCTAAGACAGAACTGGAGGATATTAGAAGGCAGACCCGAGCGATGCTGACAAAGTACAACAATCATCATCCAAAATCGTCTGTGATAAGAATAACTTTGAAGCGGAAAGAAGGAGGACGCACTTCTTACCTTAATAGAGTGGTATAGTTGGTTGATAAGGGATGTACACCTCTGAATCTTGCTACGAGGGATCACCTGCTGAATCTACCGTTCCTATCTGATACTGAAAAACAAGAGCAATGGTCAAGAAAGGAATTGCATGGACGACATCATCATGAGATTGTTTAAACACACATCGAGAAAGAAGCTTCCAAGAAATGGTTGATGAAAGGAGAATTATTCGCGGAAACAGAAGAATTCCTTATGGCTATTCAAGACCAAGTGATCGCTACAAACCACTGCAAAAAATTTATAATTCAGGACTGAACATTACAAACAGATAAGTGCAGAAATGCCATATAAGATCGGAGACTATAGAGCATATTACGTCCGGCTGCGAACAACTGGTCAATACGGACTGTCTTCACAGACATAATCAAGTGTGCAACATTATTCATCAGAAACTTGCACACAAGTACGGACTTCTGATTACCTTCCAACGATATTACAATTATCATTTGGCGCCCGTATTGAAGAATGACTCTATCAGATTATACTACCATAGGCCTGATATCACTGACAGGATGGGGAAGAATAATAAGCCGGACATAGTGGTGTATGATAAGAGAGCCAGAATAGTAATGCTAGTGGATGTCGCCATACCGAATAATAAAAACGTGCTGAACAAGTTCCAGGAGAAAAAGTCAAAATGCACAGACCTTGTTGTTGAGATCAAGCAGATGTGGCACCTCAATAAAATAGATATCGTATTGCATAAGAATACTTATATTGAAATGCAAAAAGCTGTAATTCTCAATATATGTAGGATAGTAAGAAAATTTATGTCAAGTATATTGTAATCGAACCTATTCCTTTGATTCTTGAATCTGGGAAAGGTAAATTATATTAACTAAAAGCTGAGATAGTGCACAAGTCCATGCTAATAAATAATAATAATAATTTTATTGCATCGAAGGATAAAAATACATACAATACACCGAACAGAGTTCAGCAAAAGCTGTTCTTTCACTCGTCCTTAAAATTTAAATATAATTAGGTCCATAAAACTGAACGACTTATCTTATTGAAATTCAAACACAAAACAAGAAGCTAAAACAACAAAAAACAAAGGTAGACAAAATATATGGTAGGCATGAAGACCCTAAACAGTTTCTGCCTGTAGTTCAAGCAGATTTGCTTTGAAGCACATTTTGAAGGACAATGCTGTATCACAACCATGGAAAACATTAAAATACATATTGAAAATTTTGGCAGAGACATACTCCAAACTTTTCTTGAACCAAGCAGTTCTGTGTAAGGGATTAGTTAAAAGATGGCCATGTCTGACATTTGCATTGTGACACTGGTTTCTTCTCACGGTCATCTCACTCAAGTAGGAAGGCTTAGAGAACTTCAAGACCTTAAAGACAATCAAAGCATACTGAAAAGGAAACACATATTCACACTTCAACAACCCAAGAGTGATATAGTGGGGTGTTACATGTTCGCGATGCTCAATATCATAACAGTAACGCAAGCATCGGTTTTACAACCTCTGAACCGAAGACCGCGGCACTCCTGTAGCAAATGAAAAATGAACATCACTACAATAACTAAATGGACTCATAATCAACACAGAAGTTAGTCTCCACTTAACAGCACTGCACAGGAACGATTTGTTGCTGTAGATCATCCTGAACTTTATGTATGCAGCCCTTAGCAAGTTCTTGATGTGATCCTCATAGTTTAGCTCACCATCAAATAGTACACCCAGATTTTTTGCAGTCATTCAATTTTAATATAGAGCCATTCAGGATAACATTCACGCTGACCTGTCTCATTGCTTTTTCTCGCAATGATTTATTATCTACACAAAAGGCCACAGCCTTGCATGTATTCAACAGAAGTCCATTATCCCGAGACCAGTTTTCTATCGCATTTAGGTCACTGTTTATCAAGCGGATAGCAGAATTTATATGAGAGGGATAAAAGGCCTTATACAAGTGAGCATCATCCGCATACTGATGCACGTCACAGTGGTTAACCGAGCCAGAAATTTCCGCGGTGTACACCGAAAATAACATTGGCCCCAAAACACTTCCCTGAGGCACCCCTGGCTGACACTGTGAATACTCGATGATGAACTAGCCAACCTTACATATTGTGTTCTCTTAGACAGATAATTGAAGAACCAGTTAAGCACCGCGAGATGTAGGGAATAATAATGCAGCTTTGCAATGGTGAGCCTGTGATTCATGATATCAAACGCCTTACTGTAGTGCAACAATATCAGAAGAGCCACCTGATAATAATCTATGACCCTAACAAGGTCATTAGTACCCTTCAACAAGGCCGTGTCAGTACTATGACCTGACCTAAACTCTGATTGAATTGGTGGTAGCACATATTTATTAAGATATTCAATCATTTGCAGATGCACTACTTTTTCAAGTTCCTTGGACGCAATTGGTAGAATACGAATAGGGCGTAAATCAGCGGGTTTTGAAAGCCGAGTCACTTTAGGAATAGGTCTGATGATGGCTCTCTTCCATACTAGGGGGCAAGGCCTGTAAATAAAGAAACATTGATAATATGTGTGAGGTGCGTAATACAGAAAGGAAGTGTCAGTTTCCACATCTTCAAGTTCAACCCATCGCATCCCGCAGCCGTGGACTTAATAGTTGCGAATGTTTTCTCCACAAGTTTCACATCTACCACAGAGGAACGCATTACCTCCGGAATATTAGGATTTGTTGTGTTTGAGTAGAGCTGAACTAGCTGCTCATCCACATCTGAAATTGGCACTGAATCTATATAGAAGTTATTGAGCTCCTCAGCTTCAATCACCTCAGGCATTAACGCAGCATCTCCGGTCTTATGAATATTTAGCCTTTTCGGGGATACCCACTATTGCCTAGAGTCATTTTGCTTACCGTTAACTTGATATTCTATATACGCTTTCTTTTCTCTACGTAAAGCCCCAACTAAGTAGTTTTGTATATCTCTATAATACGCTAAACGAGCAGTAGACCCATTCTGCTCATATCGTTTATAGGATCTATTCTTTAGTTTTATCATTTCCTTATATTATGTGTAATATAGGGATGCGAGGGTCTTCTCAAAGTAATTGTCTTTAACGGAGCATGCACGTCAAAGATCGGTTTGATGGAATCATTCAGAAAACTTGTATTATCGTCAATGCTTTCCATTTGACCAGTCCACGTAAGCAGCGTCTCTCTAAAAGTTAACGATGTCAAAATACTGTAGACCCTGTAGGTCACCGTTTTAGGAGCCTGCCTTCTGACAGGCACCCCCAACAAGCAGCTCACCAGCATGTGGTCCGTAAGATCAAATATATCCACAACATCACACTGCGAATAGCATAAATCTTCGCTACAACAAATCAAGTCAATTAGAGAGCTAGCTGTGTCACTATTTCTTGTCGGCTCCTGAACAATCTGCGTCATGTTTTATATGTCAAGTAGGTCAAAAAGACGTTTTTTCAATGGATTGGCCTGCAGGATATTTATGTTGAAGTCAACAACAATAGTTATGTCCGCTTCATCGCTCACAGCTTTCAAGGGAATCCAGCAGAACTGTGCTTCCTGGTGATCTGTATATTAAACCAAAGGCATATTTTAAATTGTTGACGCAAAAAGATAACCACAATTGCTCAATGTCCGAACTCTAAGTAATACCTACAGTGAGCAATTTAGCTTTGAGCTCACTACATACGTACCAACAGACACCACTTCCTCGAGTTCCTCTATCTCTTCTGAAAATACCTTACTGAGGTATATGGAATAAGGAATCAAGAAGATCACTATGCAGCCATGTCTCGGTGATTGCAATTAGGTGATAACTTTTTGACAAAATAAAGCTAGAAAAGACCTGAAAACAATTGGCAAGAGATCTAATGTTAACATGGTGGCCCTGTCCAGTTTGCCCAGTTATGAAAAAAAGTCAGATAGCTTATTTAGAAACTCCCTGTGTTTTTCGAATTCGAATCTTCTTATGCCGACATTAGATGGCCAAAAGTCTGGACTATACATCAGTTCTTTCATTGACAAAGGGAACTACGAAACATTTACTATTTCCTGATTACGATTCCAACTCTCTTACTGTGATTTTCAACTTCTCAAAACCAGGTTTTTTCATTATGTTCTGCTCAATATCCTTCGAAGTAGTCCTTGAATCTACTCTATTTAAGTACAGCCAGACTCTACGCTCCTGAGAAACTCGATCCTACTTCGCTTTGACCGGTACCAGTCTTTTAGTCCTTTTCAAAACACTTCACCTTTTCTATTATTCGTATGAATACTATTTTTATTCCCCTATTCAGTTGTATCGATTTTGCGCTCTTGGGTACATCACATTCATTCACAATCTCAGTGGCAATTTTAGGTATTTGCAATTGGGCCACATCTTTTTGTCCTTGAATTCTATCTGTACTCCTGTTCTAGGTCTGGGACTGGCCTAAGGCTCCACCAGTGAATTTGGCAAATGTGGGTTTTTGTTTGAGAGACTCAGTTGTCACCTGATATTCCTTCAATTTCTTCTAATAAGCTCATTTATACCGATGCTATTCGTATCTTGTTAGTTGCACTTCTGAAGAGCTGTATGGTAGTGAGCCCGTAGCACTGACGCAAATTATGCAGCCAGGAATGTCTTCGTCTACCAGGGCCTCTCTTGCTGTCCGTTTTACCCTGCATGATAAGCTGGAGGAGGCGATATTTTTCGTGACGCATTGTCAGTGTTCAAAGTACTCCATTTTACGTTTTTTCACGGTAAATAAGATTTCTCTCTGTTTATCAAGCCTACGGAGGACCTCCTCGTTGGTAATGTGGTCCGTCCATGATATACGTAGATGCGGCGGTAGACCCACAGCTCAAATGCCTCCAGTTTTTTCATTAGTCTTTCCGTCATCGTCCATGCTTCCACATCATACAATAGAATTGAGAATATGTAGCATTTTGCCAGTCTGTATTTTAAATTGATAGATAGATCTCTACTGTGAATAATGGTTTCATGTTGTTGAATGCTGTTCTTGCTTTCTGTATTCTTGTTTTTATCTCCATGGACTGATCCCAATCTGAACTTACGAAAGATCCGAGACAGGAGTACTTATTGACCTGTTCCACTGGTTTCGTGCCTATTATCAGTTGTTCTCATTGTTGTGGTCGTTTACTTACACGCATCCACTTGGTTTTCACAACGTTGAGCTTCAAGCCATACTGTTCACTAATGACTCGCACTCTCTCCACTAGTTGCTGCAATTCGTTAACGTCGCTGGCAAGTATAACTGTATCATCAACGTATCTGATGTTGTTGATCAGTTCTCCATTCATCTCTATACCTGCCTCTACCTCGTACAGCGCTTCCTTGAAGATTTCTTCCGTGTATCTGTTGAAGAGAAGAGGGGATAAAATGCAACCCTGACGTAAGCCTTTCTTTATTTCGATAACATCCGTGAAGCTATTGTCTACTTTGACCCGACAGGTCTGTCCCGAGTAGAAATTAGTTATTACTCTTACGTCTTTATTGTCAAGACCTGCTTTTTGAAGGATGGATACGAGTCGTTCATGGTTGACGCTATCGAATGCCTTAGCAAAGTCGACAAAGCAGATATATACATCTTTATTTGTGTCTCTGCAACGCTGGATTAAAACCTGCAGAGCAAAAATAGCATCTCTTGTACCCACAGCATTACGGAAACCAAATTGCGATTCACACTCTAGATCGCACTTTGTGTAGATTCTGTTCTGGATCACTTTTGTAAATGTCTTAGTCGAGTGGTTAATTAGACTTATTAGGCGGTATTGGTCGCAGGATTTTGCATTTGGTTTCTTTGGAATGGGAATAAAAGTCGAGTACATCCAATTTTCCGGTACTACTCCAGTATCATAGATATTGTTGAATAATTTTACTGAAATATCAAGAAATCTTGGGTCGGATTCACACATAACTTTAAGGATCTCGATATGTACACCATCGGGGTCTGGGGATTTATTATCTTTCATGCCAGAGACCGCTTTCTCTATCTCCCATTTCAGTATCGGTAGCCCGTCTGTAACATCGGTTAAATTGTATCTCTCAGGGCGTGTATCGTCAAACAATTCCTCTACGTATTCTTTCCATATGCCCATGATCTCAGAGGCTTTTGTTTTTAGCATTCCGTCTTTATTCAGTAAGCTAGTTGTTCGGTGAGCATTACTTTTCTTCGAAGTGAAGTCTTTAATTTTCTTGTGCATGTTATAGAAATCGTATTTTTCTCACATTGTTCGATGTCGTTGCACTTTTCTGATATATATGTTTCTTTAGCTTCTCTGATTTTTTTCTTTATGAGTTTATGTGTTGCGATATACTTCTGTTGATTTTTACCCTTATGCGTTCTCCTGTCTTCCATTAATCCTAAAATCTCGTCGGTCATCCATTCTTTTCTCTTCGTTTTTTCTTTTTGTAGCAGTTGTGTACAGGTAGCTTGAATGGCTTCTTCGACTTTGTCCCATTGATCTAAATTACTGTCATTGTTGTTTGTAGCATTTATGGTGTTGCTGATGGATATCTGGACTTCTCGTTTGATTTCAGGATTATGGAGTTTCCTAATGTCGATAGGTCTACCTGTTGATTTTCTGTCGATTCGTTTTAATTTGATCTCCAGTTTACTTACTACGGGATTGTGATCGTAGTTCATATCAGTTCCTGGGTAAGTTCTCATATATTTGATAGAGCTACGAAACCTTCTTGAAATAGTGATGTAATCTATCTGGTTCCTCACAATGTTGTCGGGTGAGTCAGCAGGTGATCTCCATGTATATAGTCGGCGTAGAGGGAGTTTAAATAGGGTATTACCAATCACTAGGCTGTGTTCTTCGCAGAACTGAATAAGTCTATCGCCTCTTTCGTTGCGTGTTCCTAGTCCGAAATTGCCGACTATGCCAGAGTGCTTTCCTTGACCCACCTTGGCATTGAAGTCCCCCATAATTATCATTACCTCACTCTTTTTGTTCTGTTTCATGAGGATTTCTAGTTGTTCATAGAACTCCTCAACTAGCAAGTCATCTTTGTACGCCGTAGGGGCGTACACCTGTATGATGGTGATGTCTACGGGGGAGGCATGCAGTTTCATCATGATTATTCTGTCTGATACTGGTAAACATAATTTCACAGTAGGTTTTGTTGCCTTATCTACGATTATCCCTACTCCATTTCTATGTTCTGGATTATTATTGCCTGAATAGTATACTGTATGGTATTGTACTACACATTCTCCTGTGCCTGCGTGTCTCGCTTATTCCCATTATCTGTATATTTAGCCTCTTCATTTCCGAAACAAGGTTGTGGACTCTCCCACTCTCATACAGGGTTTTAACATTCCATGTACTAATTTTAAACCACCCGGGGATTCTTCGCACCCTCTGCCCATTTAAGGGCTGCCGGGGCCATTGATTTATTTTTACTAGCCATGATAATTATTCTTGGGAAGGGTAATGAGCTAGTTTCCCGTTGCTTTCCTCATCACTGTGTCACTACCGTTTGAATCATCTTGATTTTCGCTAGTGAGTGTCTGAAACACAGCCATTTTAACTCATTGCCTTATGCCTGTGGTCAGTATTGAACGACCAGCTGCCGTCGTTCAATACTAATTTTGGTCCGCCCCAGGTATTTGATTTCCCTGGTACCACCCATATCTGGGAAGCATTCCCTATCCGCCACCTGGGGAGGGGCTCGATGGGGGATTAGTAACCCCGCACGGGTATCTATGCTCTAATCTTTCGAAATCCAAGGTATCTGTATAATCACCGAAGGATTTAAGGAATTAGGGGTATTTTTTATGATTCTCCACCTATAATTTCTATCCTGAATATACAGGTGTCTCTGGAGAACTTTTAAATCAAATATCAAGCTGAGGCAAAAGCTGGAAACAAAGCACAACACTTTGCAACAATTAGCTGGGTACACTTGGATGTCGACGTTTACACTTTTCGTGTGAACTCTTGCTCTTGTATCTTCTACAACCGATTGGCTAAATAGTTCCTATGTGAATTCCCAATTGAATTTTGGTATAAGAATTATATCATAATTCAATTGTAAATAAAAAAAAGTAGATCTATTAGCTCAACCCCCACTTCGCTGGCTACATGTCCCTTGCAATATAATTTCTCTACATATCCCCAGACAATCAGAAAAAAGTTGGGAAGAGTACCACTCTCTCCAAAACTCTTTTCAATAGTCCACGAACTTTACAGTCCACCTATTGTATGATTGAAATTCTGGAAACTGATTTGGTCGCAAAGTTCTCTGTGCACTTCTTTGATTCTCTTTAGAAAAGACAATGGAAGTTCCTCGTACAAGGTCCTACTCAGAGGTATCCTGATTTTAGTCTCAAATAAGAGATTTGGTGTACTTGAAATCTTATAGAAACAGGTCATGGACATTGTAATAATATGGTTTCCGAGTGAAATTCTATATATAATCCAAATTGCAGATGTGGTGAGGCTGCTGAAACTATAAGTCTTTTGTACTGACTTAAATCTTGATAACTGAATGTTACATATGGTGTCACATACCTTTCTCGTTGAGGGTTAAACATCAAAACTCATCAAGTATTTTAAGTATTATTGACGCCAAGTTTTTCAGCAGTTTTCCATTTTGATTGTCAGACTCCTGCTATACTACATCCTCCAATCGAAGTGCTGGTTTAGATAAACAATGAAATTTAAACACAGTGAGTTGTGATTCTACTGCTCATACACAACACACTCACAGACTAGCTATCAGAGACGAACGAGACAAAGTTTTTTCGTCGAGTTTTTCTCTCTGTTCTCTTTATTCATATGAACGTCCGCAAATGATTTACGAATTGCATCTCATTTTTCTGAGCTTTCACTTCAGAAGTTATCGCGAAAAGTTTAGTGTGTTTTGTATGATTATCCACTCTACATAGTGTGCTTTCTGCTAATCCCGTTCTGACTCAAATCTAAGTTGACATTAAGCAATTTAGTTTTTTTTATATATAATTCAAATAAACAGATGAATGAATTGAGCCCATATAAATAAGACGGTCATTCATGAGTTTTTTCTATCTTTCGGTCCAATTTCATGTACATACTTAAATGAGAAGTAAAACAAGTTACAAATTATTGTGATGGTGAATTTCGCGTATTATGATTCCGTATGCCGAAAGAAAATATCTAACCTAATCTTTGTTTGTTTTGTTTTTCTCTGAGGACCTACAGTTTATAGTGGACTCCGAACCACTCACCTAGAGCGTGCAGTGATAACTGCCACCTCTGAGGATTACAAGTTATCTGGCCTTCGGAGGTTATGGACTCAACCTATCGGTTATGTATCCAGTCTCAATGTGATTTTTATATACATACGTGGGACAAACACACCAACATTCATACTACATCCATATCTTACCTGGGATTCGAACCCGGGCCCTCGGCGTGGGAGTCAGTACTTCTACTGACTTACCCACGGAGGGAGATAAACCTAATCTTTATAGGATCCCTTCGTTTTCCGCCTGTAAGTCAGTCTTGCTGTCAAATTTATTCAATAAGGAATGTAGTTAGAGTTAAAATTGTTACCAAATATTTTAATGTCAAGCTGTTGTGTCAAAATCAAATTTGTACGCAATCGAAAGCTACGGCTGGTTGTATTGCATTTTGCGGTTTATTTTGACACTTGACACAAAAAAGTACTTCCTGTTAACATAGAAACATGAAATTTGGTGATAAGTAAGGTTATATCACAGTCATACAGGAAATGATCCAAAAACTGTCAATATGTACC
The DNA here is from genome assembly GCA_013387265.2 of Cryptolaemus montrouzieri. Taxonomy (NCBI): domain Eukaryota; kingdom Metazoa; phylum Arthropoda; class Insecta; order Coleoptera; family Coccinellidae; genus Cryptolaemus; species Cryptolaemus montrouzieri. The sequence continues at coordinate 25,174,243 of JABFTP020000165.1, read as the reverse complement.
AGGTACTCAAGTCAGTAATTTTTGTTCCTGTAGAATATATTGAAAAAGTATTTTACAATAAAGTTAGATGGTAATTTGCTATATATCCTAAATGTGTCAAATATAGAAGAGCACAATGCAGAGAATATTATCAAAGTTATGTTTTTAAAATTGGATGCAATACATCTCATCATTTCTGAACGTGTTACCTGGGATAAGGTCAATTTTTTTCAGATCAGTATATACCTTAACTGAACCGTCTTCACATTAACAGACGCGCTATTAATGAGCGTGTCTAATTTAACGAACTCTCTAATACACTGAACGGAATCGGATCTACTCAGTGAATGTTTGTATTTTGTTATATGGATGCTTCCAATAGCGTTCAGTGCATTCACATTATCAACACTTTTCATCAATTTGACGTTCTCAAAATCTATTCTCTTGATCAAAAGCATTTTGGGCGGTTTTTCTGTACGTCCCTATTTTGAATATGCTTTATGTACTTCTAATCTGGTTTCAATTGAGCTTTTAGTTTGTTCAATAGACTTCTTTCCAAAATCTTGACAACTTATTTCGTTCATGACACTCTTATCCACTGCATGAGTTTTTTCTTTTGGGTTTCCGATGAAGCTCATTAAAATTGAATTCGATTTGTAGGCCATTTCAATGTATATATTTTTAATTTTTGTTCTAATCATTTGGTGTATATCATCGAAAGGTAAATTTTATGTTTTTTTCATCAGGAGTGGCATTTTCTTGTATCTGTGTCTATTGATTGATGTATCGACCACACTATATCGATGATATAATTGTTATTTTCGATACCAAGAAAGCCAACTTGAAAATTTCCTCGAGAAGTTGAATTATTATCACCGTTCGATTAAATTCACATAGGTATGATGTAGAGAAAGATTACTAAATGGCTTTCTGGGATAGCCATTTGATTGGCTGGTTTCCATTTCCTAGTTCACAGATTTGCTTGTCTTCCCTCATATGAAGAAAGTATTCAGAAAGAAACAGCTCTCATAGGTTTTAATGTGATACAACTTCAAAAGTTATGTTTCCCAATATAAATTCAGAGTTGCGAATGATTTTGTATTTCATACTATAATTTTCATTTAATCTTATCGAATTTTGCATGGATATTCTCAAATAAGTTCTAATTGAATAAAAGAAAAACTTACACACGCTTCAAAAAGTGTCAACCTATTACTCAATTGCTCATTTCAATTCGACGCAGAAAAGATCTCCTAGCGTAATTGAGAATGTCCGGACTAATATTATGGAATGCAGCTCGAATGTTTCTATCATATCATCCCTTGTAGTAAGTTTATTCTGGTAAACTTTAGTTTTTATTGCTTTCCTTAAATAATGTCCATGAATGTTAAATCCGGAGAGCATGAGGGCCATTGAACTTTAGTTTACCAACCTATACATTTCTCCGGATAAATTTGGTTCAATTCGTTTTTATCATGAATTAAATAACCTGCATGAACTCCCTACAATTGCATCCACATTTCCTTTACTATGGCATTTAAAATATTGCATCAATATTGAAAAATCTTACCCGATAAATCACTTAATTTCGTTGCAATTGAAATGCTTATCGAAGAAATGAGGCCCCACTACAAAATTATCAACAAATCACAAAATTATCAATGAATTCAAACATCGATAGTGACCAATAATGATGAAAATCTATCATTGGACCAATTTTCACGACTTAAGGCATGGAAATTGTGTCTATTGCAGAAACAAGTATGTGCATGCATCAGTGAACAACATACACCCCAATAAATTTTCATTCTGTATCAATTTGTTTTGGATCCATTCACAGAACACAATTCTTCTACCATAATCTACCTCAACTAATTCTTGGTTGGTTGAATATGGGTAACACTCAATTTTCCTTGAGATTTTCGACACAGAAGATTTATACACTTGAGGTTTCTTCCACAGACTAAAGAATTTTTAATGCTTTATCTTCTGTCAAAACTGTTTTCGTTCGTGTTGTTCTTTCGTAATTAATACTTTTAGTCGTCTTAAATCGTCGTTTTAACTCCCAAAGCACTTCACTTGTGGATGTCTTCCTTCCGAATATTTTGTTCAAATTGAATTCGGGATACCAATAAACAATTCTCATGATTATTTCCTATGGCATAGATGTTTACTTCTTTAGTAGTCTTGTTCATAGTGTTTGTGAAGAAAGAAAAGCCAAATCGACAAAACGCCAAACTACAAAAAGTTCTTGAAATTAAAAAAAACCAAAATGAACAATCAACTTTGAAAAACGCAAATCGAAATTTTGTTAAAATGAATAACTAATAAATGAAAAATGATCGAAAAACGATAGATAACTCAAAAAATGAGAAATTGACACGCACTTAATCACTATGAAAGCAAAACTGTTTTCATCGGATTAAGATAATGATTTTCAAGTTATTTGATATACAGTTTTTTAACTTACTGTAAAAATTTTTCTGCTGAAATATATGTAGGAAAACAAATAGCTTTCAATAATTAATGGAATTGTCTTTCCTTTGGTGTCATTGTATACAGGGGCTCTTTGAATTAGCTCAAATAATGATATGATGCAAAGAATTCGAGATGCATATCATAATATTCTTCTGTACAATCTCGATCATTTGGGGAAAACTTGTGTCTCGAAATGAATTGTGTATCCGGGAATAAAGTAGACATTCTGAACATTTGTGCGTATGAAAGTTAATCTTTTCTAGGATATTGTTTTTAGTAAGATGTAATGTTTGAGAATTTCAGTGCAAAATTTGATAACATAATGTGAAACTTCTACCGGAAAATACAAAATTATCTTCAAGTCCGAATATATTGAAAATAGGTACTGTGACACAGAACCTTAGGATTCTTAGGCCATTTTAGTAGATGTAAGAGATTTTCGAGAAAAGTAATATTTTCCCAAAATGTCGAATAATTCGAAAACTTTTTTAGTTAATACGTTCAAAAATGCTAAGAAACATTGGTTGCCCCATTGAAAACGAAATGTTGATAAGTTCCCCTGTCATTGAACAATCTGTATATTTACAAATAATTTTATGACATGCAGCAAATTAGCATCTAATTTTTTGCTATATATACTCCTCCAATAAATTCAACAGGAACAAAGTTATAACCGTTTATGCACTGAATAAACATATGAGTTATCATATTTTATGTGAGCATTAATTAATTGAATAATTAATTTCTCTGGAATTTATTTTGTCAACTACTCGATTGTTTCGATGTGCAAGTGGTCAAAACGTCGAATGCTCATGTAATTCATGATTTTCATAAAGAACTCATTCCATAATCGGAAAAAGCGGAAAATAATTTTTAATAAAGTATTGGGCAGGTACTTATGGTACTACCCTGGTACATTCATAAGAATCACGAATTTCCATAATTTGGTAAAGAGAAAAAAAAAAGTTATATTCATCTGATCTGCGAACAATGGCGAAATCGTTTACGTCAATTTCTCTGAAAACAGAGTTCAATTTAAATTTTAATTAGGTTTTTCTCAGAGCATTGTACTAATCATCATATAAAACGTTAACGAAAGCTGGTACCACCTAAAAATTCAAGATACATAATTAAAAACAATGATAATAACGAAAAATATGAGTCACTGCAGCAGAGAATAAATAAGAATTATGGAAAATCCTGCAATTAGGATGCGAAATGTCAGTCTCTACTTACGAAATTTGATGCGCATAAATTATCGAGTCGAGAAACAAGACAGGATATCCATCAAAAAATGCATAATGAAATTTATACGCGAAAATATTTTACGATTCAGCAATGATGAAGCGAAAATTCGTTATCAGATCTTTATTGTGGAAAAAAGATATTAAAATCGTTGCAGCGGAATAATGCAATTCTAGACGGATGTGAAAATTTTTTTGAGCATATTTCGGATATAACGACCTCAAACGCTTGTTCTTGAAAGATTTTGGTTCGAGTAAAAATTGGAAATGCACACATTGCAAAAATGTACGGGGGATTTTCTTGTTTGAGTGATTAATCACTGTAAACCTAAAATCAAAGTATAATATGTATAAACGATACCAACTTTCGATTTTCAATTGGGACAACTTGTATTTTCTTGCTTATTTCAATTGTTCATCTCATCCTACGACCTTATGATATATTTTTGAAAGAAAAAGAAAGACACAATCTTTTTTTTTTTGGAATTTTCATCTTTCGTTCTAGAAGGCCATGAACAGTGACAATTGGCTCAGCTCAACATCTCCTATCACGAAAATACAAGACTGTATCTAAAAATTTAATGTTTACGGGGTGTCAAAGTTTTAAATTTCATTTTCTCCTCAAAAAGTAGGTTTAGGTCTGAGACAACCATATCAGTACCACCCGGTATTACAGATGCAGTATTTCTTTATCTTTTTTTTCTACCACTCTATTCTTAACTGTTCCGGAGTTCTAGTGGAAAATACTTAGGCAATTTTTGCAGTGTTTCCCCATTCACTAATAACAATAACTACGTTGGCGATGCAAAATTTTTGTTGAAATAATATTCTGTGATTATGAAATTAATTTAGTTTTGAGTATGAAGCAATACACCCAAAGTGAAAAAGTCGATATGCTCTCTATTTATGGAGAGTGCATGCAAAATAGCGTTCAAACTGAACAATTATACAGAGAGCGCTATCCGGAAATACTTCATCCGAATAGAACCTATTTCTCTAAAGTTGAACGAAAATTTCGTGAGGTGCAAACTGCTGAAGGGGAGGATTGAGTATTGAGATTTGTTGATATCAGTAGTCGAAACTTGTTCATTAGCTTCGAAATTATCGGGACAAACATTAGAACTATATCATTGGAATAAAAGAAATTGCCCGAAGAAGTTGTAGGAATTTCACTCATAAATTGAATTGAATAATATAGGTGTATTAAGAGAGCAGATACGATTACTTTTCACTCCAAAGAAATGATGAAACCTTCTGTCAGACAACATACCTTACATTTGGATTTCTTGGTGTATAAGTTGTAGGCGATAAGTTTTAGGGTAAATATTCTCAAATGATTGAGATCGTATCTTTCGGATAGAACATTCATGGTGAGGACGGTGGGACTACTCTCACCTGAGTTTGGTTTGGATGCTAGGGCGCCTCGGAGATCTCTGTCGGGCCTCTATATATATATATATATATATATATATATATATATATATATATATATATATATATATATATATATATATATATATATATATATATATATATATACTTTCTTCCGGTTTTTCGTCCGTTGATCCTGGTTTTTACTATTCGTTGGTCGTTGTTGTCGACGTTTCGGCTGGATCGCACCAGCCATTTTCAAGTCGGTGATTAAACTGTAGCGTATCTCTGTTGCGTGGTAGCTTTATACTCCCGCGATCTCAAGTTGTATCGTGGCGCGCTCCCATTGGTCGGTTGTTCGACTCGCGTACTGAGTGTATTCGACGCTGCGCTTACTGTTTTCTTGTTTGTGTCGTCCAGTTTCTGTGTTCCCGGTGGCGTATGTTTTAACACTATCTTCCAAGTCGCTGGTAAATTTATGGGGTCATCCCGTTTGTTCATAGTTGTGTGTTTTTCTATCTCGATGGCTTCTCTTATTTTCCTTTTTCGTAGTTGTTTTATGTTGGCTACCTCTTTTGTGTTCCCGTAGTCGAGTTTGTGACCAGTTGAGCTCGAGTGTTGAAAGATTGCTGATGAAGGGGCTTGTCGTTTTTCTGAATTCTTATGTTCTTGTATCCGAACTTCTATTCTTCTATTTGTTTCCCCAATGTAGTCGCGATCACAGCCCGTGCACGGAATTTTGTAGACGCCTTGGTTTTCGAGGGGTATTTGGTCTTTTGGTGTTCTCAGATTGTTGTGGATGGTATTGTGTGGTTTGTAGATAGGCTTGATGTTGTGTTTCTGAAGAATTTTTCCTATCTTATCGGTTCCCCCTTTGACGTATGGTAGAATGACAAGGCTTATAAGTTTGGTTTCTACGTCGGCTTCCTCGTTATGGCGTTTTTCTTTTTGATTGCTCTTCTTATTGCGGACCTGAAAAACGCCATAACGAGGAAGTCGACTTAGAAACCAAACCTCACATGCATTAAAAGTATTTCTTGAAATCATATATACAAAAATATTCAAGAAATGTGAACAATATATCTCAGACGCACAGTTTGGTTTTCGCAGCGGATTCGGAACAAAAGACAGGCTTTGTTTTCGTTAATTGTTTTACTTCAAAAATGTAGAGACCAACAGAAGGACATATATGTATATGTCTATGTATATATGTTTTATAGATTAAGAAAAATTGATTGATTTGATCGGGTCTAACACAACAGACTTATGGAATGCTTAGAAAGAAAAGGCCTCGATAAAAACGATATTAGTATATTTAGGAATATCTATTGGTATCAAAACGCTGTAGTACGTACAGAAAATAATACATGTGATACGGTCCAAATAGAAAGAGGCGTGAGGCGGGGCTGTATCCTGTCGCCGCTCTTATTCAACTTATATTCCGAAGAGATATTTTCGCAAGCACTCCTAGAGGCGAAGCAAGGTGTAAAAGTCAACGGAGAATTAATTAACAACATTCGTTACGCCGACGATACAGTAATAACAGCAGACAGTGAAAATGATCTGCAGGCACTAATGGATAAAATAGTCACAACTGGGGATAAGTTTGGTATGAAAATAAACGTCAAACAAGCAAAGGTCATGGTGATAACAAAAGGACGTATGGAAACACAAACAAACGTCTAAATTATGAATCACACATTCAGCAAGTTAATGAGGATGCTAAGATGCTGGATCACAAATGTTCTGGACCCAGAAACTGCACTGCGTACAAGAATAGAACAAGCTAGATCAGAATTCCAAAAATTAAGAACTCTCCTATGTTATCCAAGCCTTAGATTCGACGTTCGATATAGGATGGTAAAGTGCTACATACATTCGATTTTGTTATACGGAATGGAAGCATGGACTCTTAAGATAAACATACTGTGATGTATAGAGGCTTTCGAGATGTGGATCTTTAGGCGAATGCTGAAAGACCTCTAGAACCACCAACGAAGAAGTTTGAGAAGAATGAATAGAGATCGCGAATTGCTCATCTGCATCAAAAAACGACAACCAGCATGTTTGGGGCATATATTGCGTGGCAGTAAATATAAGTTACCTCAACTCATTATAATAGGTAAAATGCAGGGGAAAAGGGGACCAGGAAGGCGACAGATATCATGGATGAGGAATATTAGGGAATAGACAGCGATGGACCTACAATACAAACCTTAATTAGAACTGTAGAAGATCGAGAATCTTATGCCTTGGTTATCGATAACCAATCTATCTAACCTAACCTAACCAAACCTCCAGTGAAAGGAGATCCACCAAAAGAAAAGAGAATTGGATTTGGATCAAGTCAAGTAACGACCACTAGAGTTCAAATTTTAAAATTATACTGGGTGTTACATATTAGTATGTCACAACTTAAGGGGGCGAATCTACGTGCAATTTTAAGAAAAAATGTTTAAATAAACATAAGTCCGCAAAAGCTTGGTTACGGAGCTACAGGTTGTTGAAATTTTCGGAAAAAATTGGTTTTTTCTACAAAACTCCTGCAGTTTTTGAGATATTCAGCCCAAATTTGGAATGCAAGCTATTTTTTACATCCTCCTTCATTCCACGTCCTAGATTTTAACTGAAATTCACAAGGTGTTTTCTTTTTCGAGGCCATGCCTCTTTTGCCCTTTCAAACTTTTTTGCAGTACGCCACTGATCAGCGTACGATCAATTTTCGTAATCTTCGTTCGATTTGGAAACTTTTTTGACACCTGTAATTTTTTCGTATTTCCAACAGTTTTCGAGTGAAAAATTATTGAATTTGAATTATTTGAATGGTATTTTATTCGCTAAATATAAAAAAATAATAGAAATACTCGATAGGTATGCCCCAAATTTGCTTTTATTTTGATAACTCGTCTTCTGAGAATTAACTCATACTCAATATCTAACTAAAAAACAATTAAAAATTAATGAGTTTGCTGGAATAGTTCTTCACCTGCAAGAATACAGTGCTCTTCTTCGCATATTATCACGCACTCTTTGAAATATTCCTGGGATATTTCTTATCGTGTCACAAGAGGTTATTATTCGTTTTCTCAATTCTTCTACAGTGTTCACTGGAGTGGTATAAATTAAACTTTCGAGATATTCCCATAAGAAAAAGTCTAAACTATTTAAGTCTGGGGACCTAGGAGGCCATGGTTCTGGCCCACCCCGACCTATTCATCGGTTGTTGAATGTATTATTCCAGAATTACCTAGCTTCTCCAGTAAAATGTTTTGGTGCCCCGTCATGCATGAGCCACATTATGTTAATAAAGGTATCTCCTCCTCAAGAGATTGCCGATAAGCGGGACCGTTTAGTCTGCTAGGCAAATAAAATGGCCCAACCAAATAATTTCCAATTATTAGTGAGAATTGTTCTTGATGATGAGATTCTTCAATCAAATGGGGGTTTTCCTCAGCCCAATAATGGTTATTTTAAAATTTGTGATAGCAGTTCTCGAAGAGTCAGCTTCGTCTGTGAATATTATTTCACTATCAAAATGAGCATTTTCTCTAATTTTATCTGAGAACCTTCGGCAGAAATTCAGTCTTGAAGGAAAATCTCGAGGAACTAGAGTTTGGACGCGTTGAATATGAATTGGGTACAATGAGAGGAATGTGAAATATTCAACTGATTTCCAATTTTTCTTGTACTCACATGAGGATTCAAATGAATACAATTCAAAACTGTTTCCTCAATATCTGGATTTCTCATAGTTTGAGTTGCACCTTTTAAATGATTATTTGCAATAAAAGTACCAGTTCCCCCCAACCTTCTGTGGATATTTGAAAATACTCGCCTGTCTGGTGTTACTCGATTTGGAAAGCGCACCTGATATAATCGCCTAGCTACTGTTGTGTGTCCGTCAGCCAGGCCGTACATGTAATGGTGATCAGCCAATTCGGAGTTAGTAAAATTAGCCATTTTTTCTTACAGCAATAACATCAAAAGTCTTGAAACTAAATAATTAAATAAATGAAGCAATTCAAAGTCATTTTTTTAATTAGAAGTGCTTTCAATTCAGTGAATGCATACAATCGTTTGATAATTTTTTGCTCGAGAACAGTTGGAGATACGAAAAAATTACAGGTGCTAAAAAAGTTTCTAAATCGAACGAAGATGACGAAAATTGATCGTACGCTGATCAGTGGCGTACTGCAAAAATGTTTGAAAGGGCAAAAGGAGGCATGGCCTCGGAAAAGAAAACACCTTGTGAAATTCAGTTAAAATCTAGGGCGTGTAATGAATGAGGCTGTAAAAAATAGTTTGCATTCCAGCTTTGGGCTGAATATCTCAAAAACTGCAGGAGTTTTGAAAAAAAACAATTTTTCCGGAAGTTTCAACACCCTGTAGCTCCGTAACGAAGCTTTTGCGGACCTATCTTTATTCAAACTTTTTTTCTCAAAATTGCACGTTGATTTCCCCCCTTAAGTTGTGACATACTATTATGTAACACTCTGTATATTTTGGCATAATTAATATTTTGAAACTTTCTCATTCACTTGAAAAAAGGAATGAATTTATATTATTCATTGCTTTTTTAATTTGCGTGGGAATTTTAGAACTACTTCCTTTTGAAATAAGTTTTGCTGAAAGGACACCGAATAATTTTAAGAAAATAAACATGAGCAATCAATATTTATCCAGAGGTTAGATTTTGAAATCGATGGTAACTTCTAGTTATGCCTTAGCACTTCTCTATCGTATAAATCGTCTCTAACAGCAACAACCTTTTTCTCTTTAATATATTTGCGTCAATTTTATCAACATAAATATAAATCGTCGTTCGGTCACTTCGACGTACGAGAAATAATTGGTAGGCAATAATTCAAGTGAAAATCCTTAATTAAAGGTATAAATCACAATGGAAATGGGATTTTGGAGTGATTGCAATTACCCTTCTTCCAGCAAAAACAATTATTAAATTGAGATAGCGGTAATGAGAGGCATTAGGCCATTTCCAAGAAGTACAGAGACTTGTACTTAAGGAAGTGGAACCGGCTCTGTAGAAAAACTACAAAATCTACTCGCGTTTTAATGTAATTATTGTGTTTTTGTAATTCATGGGCAAGGAAAGTGCTCTAATGGGTAAAAGTTTCCTTCAATATGTAATTTTTTAACCGCTTTACTTTGTTTTTACTAAGTGAGTCATTTGTTATTGAAAACTATCTGTATTGCTATTCCCTGGCAAAATTGAATTACGTGCCATTTTAGAAGGCCTATCAAAAATTTCTAAGTCTATTGTTCAGGAAATTGAACAGTTGGTCCATTTTCTAGAACGTTTTAGCATATCACACTTCCGGTTAAACCGGAAAATCACATCAACTTTGTAATTTTCTATGGAACTATAACATGAGAAAATGATGATTGCATTCTAAAATCACCTTCAAGTTGTTCAGTTCGAAAAGTATTCCCATTAATTTCACAAGATGAAAAATTTTCGCTACTGGAAAAAATAACACATCTCGAGAACGGCGTAAATAAAATTAATAGAAAGTGTTTTGTGAACTGCCAATTGGAATAGACTCATTCTATCTAAATCTAAATCTATCTAAATCTAAATCTAACCTAGCAAAAATTTAAGATTATCGAAAATTCAATTGCTTGGGCAGAAAAAAGTTGAATACAGGGTGCTTCAACGAAAACTAAACAGAGGCTATATCTACTAAGATATTCATTTCTGATCAAAACACAAAAACAGGTCAATTTTAGTTTCAAGAGGGACATCTATTGTGGTGCAAAACTTGTCTGAAATATCAACCCCCTAAGCGGGGGTTGCAATCCTTCAACATTTTGAATAGGGAAGATGGCTCAAAAGAAAAGTTATATCTTAGTCTACATTACTTTGAACTAATTTCCATTTTTAATTGAAAACTGTAAAAGATACAGGGTGAGCAACTGAAGGATAGGGAGGACTATTTTCCTGAGACTATTCAAGTTTCAGTGAAGTAAAATGGAACAGATCCATGCTGATCAATGGCAGTCATCATCAAGTACCATCCTCCTCTCGAATTTCGACCCCTGGAGCAGGGGTGACCACCCTTGAAAATTTGGAAGAGGGTAGATGGGTCGAGTGATACCTCGAAAGAAAGGTATTATCTTTGTCTGCATTCCCGTGAACGAATTTTCATTTTTGATTGAAAACTGTAGAAGATACAGAGTGAGCTACAGAAAAATAGAGGAGACTATCTATCGCCCTGAGCTATTCAAGTATTAGTGCAAAAAAATGGATCAGATTCATTTCAGATCAAAGGTTGTCACCTTCCGAAACACCATTCACATCTCAAATTTCAACCCCTAGAGCAGGGGTGACCACCCTGTGTTATTTTTAAAGCAGAAGATAGGTCCAGTTATAATCTTCTGAGAAAGGATTTTTGTTTGTCTCCACAATGGTGTGCAAGTTTTCGTTCTTCTTCAAAGTTTCAACAAGATCATCAGGACAGCAACAAATGCCCCATGGTACATAAGCAACGACCAACTCAGGAAGGAAATGGAAATCGCCACACTAGAAGAAATCATCACACCACTAACAACGAAGACAACCGACCAGATGGAAGACCACGAAAACAAGGAGATCAACCAAATAATGGTACTACAACCGAGGACAAGAGGTAAGAGGACATTCCTAGTACAATGGAAGAGGAAACAACAGGCCAGTATAGATGCACCACAACATGAAAGAAGAAGGATAACTAACCAGTAGGACCCCAGGACAAACCAAGGAGATGTAAAATAAGCGAGATGAAGAGGAAAAAGGATAGACATTCGACCCTCACCAAAATTCAAGGATCACAGAGCACAGAGGAGTAAGATTTAGGGTATTATTATATCCTGATGATGCCAACATGAAATGCGAAACGCACGTCGAGTTTTCAAATAAAGTTTTGGCGGAATGGAGTACAATATTCTTAGTATAATTAAATCTGATATTTTTGAATAAATTATTCAAATTTGATGCAGTAGTTCGTCATTTTCAATTAACACTACATAGGTTTATATGTCTCATCCCACTTGAATAAATGACTAACATGACTCAACCTAACCGAAAAACAATATTGAACTTGAAACAGGTAAAAAATCCTCATTCGATAGGACCGACGTTTCTTAACACAAAAAGAATAAAAACAACTTTTATTTCGCTATGTATTTGAAAATAATTTATTTTTGGGCCTCCTGTACAATTTGCGATTTTTGAGGTTACGTTCTGTTAACGGTATCGAAATGTTGAACTGGCTAATACGATGCTGAGAAAATCACTAATGCGGATGGATCTAACAGTTGGATTGTACCACGTCAATCTAGCGAAATCATATGTGCAGAACAAACTGAAACGAGAAATTTCAATTATATAAAGTTTTCAATAAGTCGGTCCCGATCAGGGTGCGAGTATTTTCCCGATTTAGAAACGCAAAAAATATCAAGAATGGATGAAATATGAAATACAAATAATCAAAATGGAGAAGAATGGATTCGAACCGAGAGTTTATTCAAGAATATTATTGTGCGTATAAAACAGAGGCTAGAACAATTGGGTCTTGTGCCCACGCTTTACTAAAAAATATAATTGACGCAGGGCATAGGGAGGAAAATATTAAAATGTACGTGAAACAGTGAGTTTATTGGCTTAAAGCTAATTTGGATGTACTAACAAGGACTCAGTAACGAATTCGCTACAGCATTTCGGTCAACGAACTAGCAGCACTCTGTCCTTCAGGAGACAATAGCAGGTTAATGATATCGTTGATTAATTTATTTCATGGAAATTCATTTTGATTAAAAAAATGATACAATTTTGTCTGATTCCCATAATGGTTATTTTTGATATACACGGCCGGTTTCGACAGGTACGACATTTTCAAGTGTATAGAGCTCACAACTGTTAGCTCTAGACACTTGAAAATGTGAAACTGTCGAAACTGGTCGTGTGTACCAAAAACAAACATTGTGGAAATCAGACAAGAGAAAAGCGTGAATATTTTTTTGCAAAATTTCATTTCATACATTTTTTTCATAACGAGCTCTATCCAAAGTTAGTGTAGTAGATTTTTTTCAAGTTTCACTACGTATTAGTTAGTTGAAGATGGGAACATTATTGTCGTCACCAGTTAATAATGAAGACAAAAAAGTTGAAGTTTTTGAGTATTTTGAAGTGTTTCCACGTGCATCAGCCTCAAATAAGCATGGTATATTTGGATATACCTTATAGCATCATCCACAGAATTACTTAAAATTCTTGTTGCTAATTCTACATTTCACAAGTTGTCAATGAGTAGCTTCGCAAATAATCATGTAAGATTTTCTTTCTTCGACAAAGGAAGATTTTAATTGCCGAAAATTAATTATTTGGGCTGGTTTTTGGACAGGAATAACTTTCATTTCTGAGTAGACTAAAATCCTATTATGAGAAAAAGTAATCGTCAAAATTAATTTACTTTTGTCTGTGAACTGATGGATAAAAATGTTTCCTATTATACTTATGATGAAAAATTAGATGATTCATCGACAATCCAAAGCTGCAGTTGGAGTTGCAGTCAGACATTTAACAATTTACCCCTTAGCTAAATGAATATATTGTTGGTAACAACTTGACGAAAGCCATCCTATCAAATAGAAGACGGTTCGAATTTTCAATGATATGTTTGGAGAAAGAGCTTTCGTGTTAGATTGGGTACTTATCTTTCTTCTACGAAATCGGTTTCGAGTGGAGTCCCCCAGGGTTCAGTTCTTGGATCCATTCTATTCGTCCTATATACTTCTGATCTTCCATCTATCCTACATTCACAATGCTCACATTTTGCCGACGACACTAAAATCTTTAACAATCCAACTACAAATGCACCAACCATCCAGGAATATTTAGACGCTATTTCGAAACGGCCTGATAACTGGTTGTTGCCATTAAATCTCTCGAAGTGTCGAGTACTTCATCTAGGCAAGAACAGCCGTGGTCAGAGCATATTCTCCATACTACTGCGAATGCCAAGCGCATCCTCTTTCTGTTGCAAAGGTCATTTTCTGGATGCGATTTTGAAATGTGTTCTCTATTGTATAAAAAGTATATACATCCTATTCTTGAATTTGGTGGACCAGTTTGGTGCCCTACGCTTATTCGCGATATGCAGGCTCTTGAAAATATCCAGCGACGGGCTATTCGAGTTCCTTATCCGTAGGGTGTCCCACGTCCAAGTTATAGCGAGCGGTTGAATCTGCTCTACCTTCCCTCATTTTCCGATCGTCGCTCTCGAGGAGACCTAACTTTATTTCAAACCGAGTTTTTGGTATATGGAACGGTCTACCCGAGGCTATAGTGGATGGGCTGGGGGTGGATGCCTCCAAGAATGTATTGAACTCCTGGAAAGGTGGTGAAGTGAACTGACTATGTTGTTATCATCCGTTTTCTTTTGTTTCGGTTTGGTTCGGTCTGATTGCGTTTTGCAAAATATTTCTGTTTCTGTTATAATTTAGTAGCACACTGTTAAATTAAATTGAGTATTAGGTTAATCTTTGATCTGTTACACATCACATATTTTGTATTTTTTTCTATTATATAAGTGAGTTTATAGGTTCACATCTGAAATCTTCTGAAATATAATAACAATAATGATAATAAAGATGGCTTGGGCCCCTGAGATCACCAGACCTGATGGTAATGGATTTTTGTCTTTGTGGAACATTGAAAAAGAAAATTTATTCTGAAATTTTAACTTCAAGACATGACTTACATTATAAACTTCAAGTTTCTGTCATGCATGTGGAAGACCTGAGACGTACATCACAGGGTAGTGCGTCGAATAGAAGCATGTTTAGATATGAATGATCGAAAGTTTGTACAATTCTTATGGAACATAGAGATATAAAGTATAGTTGCTTCAATGCCTATGATCATTAGATAATCTTCTTCTTCAATCACTGTCATTTAATCAAGTACACAAGTGTCTTGCTATAAGTTACCAGTAGAAATATCTGAGGAATGGATCAAATCAGCTTTATAAAAGTTTTTCTACAGAGGTTTTTGGGGCTGTTCTCAATTGCTAGGATATTAACATTTCACCACTTCTGGCACTACCGGAAGGCAGCCATCGATTCTCTTATTTCATTGGTGAACCTCCGTTTTCAGGCAGATTTTTTAAGAAGCTCTCCCTATTGCAGCCATGCTTATGGTGAATTTCCGGAGAATCTCGTGATTTCTATACCGATCATGACCCAGTTCCCGAAACCACTCAGTAATAGCCTATATGGTTTTCATATATTTTGTTTGAAAAATTTTTCTTTACATCCCATGACTGCTGAATCAGAGCGAAGGGGTGGAAATTTTTCAAACATCATTGAGAGTGACCTTTTGTTCAAAAGTTTTCCTTTTTGGTTATCTGCACCATAAAAGTAAATTATCAACAAAAGTCTTTATAGTTTTGTAGTTTTGCTAAGCTGATTCCTTAGACAGAAAAACTGTAAATTCAACTTTGTATGAATGCTATGCCGTGAAAGGTTTCTTTATTCCAGATTATGATTCCCCATTCCCCAAAATTTCAAGTGATTCCTATGTGGGCTCCAAGCGAAAACTTACTAAGTCAAAAATTTGTGAAATTGAGGTTTTCATACAACTCAACAAGTGAGGAATGCTATTTTGATTCTGTAATACTCACTATGTCATTTGTAAGTCTAATTTCAAGTATTTCCAATCAATTCCATCTCGTTGAGTCACTATAGCAGATTCGTTCGTATTATATGTATATATATATATATATATATATATATATATATATATATATATATATATATATATATATATATATATATATATATATATATATATATATATATATATATATATATATATATATATATATATATATATATATATATATATATATATATATATATATATATATATATATATTGAAAAGAGAGGATTTACAAAATTTGAATAATTGTATTTACAATAAATACTTATATCTATAATTTTGGTGTGTGTCAGAAAAAACACAAGTATGAGCTCAGGGACTGTAACGGGGAACCATACTATGTATGATTCAATAAACGAGTGAAAAAACCTGAGGAAAAAACTCGTTTCCCTGTCGGTATTGCACTAGAAATAGCTTGTCTGTTTATGTTGTGTTAGTGTCGTGTGTACGTAAAGAGTACCAAAGATTTGTCTGCTTAGCCGCTTCTTTCTCTCGTGCATTCCATGATTTCCAAACGAAGACAAGGGTGAAAGGAAGGGTGTTTGGGACAGGAATCTGTAACAATGGAAAAAGAAAAGCAGCAGAAAAATATTTCAACAATCTTATTCGTCTAAACAAATCTAAAAAAAGATTTTACATAGCAAGCAAGGTCATAAAAAGAACTGAGGAGATAATCAAAAAGTAAATAACCTGCGATATTTCCTCTTTCGCGGAGATGTTCTTCCGTCGCACTGTGAGTCTCCTGAAACATAATCACTTCCTCGTTCTTGCTTGCCGATTTTGAAGTAAAACGCAAAAAACCTTCAATATTCAAACTCAACAAAAACAATTTCCTCTCTGTTTGACCGAAAGAGCCCTGATGGCCAGGTTCAGTCTTCCAAGTGATGCCGATTATGATCTATAGATGTTTTAGAATCATTATGGACCCAATAATTTGGGTTGACATCGCCCATATATTATTTCTTCGTAGAACTTTTTTAATTTAAAGAAAAATTTGCAAAAAATTTTGACAGTCGTTCGAAAAATATGACAAATGACAAAACTCATTAAGTCCCTTAATGAGCGATTTAGTGAGTTTGGGCTTAACGCAAAATTGTCAACCATCTGACTTAGTGATTTCTATTCTGTCGTTAATTCAACCGACATTTGCGGCAAGACAAAACATTGTTAATTAACCTCATAATAATTCAATTTGAGGAGTTGTGTTTGAGCAGTAAAATGACGTATTCTTCAAGATCAAAATTATTATAACTACTTGCGTTAAATGAATTTCCAGCTACTGAGAACTCAAGTAAGTAAATTCTTTTCCATCAATCTTATCCTTAATTTTTGAAACTATTATTTTGAAGACTCTCATGCGGACGGTCCACTCCACATATTGCGTAGAAGGACCTTCAGGTAATGACGAATATTATTGCAGTGAAATAAATAGTGATAATCCAAATGAGGGAACTGTCTCATTTACCGAACTTTCACCAGCATCTCAGTCTGTTCAAAGTCGAAGTACAATATTCCTGTTTCCGAAAAAGGTGAGTCTCAAAATTTTCGGAGAAAAACTTTTCAACATCCTGTTTATATTCTTATTCAATTTTTCCTAGGAGAACACGTAATGCTCTTGCATTACGACGAACATTCAAGAGATGAAAACAATGATGGAGAACTTTTCGTGAACAACTCGATGAATGGTGAGTTTGAAATAATTTTTCCGCCCAGTTATTGATTGAATAGTTTGTTTCTGTTTCAGATCAATGCTCATCACCTGGTTCTGAAAGATCGACTGATCTACTGGGTGAAAATTCGGGCATAGACGAACACTATGAGCAGGAATCAGAAGACTTCTCAGATTCCACCCTTGACACAATACAGAAACAGCAGAAGACAGTGACCTACCAAAAAAAAATATACGATGGAGAAAGGGAAGACCAGAAACATGGAACAAAAATTTGAATAAGAAAAGAATGAGCTAATGAGCTACACAACAAAAAAGGGTAAAGTCAGTGTTCCGAAACTACTAAGAGCAGTCTCTTGCAAAAAATGCAAATTTAAATGCAGTACGGAATTTTCTGACGAAGACCGCATCAAAATTTTGAGTATTGGGGACTCAAATACTATGAACGTAAAATGGATTTCATGCTCAATACCGTTGAGGTGTCTTCTCCCAAATCTCGCAGACTTAGAAAATGGGAAGATAGTTTTCAAAGAGGAAATCCTAAAAATATTTTTTCTCGGAAGACAAATATGAAATAAGAGTTTGCCAGCAGTTTTTCATGAGAACTTTGAGTATCAACAATGGCCCCATAAGCACGGCTATCAAAAGGAGAAAAAGTTTGGGATCATTCGAAGGTAAAAATAACAAAGGAAACCACATGTCGAAAAATAAACAATGGAAGATTCACTATACCCGAAAATTATCGAACAGGTGATATTTAGATCCGAAATTGAACATAAGAAAATGTATGAGCTATATCTTCAATTTTGTGAAGAAAACAATTACAATCCTGTTTCCCACTCAATTCACAGAAAAATATTTGTATCAATTATAATATGTCTTTTTTAAACCAAAAAAAAGAATCAGTGCCAAACATGCTTCCGATACGATTCTGCCAAACGAGAAGAAAAGAATGCAGAAAAGAAAAATATCAAAGCCATATTCAACGAAAAAACGATGCAGCTAAAAGTAAAGAGATTCACAAAAGAGTTGTTTTGAAGACCCAACTTTTGTAACGGCAACATTTGACCTGCAAGCGGTTCTACAAATACCTTCATCGGAAGTGTACAGTATCTATTATACCAGAAAAATTAATTTGTTCAATTTAACAGTTTATGAGTTGGCTCCTTCGAACAGAGCATATTGTTTTGCATGGACAGAACTTAATAGGAAGAGGGGGAGTTCCGAGATCGGATCTTGCCTGAAAAAATGATTTAAAACTTTACCTGCTAATGTAAAGAGAGTAACCCTCTACTCGACTACTTGTGGAGGCAAAACAGAAACCAAAATGTTGCAGCACTTTTCTTATATATGATAAGATCTCAGCTGAATTTAGAATGCATCGAACAGAAATTTCTGGAAAGCAGACACTCCTACATGGAAATGGATTCAATACATAGTGCGAAAGGGAAAGAGAAAAAAATTACTTCTGTCTATAATGTACACGATTGGCTCAACATTTTCGAAAAATCACGATCTAAACGAAACAGAAACAAAGTTGAAGATCCATATCAAGTCAATAATTTTTTTTTATATTAGAGATACTCGCGTAAGGAAACTGAATCCTATTATGGCTCGACAACACCGCGAGTACCTGAAAAGGTGAGACGGTTAATACTTCGCTTGAAGGCTAGCAGATTGTAGTCATGGGGAAATACGTTACGTGGAAGAGAGTTCCAAAATTACGCTGTTCTATGGAAAAAGGCCTTCTGGTATAAAGACGTTCTAGGTGGCATTAGTTTGGCGAGTTTGCCTTGAAGCAGAAACGTAGGTACAATCGTAAAAATCTCCTCGGAGCATCTTCGATAAAAACACCTGTAAAAAAGAGAGAGCTCACCCACTTTCCTGCGATGTTTCAGTGGAGGGATAGAATCTGTAAGAGAACAGTCGCCGATCAACCGAACCGCCCTCTTCTGTATGGAATCCAGGAGTTTCAAGGTGTGTTTAGGGGCAAAACCCCACACGTGGAAACCACACTCTAAAACGGGACCAATTTGAGATTTATAGAGAGTTAGGAGTTGAGTCGGAGTGAAGTATCTTCTGGCATGATACAGAAACCCAATTTTTGAGATGCTGACTTAGCAGTGTTCACAACATTGTCGTGCCATGATAAACTGTCTCCGATGGTTACCCCAAGCATTGTTATGGAGGAAGTGAGTGAGATAGCCTCGTTGTTCATTACTATATCTGGTAAAGTACCGTTAACCTTCCTAGACAACAAACAAACTTGAGTTTTGCTAGCATAAAACTCCACCAGGTTCGCAGAGCCCCAATCGAGAATTGTCTTCAAGTCACTATTTTAGTACACTGTTGCAGATTTATTTCGTCTGTAACTTGGGATGATACAGGTTTTCTCGACCAGAACGATGCGTGGAGGGTTCTGTCGTCCGCAAAACTGTAGATCTTACAACCTGTAACAGTAGGAAAGTCGTTTATATGAAGTAGAAACAGGGTTGGTGCTAGACTCGAGCCCTGAGGTACACCAGCATTAGCGGCAAGTGTGTCAGATGTAACTCCATCCAAGACCAAACTGAGAGATCTATCCGAAACGAATCTTCAAATCTATAGGCATAGGTGTTGGGATAAGCCATATGAGGTCAGTTTGCCTAGCAGACTCCTATCTCTATAGATCTCTTCCACATGTGCGTGACATAGGCAAGTAGATCTCCTGTGGTCCTCTGGTGCCAGAAACCATATTTACAGCTGGTGACTACAAAAATGTTTCCATCTTCTGAACTAACTCATACGAAGTGAAATTTGAAAAAAATTATTTGAATTTCTTGGTGTAAATTGGCATCAAATTTCGATAGAGCTCGTTATTAAAAACAATATAAGATTTGAACGACAGATAAGAAAATGATGTTTGTCTTTGCTCTGCTATTTTCCTATGCACCAACTAAGTCGCCTCTGCCAAATTCTGTATGTTATATGTTATATATATATATATATATATATATATATATATATATATATATATATATATATATATATATATATATATATATATATAACCAGGGCTTTATATAATAATCATGAGGTGATACGTAAGGAAATAAACGTTTATCTCCTTACAGGGATCTTCACATTAGTATATTCAATATGATAATAAAAGAATGCGCCATAAACGCAAGTGGTACAAAATAGGTAGATACACCGATATTGAAATGAAAAATACTCCCCAACCTGGAGTGAATGAAAAATGAATGGAGTTAAGTATGTGTAATAATCCTAAGTGGAAGTGGTGGTAATTTGATATAGGTCACAAATAACTGAAGTGGCTAAATTGTAGAAAAACTGGAATTGTGAACGTAGTGTGAATGAAACAGGTAAGATATGTATGTCGTATTTGTTCCTCATAAGTCTAAACTTATCTGCAGGTTATTAATGAATTCTCCTTTCCCTCTTGGTGCTGGAACCCATCAAGAGGTCTTGGAGATTATGGATTATGGAGCACAGGATTTCGTCGATCAGGATCTTTTCAACCCAAAATAAGGGCGATTTCAGAGGAACTGAATGAGAACTATACTCAAGTATAAGAGGCCTGAAATAGGTAACCAGTTGGATGTCTGCCATAATTCTAATATTTGACTCACCTTAGAAGCTGTGCGGCCTAAAGTGCGTTTGGTTAACAACCAGCTTTTCTTTACTCTTTATTCCAAACTTACGACAATTGACAGGGAAACCTATGCTTTATTTCAGAGTGAGAAAATACAAAATGACAATAGACTAGTTCAAATTTAAGATAGAAGATGACATTTGTCATTGATTTAGTCCTACTAATACTGTTTGTTTGCAACCATAGAGGTCTCAGGATTTTAACCATCAGATTTAGTGTAATGATTCAAAATTGAAGATTTTACCAAGGAAATCATATATTTTTTATTATTCCGAAGAACAGCAACAAGAACAAATTAAGCTAGTTGGCATCTTTATACAGGGTGTTCCGAGGCTCTAGTTTATTAGCATTTTGGGATATTTAGATGGATGCTTTGAAATGAAAGCAACATTTAAATTTTTTTCGTAAACAAGACTTCAACAAAATTTGACCCTAACCTAAATTTCATATGACATCGTGTTTATATAGCTTTTTAGGATTCTCAATTATTCATTCATTACTTTTTCCATTGAAAATCTGTTGATAAATAGGTGACAAAATTATGTTTCATCGAGTTAGCCATGAAGCAATTGGTAAATTCAAAAATGCTCCAAGAAAAAAACCGAAAAAATAATAATGTTTGAGGTTTCTATATTTTGAAAGATAATTGACGTTCAAAATGTCGACATTCAGCGACACGTATTTCTTATTTCATTCTTCAGGAGATATGCTCAATTCGATTGATTTAAAAACAACATATCTGTAAGTTTCCTCCTAAGAAAGATCTGAGGAACGTACAGACCACCTTATCATGGGCGAAGCATTTGCGATGAAGTTAGTTTGAAACCTGTCCTAGAGTTCCTTTAGTATGAGGAAATTGTGACGGGTGCTCCATCTTGCTGCCACTACATTTTTTGTCTTTTATCTGTTTTTTTGCCAGAAATTAAGGTAACAGGTTTTGTAGAGAGTGCAAATACCTTTCTTCCATCAGAGTATCTTCATAGAAGCAGGTAGGATCGAATAATCCTTCCATTATATTTTCCACACCAATTACATTGACACTCCAAATGCGTTGAAATCTTGTTTCCATCACCCAATGAAGATCAACTGGAGACCAATAATATTGGAATTATGTTTGTTGATAAGATTTTTATTTTGGAACTTGGCTTAATCATACCGAACTTTTTTTTCCAGAAAGGTTGGATCATCTTCAAGTTAACATAATACGCTTATAATTAATTGAAGACGTTTGTCAACATCACTCTTATAAAGCCCTTGAACCAAATGAATTCTATATGGATAATATTTGCAGTGTGAAATACGTTTAACGGAACTTTCAGTTCCGTTCTTATTAATACATAAGACATGAACTTTACATACCCGAAAACATTTACGGTATTTTTTTCTGGTACGTATTGGTCCTCTGGCATTCTTTCAACTTTCAGTCGGGAAGTGGCCTCGCCGCAAGACGCGTTTTAAGTTTGCAAGTGTGTTTTCATTTGGTGTTGGACGGTAGGAAAAGCGAATATTGTTCCAACAAAATATCTCAAAACGTTAACTAACTAGAGTCTGAAAGGAATCAGTTGGGAACACCCTGTATATACCAAAAATTAAGAGTTCATGGCAATTTCGTGTTATCCTTGACTAAAATTCCTCCACGCAATTGCATTTTTATCGCGGTTGGCACGCTGCAGTTCATATTTTTGCAATTATGGCGGCGATGTGGCATATTGATCATCCCATTAATAAATTAACAAAGGTCCAATTAAAAATATTCGGCGGGGTCTTGGTGCATGTACTGCTTAAGAATTCCATCATCTGTAATTCAAATATATTCCAGACAACGGCATAATTGACTGGGATTGCATTGCGTACAATGAGTCGGTTAGCGAATCGGTAATGTCACTTATACAGGTTGTGTCTTGAGGATATAAAGATACCAAAATGGCAGTAGTTAAAATGTTCGATGATTTTGAATTTCGTTTTGAATTGATCACTCTGGAAAGGATTCAGAGTTGGGAAACGTAGTGGCCACTTCTCCATTCATTTCAGGGTAATATATTTCATTAATTCGATTGAAAGAGAGAGTTATCAAAATTTGAAGACTCATGTATTATATGATAATGCCAAGTTTTGATGTGCGTCAAAATACCCGTCACAAACAGCTTATCAGTTAGGTTAGATCAGAATTATTATGCCCCAGTTTCATATTTATTCATTCTCTTTATCTTACAACTTTTAGAATAGAGTTTGCTTGGTATGTGGGCCAAGTGCTACACCGCTTCAACCCAGTGTTCTTTTATAGCACATTCTGGACTTGCATTCACAATTATAAAAGAGAGTACTTGCTGGCCTAAGATGAGCTCCTTCAGTGTTGCTTTGTGAGATCCACAAGTTTGATGATGTCCTATGGGCATTCGCACCTGCAATTATAATAATTAAGAGACCTTGAGTTGGTATTCGTTTCTGTAGATGCATTTTCAATGAGCAATACTGCCACAAGTTTCGTAGTCTCAACACCATCACGTACTGGCAATAATATTTTATAACTATCTCATATTTAAATTCAGTTTATTGATTTTATATTTATTGTAACCACAAAGGAAAATATTTCAGTTTTCTAAAGTGATTATGGTGAAGCGTCAAGTGATACTTGGGTCGAGAATAAGCTCCAAGCAGGGAGGAAAGTAACTGGAAACGCAAGCCGACCTACTTCAAGTAGTGATTTTTCAGGTGAAATGAAAAAAATTTGTAAAATTCTTCTTCTTTTCAATATATGGCCTTTCAAAGTCGAGTCATAAAATGGGGAATTTACCACATCGTTCAATAAGTCCTGAGACTAACCCAGAAATAGTGCTAGTAGAACCGAACTGGCTACATTTACCTAGAGTGCGAGTCTTTACATGAAACATGTAAAAATTTCACGTCGATCGGACCACAAACAGCAGAGTTATCTAGGTCAGAGTAAAGTTACTCTGTAATTTGTTTGAGAAATGGAAAAAGCGAGTTTATCGTGTTGATAAAACATTGTTTTCAATGGTAAAAAAACCGTAGAAGCCTAGTAACGGCTTGAAAAATGTTACCAGACTCCTCTCGATTCAAACCAACGGTTTGTCGTTGTTGAGTTTGAACGTGGTCATACGGACACAAATGATGCGGAACCTTCGGGTAGGCCATTAGCCTTTAGCCGTCACACCAGAAAATGTGAGTGAAGTGTTAAAAATCCTAATGAAAAATCGCAAAGTGAAGATTGTAGAAATAACACAGATATAAACTGGAAGAGTATTTAAATTCCTTCGTAAAAAATTGAGAATGATAAAGGTTTTTTCCAAGTGGGTGCCGCGATTGCTTTCAGTGGAACAAAAACAGCAACGAGTCGACGATTGAGAGAGCTGCTTATCGCTATTTACTCGCAATAAAAAGGATTTCCTGCGTCGATTCGTGACCATGGATGAAACATCATTTCACTCCGGAGTCGAATCAGCAATTATCTGGGAGGCGCATGGCTGGCGAAAGCCGCCCAAAACGCAGCAGTCTGCTGGCAAATTCATGGCGTCTGTTTTTTGGGATACACATGGCGTGATTTTCATTGACTACCTAGAAAAAGGTAAATCGATCAACATTGATATTGACTTGTTGGTACGTTTGAAGGAGGAGATCGCTGCAAAACGACCGCACATGAAGAAGAAAAAAATTCATTTTTCACCAAGACAATGCACGATGCCACAAGTCCATGAAAACAATGGCAAAATTGAACAAGTTGGGCATTGATTTGTTTACCACCCCCAGTATTCGCCAGATTTAGCCTCCAGCGATTACTGGCTCTTTGCTGATTTCAAAAAAATACTCCAGCGAAAAAACTTTGGCTCGAATGAGGAAGTCATTGCCGAAACTGAAGTAAAGGATGAATCTTTCTATAAGCATGGTATAGAAATGTTGGAAAGGCGTTCGAAAGATTGTATCACTCTAAAAGGAGATTTTATTGATGAATAAAAATTATTTTTGAAAAAAAACTGTTGTTTTCGTTGTCAGTTTCGGGACTTATTGAATGACGAGTTACTTCTTTCTTTGCAAACGAAGAAGGATATCAAGTCGATCTTCACAGTTTCTTTCCTCATATATATATATATATATATATATATATATATATATATATATATATATATATATATATATATATATATATATATATATATATATATATAGATTTTTCATCTACGTTCCCATTTTCATGATAAACAGAGAACGTCTAAATTACATGATATTGTTGTTGCCTCAGATTATAAATTATAATCTAACACCTCTGAACTTGACAATGCAAAAGGTAGATTTTGATATATTTGATGATAATTCTAAAAGAGAAAGTTGGATGCAGAAGGAATTACAGGGAAAGCACCCTAAAGAATTGAAAAATGATTATATCGATGAAATCGCATCGAATAAATGATTAGTTTCTGGAGAATTGTTTGCTGAAACAGAAGGCTTGGCAATTGCGATCCAGGATCAGGTTGTTTTCACGAGGAATTATAGAAAACACATCATCAAACAAAATATAGATGATTCTTGCCGTAGATGTTTCTGTTCTTCAGAAACAATTTTTCCTATATTATCATCTTGCTCAGTCCTTGCTTCAACAGATTATTTAGAAAGACATAATTCCGTCGCTAATATTATTCATTTTAATCTAGAAATTAAACATGACCTAATTCCCAAAAAAAAATTTTACAAATATGAACCTGAGATTATTTGTGAAAATGACAAATATAAACTTTATTTTGATAAAACAATTCTTTGCAACAGAGCTGTAAAACACAATAGACCAGATATCATTCTTAATGATAAAAAGAATCAAATAACATATATAATTGATATTGCTATACCCGACACACATAATATACAAAATAAATACAATGAAAAAATTTCTAAATATATGATGCTTGGCGACGAGATTAAAAAATGTGGAAAATGAAAAAATTTTTATTCTACCGATTATTATTTCCACAAGTGTTATTCCTAGGAATCTTCACAAAAGTATTGAGATTTTGAGTCTGAAGAAAAATTTGTTTGTCATCAAATCTTGTAATATTCTTCGTAGGTTTCTTTCCGAAAAAATAATGAGGTAGAGTCATAGGTTTTCTCTTTAGTTGATACTGCTCAGAATCTCATTTCATATTTTATTTATTTCTTTATATAAATGTAATATAATTAACTGACAATTTTATCATATTTATATTCAGAGCAGTATTCTATTTGATGGTTCACCACTTCACACAAAGGAAACTATTAATGAGTAACATTCAGTGTTACTTGACGTACACTGGATTTTTCCGGTGAGAAAACCTCTGACACTACTCGTTGGTACATTGATATCATTGTCTGATGATGCTATAGTATGTACATATTCTGGTAGATTGATATATTCTCATTTATTCATCATTCATATTCAACATTTAACGTTATCCTAATATATAATTATTCCAGGATATGTATTGCAATGGTATTAATTACCGGGTGGTGGATTTATATTTTTCATGAAATCAGTTTGATTGCATGAACAGATATATGGGCAACTCGGGGTGAAACCCCTATATATATATATATATATATATATATATATATATATATATATATATATATATATATATATATATATATATATATATATATAAATTGTTTGAAAATAATAAATGTCATAATTATTTATAAATTATGAATAATCATTGTCTTAAACCCCATTTTTCTGAAAAAGTTTCTTATATCCTATCATTGATAGTTTTCAAATTTTTATATATTTAAATAACGTTTTGTTATGGTTTCTGTTTAGAAATAATGACTTTATGAAATACAGGTTTATTTTATTCAATTTCTTATGAGCAAATGATAAAACAATATTATGATAGATATAAGGTGTTGAAAATGCCCTCCCTCAGCATTAATGATTACTTCACATATTTTTCTAAGAAATTGGCGAATCCTTTCAAAACTTTGAAGACTTTCTAATGGTTTCGCAGCCATCTAAAATCTAATAACATTATTTATTGGTGAACGATAAATTTTTGATGACATCAAACAAGAAATCCAAGCTGTTTAGATCGAATGATCTGTCTAACCAGGATTCAGGTCCCAGGCGCCCTATTCAACAGCCTAGAAAATATTCATTCAAATGTTAACGAGTCTTCACACTTGAATGGGCAGATGCGCCGTTATGCATATACCACATATTACGGCGAAGCAAAAGGGGTATATCTTTCAAATGTTCCGGTGAAAACTTCAGATTTTCGGATTGATATTAAATAGAAAAAATAGGGCCCTAATAAAAAATCATGTAATATTCAGGCATTAAATGAAAATCCGTCCACCTTCTGTGGTGGCTTGTGGATTATCCTCCATCCAGAAATATTAGCTGTGGAAATTCATAATACAAAGTTTGTCTTCTTCTGTGAGAAGAAAATCCGAATATTAAAGAGCTTGAACTCTTTATATGTGGTTGTTACAGTTGTTCTTCAAAATCTTCCAGACGGTATTATGATTTACGGCTAGATCCGCTACTATTTTTCCTGTATTCGTTTCTGGACGTTCTTCACTAATATACAGGAGTTGTTCCATATATCCTTCAATTTTAGGTGATCGATGTCTTCCAATCTGAGGAAGGTCCGTGCCAAATTTGGAGCCCCTAGCTCGAACGACGGAGCCATTAAGATTTTTCGAAAATTTTCGCCGAAACGTCGTTGAGAGCGCACAGAAAGTCGAAACGACGAGATTTCTTCGGAATCGGGAACTTCTGTCTTTCGGAAGGCGATCTGAACGATCTAGGGAGCGAAAATTCAAAAAAAAGGCCCGAAAAAGCGAAAATAAAAAAGGTCTCCGATTTTTTGCGAGTGGAGGGGATAATATCGTCGGATTTTTATGTCTATACAATTTTTTCCATCGCGTTCGATCGTTTCAAAACCTGGACAAAGAGCAAGCCTCGAGTTTCGCATGTTGCGCCGCAATAGTTTCATTCCCGTTATACGACGGGAAAACTGGAAAATCTTCGATGCAACGACGGGCTATCGGCGGACTTTTGCAAAATTTCGCTCCAATTTTCTCATTCCGAATATCTCTGACGGCCAGAAATTAACTAACTGTCGAGCTGTCAAAATAAGTGGTTTTCTTGCATCCGTCCTACTTATACGGGGTTACCGGGAGAATGAATTCTGGTGTCGAACCATTGCTACATATTTCGAGATTAGTTTCGCGAAGAGAAATCGTTACTCTACGACTTAATTTTCGAATTTGTAACAATTTTTGAGACCTAGAATCTCGAGAAAAAGAACGGAAACACGGGGGTGGAACCAGTCACTCTCCTACAGTCCCTTAGATCGCTATTTAATGTCGGAAGTGAGCTTTACCAACGTGTACAATTTAATGCTCTCTCTCTTTTGAATGTAAATATTGAGATGGAAATAGTTAGTAACTTTTATTTTCACCAACATAATTTCGGTACTACCAACATCTAGAATATAGTGCTCTCTCTCTTCTGAGTGACAACCGAATTTCAATTAGTCTTATATTCGATCTGTCAAAATAAGTAATTTCGAATTTTAGTTAAATGAAAAGTTTGACGAAACTTGAATAAACTTTCAGAGGTAAGTGAACGTAGTTTGATGTTTATTTTATCCATTTTAATGTATATTTTGTTTGAGGAAAGAAACGACAAATTTTCAAAATTCATAAATTTAACATTTTGTGGTTATTCTAACCTAAACAATGTGATTCAAACGGAATGCTATAATAAAAAGGAATTAAGGAGACTTACAATAATGTTTGAAAGGTAAGTGAATGTAATTTAAGGTTTATTTAAGTATTTTAATGTATATTTTTTCAGCATGCTCAAGAAATGTACTCAGAATTCACTTATTTCATTTTTCTTTCATAGTTATTTTAACCTCTATGCGTTGAAAAATGTCCTGGAATTACTAGGATTTCTCAACGAATCAATTGGGGGATCTTACGAAATGATGGGATATCCTTTGAGTTGCTATTAATAGGTATTGAGCTCTTTTGTATAATAATATTTTTTCTGGAAGGAACTCGATAAAGTTTTCGTTAGGTCATTAAGAGTATGTATCATATAAATATTGAAAGCTATCCATTAAAGGCTATATCTGAATTAAAATATTTCATAATTTCAATAAGACCGTGCCATTTCAAATTGAATTTTCGTTTCAGTTTATTCAAGAGGAAGTATGTTTCTATTCTACAATTATCCAAATGTAAAAGTAAATGAGATTTAATGTGTTTGACAATGTTCATGTTTGAACCAAAGAAAATAAGATCTCAAAATTGCACAAAAGGTAATTATTGTGAGTTCCTTCCTTCATAACTCATAGTCACTGTTTCTCAGGAAATTTCATCAAGGTTATATTTGTCAATTTTATGATGACAGGAATTCCTCATTGATTTAAAGATGAAAGTATCTCTGTTATAAGTGTCTGATAATGGAAAACATAATGGTCAAATATGTAGAAGTTGCCTACGAAGTTTCATTTTGTACAACCACAACTTTTAATTAAGATTTATGAAAGCCACAGGAAATATGCTGCTGATTATGTGAATCGTATTTTGGAAAAATTCAACTAGTACTTGGAGAATGCTATGCAATTTGACAATTTTCGTTATAGGTAGTTCTTCTATAGGTATTTTATATAATTGTGTAAAATGAGAACGTTCATCACGTAATATGGAAATATGAAGTTGTTTTAATGCAATTTCTTCTTTCATTTTCATTTCATAATATATTATAAAGTTTCACAAGAAAATGAATTGAAGAGAAGAAAAATTGAAGAATAGAAATTTCAATTAGTAGAGAGCAAGTTTATAAGAAGCTGACTGTTCGAAACCATTTGCCAACTCGACAGTTAAGGATCTAGGAAATTAACAGTTAAAAGAAAGATTTTCACTGAAACTGATAATAGTTTACATCATTATATTGTATATGAGGGTCCATAATGTAATTTACAAATTTATGGATCTCATTTCTACTTTCCACAAGAACACTTCAATTCAAAAGATATTTGTTTTTCTGGTAAGCAAATTGTGTGAATGTTGGTTAATTTGAATTTATACAAAATAGCTACGTATAGGCATTCACATAAGGTGACATTTCTATGTATTCAGTAGTGTTTCTTCATTTGATGACTAATTTCTTGCTTTTATCTTTTGGATACTCCTAAGAAATTTTAATTTGAGAAGAACTTTCATTTTCTATTTCATTAATATATTTGAGAAGTACTTCTTCCATCTTGCTATTTTAAGCTCATATTTCTTGTTTATTAAAATTCATGAATCTTATTCGATTATTATCTGATCTAATACAAATTAGAACTGTTGAATAAAAATTAAAACTTTGAAACTATAGATCTGCATACATGGATCTGTCTGAAATATACATTTGATACTTTTGGAACTAAAATTTGGAATATTGTGAATTAATAGTAATATCATTGATGATTGAATTTCTATGCCTAAAGGGTGATTGAACAATTTGTTTTTTTTAATCAATATTGGAATGTTTTTAATTTCATCTTATGCTAGCTCAATTGGTGAAAGTTGAGATTTTCAAATTGAATGTATCTCTTTGAATTGGGATAGTAGTGAATAGTGTTGAAATTTGTGTGGTTGATGAGTCAGTATCCATAAAACAAAAATGGAAACTGCGTTACCCTAAGGATGACTGAGGCAATTTATGAGTTCCATGTAACATAAGGAACTATTAAGTATAAATATGAATAATGAAGTGAATATAATGAGGCGTTCAGTATAGATAGAGTTGGATATAAAAAGGCGTTCAGTATATTTGGGGTTGAGTATATTAGGCGTTTAGTATATAAGGCGTTCAGTATATTAGTCTTTTAGTATATTGGCTATTTGGATATAAAAGGTGATCTTAATGGCCTCACTAGTTGATATTAAACTCGAAATTCCCGGTTACATAAAGTGTTGCATGAACGGTAGCTAACGATTTTTCATTTGGTTCGTTGTAGAAACATGTATACCAGCGTATGACCATTTCCATGAGATAATCCGTACACATACTACATGTCAGCCAGTTCATGATTAGGATATGGAAACATCTTATAGTATAAAGACACAAATTTGAATTTAGTTTTCAAAGCGACCCTTTGGTCGTATAATATTTGGCCTCTTCTCTTTAGAAGTTCCATACCATACAAAAATTATAATCATTGCCAATAATAATGAATGACATCAGCCTACTTGATTTCTTCTGATTTCTTGTTTGTTGAAATTCGTATGTAGGCGGACCAAAAATTTTCTATTTAAGAGTGCGTCAGAAAAAAATGTCGGATTTGAATAGCCCGCAATTTTAATTTTATTCTGTTGGCAACATTTTTTTACCGTTTTCTGCTATCTGTTATCCTTGAGGCTATGTTTATCATATATGACATATCTTTTTGCTCTAGGTTACGTAGTGTTAGTGTAGTTTCATCATGGACAGGTTCAGTACAGAACAACGATTTCTGATTGTAAAACCTTATTATCGAAGTGGTGAAGGTTTCACGGTGACTATTCAGAAATCAGTGATGTCCTTAGCCCTTACTTCTCCGATTCACAATTAATGAAATGTGCATTGCTTTCTAATCACTTCTGGTCCATCTTGGATCGAATGAACATTTAGATTCCAACAAGACTGTTATGTATCAAAAGAAACAATAACTTCACTGCAAGAGAAGATCACAGACAGACTGATCACGTTAAAAGGAAACCAAGTCTACCCAGCTCGAAGTTGTGACTAGACACCATGTGATTTTTTCTTATGGGTCTCAAGTTCATCAGAACAATCCCCATAATCTATTGGAACTAAACAAAGAAATTCTTATTAACTCATTTACGAGGTTTATGACTAAATGTGTAATAGAGTGATGACTTATTTCACCGAGCGGCAGCGTGCAAGGCTAGTAGAGAGAACTCAAGCCTGATAACGTATAAACTTCACAGAGTTCTGATATGGATGAAATGTTTTTATCGTTTCTTTAAAAAAAAACTTATCTGACGCCAAATTGAATCCGGCGTTCGTTTTGAAGCATCGAATTTGGGAAAATAATTATCTTATGGTCAAATTATACTTTCAGAAAAACGAGAGTTTTAAGCTGATTTCTTTTACCGCTTACGAAGAAAGAACTAAAAATCTTATTTTGTCTCCACTTAGAACAGCCATACCTCGAAAAGAATTGAGGAAAAAAAGTGTTTTGGAAACTATTTCTCATATTTGCTGAGAAATCACCATGTGAAGTTTACTTGAGGAATTCTTCTCCTTTGAAACTTCTTGGAGACCAAGTTTAATCTTCTGCCAAGGCACCTTTTATTTTTTTCTTGTGGGTTACATAAAATTACAAGTTTCTCAGAACAGACCACGTAATCCATTGGTACTAAAACAAGAAAATCAACGTTTCATTGACGAAGTTGTTGGGGAAGTGTCTGTTAGGGTGATGACGTATTTCAAGTACCGAGCGATAACGTGTAGGTCTAGTAGAGAGGGCACAAGCCAGACATCATTATTCACGTATAAACTTGAGAATCTTCTGATGTTGAACGAAATGTTTTCATCAATTCTTTTCAAGAAGGAAATTGGTTTGGGCTTGGGTAAATAATTATTTAGATAGTCAAATTATACTTTCCGAATCACGAGAAGGGGTTGCCGATTTCACCCATCACCAACTCCAACCCCCAACCCCCCCTTGGATGAAAGAAAAATTGAAAAAGCCCTTGCTGAGCTGAGAATTACGGCATAGTTATAAGTTGATTATTTTCCGCTTACGAAAGAAAAACAAAATTCCACATTCTACATCTGTACTTGGAACCATATCTTGAGAATGAGAGCCCTAAGTAAAAAAGTTTTTCACTTCGATTTCAATACAAGAAAAAGATTTTTATCAAACTGAACATTCTACCAGAATTTATTGATACGTGTAGGTGCTCATTAACTTTTGAGGTATACATTTCGGATACGGTCGAAGACATTGAAAAAGCTCTTTCTTTATCTCATTTTTCCAGGAAAAAGAATCGAAATTCAGTCATTCATTTTATTTTAGCGGTTACCGAGCTTGTAGTTCACAGACATCGAATTGAGAACACTCGGTACACAATTCGAGAAACTTGTTTCATCAAGTAATATATTCATTTTTCACTTTCATATTTCACCCGACGATAGAAAAGTATAACGCATACCAAAGAATTCAAATCACTTTTTCTAGCAGGTCGGACTTCTTATGTAAATATCTCAAATATGCGTGTCGAAGAAACCACATCAACCATATGAGTTTTTATAATGTTTATTTCTGTTTTTATGAAACCGCTCTTACATATATTAGGTGACATTACATCAAAATTCTAGTTTTATCAGAGACTTGTATCTTGATGTCAGGACATTGTCTGATATATGAATTTAATGTAAATTTTCTGGTTCTATGAACATAATTCTGATTTATTTTGTCACTGATTCAGAGCTATACCGTGAAGAAATTTGAGTAATAAACAAACGTATATGAGAAAATATACACCTCAAAAATATCTAGGGAATGCTAATAGCTATCAATAACGTTTCAGTTACGTAAATGTGTTTCGCTTGACACTAATAATAATAGAAAAAAAATCCAGAATAACTGAGTATATAGGGTGTTCCAACGAAATTTGACCCTCACTCCTGTAACTCAGAAGAAGGCAGTGTCCGCGGAAAACGCTGAGGGGGACCATTGTTCACGCCGACTTTGAGCATGTCAGATTAACTACCTAGTCCTATCGGCGTTGTCGAACTTCACGACGGTATTTTGGAACCAAGGGGCTATGTATGAACTGCACGACAAAATGGGAAACGAACTGTACAAAAATGAAGGTTCTATTTCGTCGACTAAGTAGGTACAAGAGATAATAAAGTCATTGAGATTAGATGGCCCATCAGCATACTTTGAGGAAACCTTGACTTGGTTAAAATTGGCATAGAGTATTGTGTTAGTCACGTTCAAAAATAAATTCAGTAATTTGATGAAATATTGACTCAATTGCACTGGGAATAATACAACAACCAGGAAAAATTTAGGGTCCTCTAAAATAGTAAATATTGAAATATGCTTAACCTGATTTTTCCTAACACCTATCCTACTAACCTATTCAATTCAAAATTATAAATTTAAATTAGGTTTCAGGTTCGGTTAGGTTAGTTAGGTTTGGTTTGAAGAGATTTCCATTCAGGTATAAAATGGCATTACGTGCAGTTCGTACTATAAATTTTGAAAAAAATTGCCAGAATTCGTTTTTACCTGTATCCTTCCGAGGGTTTTGTCGCGCAGCTCCTCTATGGCCAGTCCTATCACCCCTACCTACAAAATCATCATACGGTGTAATTACATTGAGTGGCACATCGTTAGAAAGCTATCTATTATCTATACGAATCGACCACTTTTACGAGTTAAATTTCCGATACAGAGATTTCCAGCTGCAAAAAGAAATTCGATATACTCACCGGCAAAACAATTGATCAAGCAGAAATTGTCATCTGCATTGACACTCTGATTTATGGTTCGATATCCTTGAATTTTGGATAGGTTGATTATTTAACTTCAATATTTAATATGAGATTATTCAACTTAGAATCACATTTGATATTGGTAATGTATGAAAATGCATTTTAAATAATGATTTACGAAGGAATTGCCATATCGTCGACTTAACACATGGAGATCGCCAGCTGATGAACCAAACACCACTTAGAAATCAGATAGATTACTTTCTGATTAATAAGCGTTTCAGGAACTGCATTAAAAAGGCCACAGCGTATCTTAGTGCAGACATAGGGTCAGACCACAACCTCCTAGTTGCCAAAATTGAAGTTAACCTAAAAACTATTGAACGAAGAATACGAACACCTAAAATAGACAACACAAGACTACAAGATAGCGAAACGAGGGACAAAGCCATAGAAGATTTAAACAGCAAACCTAATGCATTGACGGGATCCTCATCTAACAATGTAGACATGCAATGGAATCGACTTAAAAAACGATCAATAAGGTATGTCTGCAGAACCTGAACACAACTGCGAGTATTAAGAAGAAGAGATGGATGACAACTGAAATCCTTGAACTGGTGGAAAAGAGACGTTCGGCAAAAAATGGGGCAAAACCTATAGACAACTGCAAAACTCAATAAAATAAAAGATAAAATTGGCGAAAGAGAAATGGATCAAAGAATTGTGTGAGGGGATGAAGAATCTAGACTCTAAACAGAACATTTTTAACATGCACAAGAAATTGAGAGAAGTATCCGGAACATTTAAGAAACAACCACCACCGATGCTAACAGATGAAACAAATAACATAATTTTAAATGATGAGGAGAAACATCGATTTTGGGAAAACTACATCACAAAAATTCGGAGACGACAGACCTGAAATAGATATGGCAACAATGTCAGAAGGACCGGAAATAATTAAATCAGAAGTAATGCATGCTCTAGAGTTGGGTGAAAATAGAAAAGCAATTGGACCAGACAATATCCTAAAATGGATAAATGAAGAGAACCTAGACCTCATTGGTTGCAATACCATCTACGACACAGGCATACTTCCCAATGCTTGGCTAAAGTCAACCTTTGTACCCATCCCTAAAAAACAATATCCTAAACAATGCAAAAGACTACAGGCTGATAAGTATTACCAATCACTTGCTGAAAACATTCCTGCGAGAAATCTACTACCCGCATCAGGAACAAATGTGAACAAGACTTAGACGACAGGCTTCAGGAGTGGGTTCGGAACACGCGAGGCGTTGTTTGGTATAACTGTACTATTGCAGAAATGTCGCGATCAGAGAAAATACTTATTTGCATGCTTTGTCGATCATGAAAAAGCATTCGACAGAGTACGGCACCAAGACCGCATTGAAATGCTACAGAGAACTGGAGCTGACACCAAGGACATCAGAACAATAAAAAATATATATTGGAACCGAAAAGCCAATATTAGAATAGGAGATGAACTTTCGAGGGATATGAACATCAACAGAGGAGTTCCCAGGGGTGTGTATTCTCACCCTTACTTTTCAATCTATATGGAGACCAGGGGTGTGTACTCTCACCCTTACTTTTCAACCTATATGCAGACCAGATTTTCAAGGAAACCATAAAAGAAACTGAAATAGGAGTGAAAGTAAACGGAACACCAATCCACGCCATAAAATATGCAGACGATACGGTTTTACTAGCTGAAAATATAGGGGACCTCCAAGAACTACTGAACAAGATCAACAGCATCAGCCAGAAAATGGGGATAAATATAAATGTCAATAGGACCAAATTTATTGTATTCAGCAGACAAAGTCATAATGAAGCAGAATTACAACTGAACGGCAAACGGATTGAGCGCGTGAGACAATTTAAACATCTGGGAGCTCATAATGTATTACATTATATGGAGTAAAAGCTTGGTAATAAATAATAAAATAAAACAAGTTTTAACTATCACTAATTTATTGATGTAAAGAATGAGAAAATTTTTACATTGGTTGGACCGGTTTCGGACATACGTCCATTATCAACAACAAGCTAATGAAAACTGAATACTCATGTACAATACAGGAATTACCATCAATAAAATGCTAGTAGAGGTCACAGTAACTTGAATAATAGTGATTGGTAGGTAATTAAGTCTACCTGGTCGTTAAGGAGCTTAACCCTTTCTACCCTACATGCCTTGAAAATTTCCATCGATTCAAAGAAATTGAGTTTATAAGATTTATCACAGGAATGAAGAATTTTTAGCTGTTGAAGTTCTGGAAAAGGATGACAATCATTCAGACAATGTGCAGCTGAAGCTGAATCATATTTCTGGTGTAGGAATGACCGGAAATGTCCTTTATATCTAGCCTTGAAAGAGCGTCCGGTTTGACCTATATAAAAGGAATTGCACTCAGAACATGTTAATTGGTATACTCCTGATTTGTCGAATTTATCAGTTTTATCTTTTGTGTTGAAAAGCAGGCCTCAAAATTTGCTAACTGGTTTGAATGCAATATGATTTTTTTTACTATCAGACAAAACTCTAGTAACCTGTTCTGACGTCTTCCCAAAATATGTTAGTGACATAAATTTTTCGGGCTTTTCTCTCTTGGATTGGGGATATATCATGTTGAATGTGTTGTTGCGTATTTTTCGATTAATTAAACTCTCTATTGCTTTTATATCGAAGCCGTTGATCTCTGCTATTAACATAATGGTGTTAAATTCTTATTTTCGGTCCATGTCCGATAAATGTAAAAATTTTGTCGTTCTTTACATCAATAAATTAGTGGTAGTTAAAACATAGCAACTTGTTTTATTTTGTCGTTCATTATGAATATCAACTATCACGTAGTTCAGGCTTCATCGATCAATTATTAGAAGCTTGATCTCTGAAGGTCAACACATTGAATAAATTGGAGGCTTTTGAAATGTGGGCTCATAGAAGAATGCTCAGAATCCCGGGGACAGCTAGAAAAACTAACACAGAAGTCCCTAGAAAAGCAGGATGTGACCGTGAGCTATTAACAAATATCAAATGTAGGAAGATTAGCTATCTTGGGCACATATTACGTGGATCCAAGTACAAACTACTACAGCTTATAATGAAAGGAAAGATAGAGGGACGTAGAGGAGTCGGCAGAAAACAGATATCCTGGCTTAAGAACATCCGAGATTGGACGGGAATACGATGGGCGGAACAACTCTTCAGAAAAGCGGAAGATCGAAATGCCTTTGCAGAAGTGATTACTAACGTCAGGGAGACCAGACACAGCACATGAAAGAAGAAGAAGGTTAAATCGTTGTGAAGAAATTCCGAGCTACATTTTGTCATGGAGCTACACTTCATTACAAAGCAACATTTATTCTCAATGACGGTCAATGAATTCGAGATTTCGAGACTTCTATTCATGGCGCTATCGCTTTATTTGTAAGAAATATACCAGAATTCATACCAAGCTTCATAAATTTCCAACGCACCACGAATATCATAATTTTTTCAGGTGAGAGCGCTATAAAGAATGCGAATTGATAAACATAACTTTTATGTCATTTTGACGAAAACTGGTACAGATCTAATCTAACCTAACCTACAACATCATCATAAGGTATAATTACATTGAGTGGCACATCGTTGAAAGGTATCTATTATCTATACGAATCGACCATTTTTATGGGTTAAATTTCCGATACAGAGATTTCCAGCTGCAAAAAGAAATTCGATACACTGACCGGCAAAACAATTGATCAAGCAGAAATTGTCCTCTAGATTAAAGCTCTGATTCATGGTTCGATATCATTGAATTTTGGATAAGTTGATTATTCAACTTTAAAATTTAATATGAGATTATTCCACTCAGAATCACAATTGCTATTGGTAATGTATGAAAATGCATTTTAAATAATGATTTACGAAGGTTAAATCGTCTGCAGAGTTTCTGAGCTGCATTTTGTCATGTAGGTATATTTCATTTCAAAGCAACATTAATTCTCAATGACGGTCAATGACTAATAGATTTCGTGACTTCGATTCATGACGCTATCGCCTTAATAGTAAAAAATATGCCAGAATTCATACGAAGCTTCATAAATTTCCAACGCAGCAAGAGTATCACAATTTTTCTCAGGTGAGCGTGCTATAAAAAATGCGACTTGATGTAAAAATAACTTTTATGTCAGGCGGCTCGGTAGAGTATGGGATATGATGCTCGTCTCCTACACAGAGTTACCTGGGTTCAACCCCCACAAAGTCAGTGCGATTTTTCGGATTCTGGGAATCGCTTGAGTGTCCATCTTTCGGAGGAGATGTAAAGCTGTCGGTCCTGTCTAACAGAGATGTGTTGGACATTAAAGATCCCTTCCCTCGACATGAGAGGGGTTCGGCAAAATTCCCGGGTTAGTGAGGTGACAGAATTCCCTGGCGAGTCATTAGCCAAAAGACAGAAATAGAGCACGTTAAAGGAAAAACAAACAAACAACTTTTATGTCATTTTGACGGAAACTGGTATATTTCGACTAATTATCACAAAATAATACGCCTAGACAAATAAGAGCTTCAAGATGAAGCGTACAAAGGTGATACTGGAGAATTAACATGGCGAAGAGGATAGGGAAGAAGAAGGAAAATGACTTCTCGCAATAATCGTTTATTAAGGCTTGGTGTTGAGAAACACATCCAATGCCGCTGTACAGGAAAGAAACAGATAGCACGAAGTGTGGCAAATATTAGTAAGTGAGGAAACAGTAGAGTCAGAGAAATTGGCGTGCCAGAAGACCTGCATCGAATCCAGAATTGAATAGAATACACGGCATGGGTGTCTCAAAGTTCATCGGCGAACTGGTGAGTGTTTCAATCAAGACAATTTTGCTACAAGAATCGGTTATGTAAGCGTGTCCGTCAAGATTTGGGGTGGCATAAGTATGACAGGAAATTCATGACTGCTGAGAGGTACATACGGCAAGTTTTAGATGGTCAAGTTGTCCCAGTCAATTATAATATGAGGGAAAACTTTATGCAGATGCATGATAATGCCGAATCTCATACCGCAAGCGTAGTGAGTGATTACCTTGATGGACTTAAAATATTGTGGATAGAGTGTCCGACAAGACGCCCTGATCTCAATCTGTGGGACATGATGGGTAGAAGGTTAAGGAAGTGAGTCCCTCTTCCGTAGAATCTGAATGAAGTAGGTCACTCGCTGCCACAGACCTTATTACCGATGCTAGGACGCCCAGAATCCTTCTTTCTAAGGGGAAAACATACACAAACCCCATAAAAATTGAGTATTAGGACAGAGCTGTACGGGAACCATCTTGTTGAATCGTTTTTCATAGGGGATAATCCTAATGGGAATAGTTATTCTCGACTGATAGAAGAATTGATTTATCCCAGAATCATCGAGATTTGGGAAATCGATCCCCGGCTCTCAGAAGATCAATTGCATATCAAACTAAATGGTGCTCCTCGCATTGTGATATTCGCGTACGGTAATATTAAGATAATAATTTTTCAGGGAACTGGATCGGTAAGACGAAACTTATTGAGAGGTCAGTAAGGTCACAGAATTTGAATCCTCTCGATTTTTATATTGGGGACATTTTAAATTCAAAATATACACTATACAGTCCAATACTTTAGACGAGTAGCGAAGGAGAATAGTGACGGAATCCGACTTTCAATACCTTAGATTTTGGAGAACGTAAGAAGGAAATTTGAGAATACTTTTTACCATTGTATGGAGATAAGAGGAAGTTATTTTAAACAGTTTCATAAGTATCTGTTACCTCAATTGCTTCACTCCAATTACACAAAGAAGTTCAAGATATCATAGAGATAAGTTTCTCTGAACGATTTGTGCGGGATATTCTTTTCGTTTTTTTGGCAAAACTGTGTTCCTAAAAATGAATAGTAACAATTTCTACTTTGACTTCTATTACACTTTTTTCGAGTTCTTTCCGCATCGATTACAAAATTTGAATGAAAACTATCGGAATGAATTCCTCGGTTTTAAAATCCCGAATAAACCTTTATCACAAAATGTTGACCAAATTTATTAAGAGTATCGAGAAACCTTTTCAATGAAGTGTCCCATGATACATATTTGCGTTTAAAATTTTCAAGTTCGGTGGTGCTGAGGTCAGGGTTTTATCCCTACACTCTCACATTAATAGCCTGGAACACCTCTCATCATTTATTCAGAATACATCGGGTTCAAAGGGTTGTTCAGTTATTATATGATAATATTTTCTTTTGTTGGAATACCCTGTATCGCATATTCATATAGATATTCGAAAGACCTTCCTAGAAGAATGAATTTAGATTCGATTGTTTTGTATAAAAATGAACCGATTCAGAAACTAAGACGTATCCTTCACAAAATGTCTCTGATCCGCCTCCCTGTCTAACAACTCGAGTATGCTGGAGACGGTTTATGTTTCTGATATATAGTTCTCGATTTGACGGATCTGAGGGGTCACGTCGTCCTGGGTAACTCATCGCACCCGGGAGTCTGTTGAATTTCGAGTGCAAATATTTTTGGGGTTGCTGATTTACGGTGTGTCCTAGCAATGTAGGTCATCTTTGAAGAAAACATCTAAAAAATTGCCATCCACGTGTTTTTGAGGATGCTAAACTCGCTTTCTATGTCAAAATTTCGATCCTAGAGGTCAAGTCATTTAGGCGTCACGGCGTCTTCGGTTCCAAGTGGTTCCGAATCGTATACTGATTTTTTCAAAGTTGCTGACATATTTCATACATTTAACTCTTTTTATGAATTTTGCCTTCTACCTTTTAACCCTATGTTGTATTCTGAAGGATGGGATTTTACATATGTAACTCAAGTCTATCTTAGATCTTAGATGTCTGATTTTCTCAAAAATTTGCGAGTCTTGTCTGGAACCGCAGATACATGAGTACTTTGAATCTTTTTTGCTGGGCAGTACGGATTCCGCAAGCACAGATCCATTGATGATGCTACAAGAAAGTTGATCGACTTAATAGTTCAGGCTATGGAAGGGGTTTCATTGTCGGTACTTTTTTCTATGATTAAAGAAAACGTTTGATTGTGTGTCCCCTGACATATTGGTCGATAAATCGAAATGCTATAAGTTTTATACAGCTAGTTGTAGCCTCGTTCAACCCTTTTTTTCGAACCGTACTCAGTACACAGTGGTGAATGGAATCGCTTCCGGCTGAGCTGGTGTTGTTAGTGGCGTACCACAAGGATGAGTTCTTGTACCATCTCTTTTTCTGATCTTTATTAACGGACTTGTGCAGGCAGTCGGTGCCGCTGATCTGCTTTTGTTCGTTGACGATACTGGCATTGTTGGGAGCGGTGAAAGTGAACCCGAGATAACTGCAGCTATGAACGACACTCAGACTTCCATCTTAGAGTGGTTTAGTGTTAACCAATTGAACGTTAATGACAATAAAACTGAAAAAATGTTAGTCACTCACAAATATATCGATTTTTAAAATAAGGAGTGTGTCAGGTTTTAAGTGTTCAATTTGACCCTACACTGAGATGGAGGGCCCATGTGGACTTCATATCGGGAAAGATATCAAGTAGTATTTTTTGGATTCGTAATCTTGTCGGCCTGATACGCGAGAACGCGATGAGGATGGCTTATTTTCCTCTCGTCCAGTCTCACTACATATGCATTGACAAATTGGGGTCACTCAACGCACACTAGCAGGATATCTGGATTGCAGAGAAGATCTCTAAGGATCTTATCTAATGAAAAGTTTAGGAAGGATGCACAAAATGTCTTTGTTGAAAAACGAATTCTCACTTTCCCATGTTTATATATCTACCATTGCTTGATGGTAGGTAAAAAAAATGAAAATGAGAATATTTTGACCAAAGATATCCATAACTATTTTACACGTAATCAATGTAATATACGTATTGACTTTATACGACTAAAATCAAGTTGCTTTAGTGGAAATTAGACATTTTACCGAAACCATTTTTCTTCTTCATATTTCTTCTTCTTCTATCAGCTGATTTGACACATAAGTTGACAATGACTTTACAGTTTTATATCCTTCAACTTGAAAGCACATGCTTTTTCATATTAAAGCCGGTGAAGTACCGATTAGTGAGAAAATGGAATTTTAATATGAAAATCCTCACTTAGGCTAACTAATCTCTTATGCCATGTCATTAAATGATAAGAACTTAAGTGTACTAATCTCAAATTCTGTAAGTTTGTTGCTCCTCAAACTTGAGGGTTTATCCCTTATGTAGATTGTATTTGTAGCGCTCCTGATGAAGTCTGACGACTTAAAAGTAGGTAGAAGAAAAAAGAGTGTTTTTCATTCCCATTACTACATTTCCAATAACATTTATATATAAATTATATATATATATATATATATATATATATATATATATATATATATATATATATATATATATATATATATATATATATATAGAATCGCTCTAAACTACAATTGATGTTGATTTCAGTAAGGTTCTTATGAATAAGTTACCTTTGAACATCCGCAACCTTCCCTTAGAACAGTTTGAGCCATTTCTCAAAAACTTTCTAATTAAAAATGTCTTTTATCATGTGAACGAGTTATTTATATGTCTATTTTATATTTTTGAGGTATCTCTGTGTGTGTGTGTGTGTTCGAAAAAATTTACCCAAGTGGCCCATTAAAAAATCGTGCGTGCGTGCGTGCGTGCGTGCGTGCGACGACTGTGTGTGTGTGTATGTCTATGTCAATTGAAATGGCGATTATTGTGAAAAGTACTCTGATCAGACCAAATGATCGAGATAAAAGAAGTCAACTTATATAGAAAAATTTATCATAAAAATTGTTGAAAATACTGTTGAATACACAATTGGCATATACTGGTCAGGTAGTTCACATTCAAAGCTGCGTTGTGAGAAGCTTTGCAATCTGTTGCAAGTAGATTTTTCTTTCACCGGAAGATTGTTTGAAAGCGAATTTCATGTTCTGATTCAAGTTTCCTTCAATTAACATTGGTCCTGTAATGCTATCCGACTAAATGGCGCACCAGAAGTTCACACCGAATCTACGTTGAAAGTTGTTCCTCATTATGTTATGCGGAATCTGTTGGCTCCAATATCTAAAACTATGTCAATTGAAATGGCGATTATTATGAAAAGTACTCTGATCAGACCAAATGATGCTTCTGAAAAAATAATGATCAAAATACATTCTTCATGAGCTTGAGCTTTTCGAAAAATTGAGGATTGTATTTATGTTTTTGTAAAATATATTGAGCAGTCGTTGCTGACGTCCCGGTTTCTGCAGAAATTTGTTGAACAAATGTTTCTAAATGAGCTTTTACACACAAGACATTCAATTCCGTTTCTTCTTGAATCTTCTTTTTGAAAGTTTTCGGTTTTTTGAATGAACCCGTATTTGTGTTAGTTTTTTTGAGTCAGAAAAACACGCGACGCTCTGATTCATCACTATGTGGGAATCGTTCCCGACAGAGTCGAAATGCTCTAGCACTATTTCTGTTCGATTGAAAGTGAACTTATATTATGTCTGTATTCATTCGATTTTCGCCTCCTACACTTATTGATTATCTGTGTAAAAGATTGGAAACGAAACAATGAAAAAAATTAGCGGGTTGGTACCTGATTTATCATTATTTCTCGTTGCGAATAATATTCATTATAACTCTATAAAGATTACTTCGTGATTTTCGCCACTCATCTTACTCCATGATTCATTAGAATCGTTTGCTACGTTTGAAAACTTTTTTATCCAAAATATGAAATAATGTCAATTATCTGAACTGAAATAATGAAAATATTAAAGAAAAGTTTCATAATAAACTCAAGCAGTCGTCTATTTTACGAATTGCATCAATGAATTGGAAATGTGAGTTTTCTTCAGAAATTTTGCAATAATTTCTTTTGCATAGAAAATACAACGTTTCGAGTGATTTTTCGCAGAAAACACTCAAAGTTGAATGATTAATCGAAAAAAAAATGAAAATATGGGGTTACCATTCAAAAAGTGCACGTGAAAGTCAACTTTCGG
Organism: Cryptolaemus montrouzieri; assembly: GCA_013387265.2. Lineage (NCBI taxonomy): Eukaryota > Metazoa > Arthropoda > Insecta > Coleoptera > Coccinellidae > Cryptolaemus > Cryptolaemus montrouzieri. Next base: position 25,129,565 of record JABFTP020000165.1, on the reverse strand, counting down.
AACTAATAGACCAATAAAAATATTTCAGGATGTTAGAATATCATACAAGATGCAAATCAGTTTTCGTTCCATTAAAATCGATCACTAATTTTAGGAGCTATAGATTGGGGCGTTTTTTACGGATCACCCGATACAGAGTGACACATAAGTAAAGGTAGATATTTTGTCTACTTCATTCTTTTTCTAATTCATTGAATAATTCTAACAAATTTTTGATGGTTTTTGTTGTTCCAGTTCCATAAAAAATAAGCCTACAACACCGTCTCCGAAAAAGAACTGCATGTGTTTTTGATCTTTCATTCTATGAATATAGAATACACTGATTCGTAAATTCCGGGATTTAACCATACATAATTTTTGCGAAGCATTTTCACTACTTTTAACTCCGGTGAAGTCCAAGAACTCCGAATCAAATCACACACATAAATTGACAGATATTTAATTTCTTAAACTGTTTCCTTAGCAACGTAGGTCTAATAGTCGCCTCAAGTAGAACGGTCTAAAGCATCAAACTTTAAATTTGACATCGATCAATTTTTAACTTTTTCATATTGTAATATTATGTTTTCCGATAATAAATCGTCGTTATAATAATAATAAAAGTAATAATAAATTCTTTATTTCATACAGGTAGAACCCAATTACAGGAAAAATTTTAACATCTTTATAACAAATCAACAACTTAAAGCGTAATCATAAATAATGAGTTAATATTAGTAAAAACATGCAGCTATTCGAAACTTAAGAGGTACAGAAAATGACAAAAATAAAATGAACAAATCGAGAAAAAAATTGGAAAAAATGCTATGGCATAAAATAAAATAGAAAGAAAACACTCATGGCGTGACTAAAACTGAAAATTTGAAAAGTAGAAAAATAAAAAGTATGCTATAACTCAGATGTGCTTCAGAGAACATTGTCCAGATATACACTACTAATAGTGGTAAACGAATCGAAATTAATATCACACAATCTCGAGATGGAATTATAAGTTGTACACATGTGTGAGTGAGTTTGTTCTGGGCGTGATATGGAAAAACAGATGCCCATCTCTTGAAGTCAGTCTCGGCACTGAAATTTTTAGTTGAGCTAAAATAGAGGGACAATCCGAACGATTATTCAGGAGGTTAAACAAAAATTTTAAGGCAAGAAAGCATCTTCTTATGTTCAGGGTTGTCGCTCTGAACCTACTCAAGAATGCACCATGATCATACCCTCTTACAGGGTAGGCACCATCTTCTCGCCAGACAAGGTATTTGAAAAATCTTCTCTGAATTGCCTCCAAATGATAATCATGACAATAATAGATGGGATGCCAAATAATCGACGCATACTCCAACTTACTCCTAACAATAGTCTCAAAAAAAAGAATTAAAGTATTTGATTTCGTAAAGTGCTTTCCATTTCGAATTATGAACCCGTATAATTTCGAGGCGGATGTGGATAAATAGTTGATATGGGGAACAAAAGTGAATTTTTGATATAATACCAAGATCTTTTATATCAGTGGAACGTTTCGATAAACCATTGTTTATAATATAATCAGAAAAAATGATGTTTTTCTTGCGAGAGTAACGGCAGTGCACTTAGATACAGTCAAGTCCAAACGATTAATCACACACCAGTTTGACATGGAACTTATGACCTCCTGCAAGACCTCACAATCGCGTTCTGACGCTATCTTCAGATATATTTTCAGATCATCAGCATACATCAATTTGGGTATATTAATTATGTCCATGAATGATCATTATGAACAACAATGGACCAAGATTGAACCCCTGTGGGACACCTGAAGTAGCAACAAATTCGCGGGAACGAAAACTTTCGAGCTGTACTAACTGTCGGCGGACGACCAAGTAAGACTCCAAAAGAGCAGCTATAGCATCCGAGAAACCGAATCTGGACTTCAGTTTCCACAGCAATATACGATGATTCACTCTATCGAATGCTTTTTGAAAATCTGTGTAAATAACGTCAACTTGACCGGAACAGTCCAAAATCTCGAGTATATACTGTGACAACACTACCAGATTGCTGATGAAGGATCTCCCAGGCATGAAACCATGCTGCTCATCATGAAACCTCCCCCTGATCGCGGGAAATATAGCGTTGTATAAAATAATCTCGAGAAGTTTTGAGAAATTGGATAGAATCGCGATGGGCCTATAGATACCTATGATGGTAGAATCTCCTTTCTTCAAAATGGGAACAATCTTAGCTACCTTCCACGTCGAGGGGTAAACTCCACTCCTTAAGACAATATTGAAAATATGACATAAAGGATGTGCAAAGACACGTATACAGTCCTTAACAATAAAGCAGGGTATACCATCTGGACCAGCGGTAGGCTTGCTAGGTAGTTTTCTCGCAGCGGAGATTATATCTTCCACAGAAATTGTAGTCAGATTGATGAATTCAGTACCAAGAACTTCGCCATCACCAACTAATACATCTCCATAATATCCATCATAGACACCACCAAAGTACCCCGCGAAAGCACCAACAATGTCTTCAGGCCTCTCATATGTCCTCTCATCATCTCTTATCTCTCCTGGTATACGTGAATGGCCTTTTTTTGATTTAATGAATGACCAGAAGTCAGAAGGATTATTTCTTTTTTTTTATATTTTATTTTATAAGTCAGAAGGTTATTCCCGCTACAGACAAAATCTTTGAGTTATACACGGGAGAGTCAGAATTTAGTTCTCGGTTTCTTGTCATTATCTGATTCGCGCCGGTAAACAGAACAGCCACGAGCTAAAATCTAATACTTTGTCTCTTGTATAATGTTTGTTAAATAACTATTTATTCAGTACGATTATTCCATAAGATACTCTACGCCAAATTCCAAGTGGACGAGCCCTGTGTGTCAAATTTTATCCATATCAATTTAGCCGTTTTCGGGCAATTGAATAACAAACATTCGAGCGATATCGATATTAAAAAGGATTTGATTTCGAATCCTAGATAAGGGAATACTCATCTAGCGACTGACAAGACAGTTGATGAGTTGTATAATCTAACCAGATAAAGTAAGAGAAGTTCAGAGAAAAGTTCCAAATTGATTTGTCAGGAATTGATTTTATATTATATTTGTACCTAATTTTCCGTTCTTTTGTTTCATCATAATATGAAAGAACTACTGACTTATAAAAATTATGAAAACTAATCAAAATACTTGAATTAATTGAAATATACACATACCCTTATAATTGGGCGAATAATAATAAAAATTATGTGGAGTATATTTTACACTATAGAATCGTTGTTTCAGAGAATAATTTCCGCGGGAGAATATTCAAAATTCAACTTCAAATTAGAGTTCAACCTCAAAGAGCTTTTATTCTTAGTACGCATTTCTGAAAAATATTAGTCTTTCAAATTTGTGTAAGAAAGAATTTTCATAGCTAGAAAAACTTTCATGAATCTTCCCAGCGTCGTGGCCGTCGTCTCCGTCGGTTCGACACCGCGTTTACACCGGCTAATTATAATCGCATTCGGAGGGTTGGCCATCAGTGCATCACAGTGGGGGTAGAGGGGGGCGGTCACCACGTCCTCACGCAAGTCTCTTCACGCTGAACCGTCTACGGCACCGCTGTCCGCAGCAAACACACACATATACGTACGTACGTATTGTTACTCTGTACCTGCCTTCGCATACAAGTTGGACGTTCGGCGCACCACTTCGCGTCAAACAGCTCCGCTCGATGGTTTAATCCGCGGCGCGAAATTCTATGTCGCGTTCACAGAATCATACGCGCTCGCGACAGTCCAAAAGTTTGCTTGGTTAAAACTAGAATGTGCGATTTGTGTGACATTTACGCGCGAAAAAGTTTGACATTTCTGCGTCAACGTTTGTGTTGTGACGTTTGTTAACGCAAAGATAATCGCGAGAGAAAGTTATCAGTGATTGTTTAGACAGACAGTTTGAAGCAAACTTACCAAGAGATAAGTGTAGGACATATTCTGACGGAAGTGTGTAGAGAAATAAATTTTGTTTACATGAGAATATGGTTAAAATATAGTAAGTTATAAAACTGTTCGACGTTTTTACGGATCCATCAATACAATAGATACAAGAAGGACTTTTTCTCCGAATGAAAATCGTGAAGTATTTGACAGACAAGAACGTAAAAAGTGTATTATAATGAACATAAAGATAATGAATATTGAAAATAGTTAATGAATCATAATTTATTGACCGTTACTGGATGATGAATGGATAATAAAGGAATAAAGATAGAAAAACAATTTCACAAGTGATATCTCAGTGAATAATAATAGCCTACTAGAGAAAAGTTATATAAATTTTACTGCTATTACCATATAAAACGACCTGGTCATAATAAACGATTTATAATCCCATAAATAAATTATTTAAGAAACTTTTCAGACAAATAATTCATAACTGTGCTCTCAAGTTTTACGAGCAATAAATTGAAATATTCCTACCCAAATATTTGATTAATTAATCTTTAAAGTGATGTCACTCATCATATCCTCAGCTGTTCAGTGATATATTGTGAGAAGCAGAAAGTACACCAAGTCATAAATCGACTTAAATCCCGCCCCATTTTTCGAAAAAAATTAAAGCAGGCGTGCGCAGGTATTCAGTGACGTAGATTTGGGCGGTGAGATGGAAGAGGGGTGGGAGAGCCACGTGTCCCCCTTGATGATGGGGGTCGGAATGGGAGATATAGACGGAATGGGGGACATGCCTCCCTGCGGGGGAAGTAACCACGAGATTGGTGGCGAGATAATGTCACATCATCAGGCTCTTAGAAGTGGACACGCTGAGATGGTTGGTGATTTACACCATGACATGGATAGGGAAATGGGAACGGAGATGGGACATGGTATGAGGGATCATCATGGTAATGGAATGGGTGCGCAACATCATGATTATTTTGGACAAGAGGTGAGTGTGACAGTAAGTTTTGAAAAAATGAATAAGAAAATTAACTATTAGAGAATATTCTATTCTTCAACTGGCCTTTTCGATTGGCAGTCAAAGAATTATGATGATATTATGCATAATAAATATTTGCATAATTAATCCTGGTGGTAGCATGTCAACAACAGTTTTTTCGGAATCAAATTAAATGTCGCAAACCTTTGAGAATGTTCATAATCTTCTGTTCTCTTTGACTAAAAGCTTCATCATTTATCCATTTTTATTGCCGAAGGATCTAGTTTTTCCCAATTTGAACAAAGCAGTTCTCTGCAGAAATCACTATGATTATACGAACCGGTTTTTGTGGAATGGTAACATCTAAACCCCGAAAATAAGAATTAAAAAAATATTAAACTTCATTTCAAAATAATTAAATAATGTTAGGTTGCTGTATTCCTAGAATTACATCCTTAATCTGAACCATATCGTCATAAATAATGGTTTTTCTCATTTTTCTGCTCAAAGTTTTCCAAGATGAAATTGATCCTCTTGAGTAATAAGTGGTATGTCTACCGTTAGCTGCAATGACAGCTTTGAACGTTCCTGTTTGCTGCTGGTATTTAGGTTAGATTCAAGTCCTTCTGAAGAATATTAGAGTAAATTGAAGAAATACGTTTCTTTCCTCAACCATTATGCAGCAAAGCGACGTTGCTGTAACACATTTCAGAAGTGTTCAAATGGTTCAAAATCCAAATAACTACCCAATAAAGCAATAGCAATTTAATATATATAAAACAAAAATTGCATACACCCTTTCGACTTCCCGAGGCACAGTTTTTTAGATAATAATTATTTAATTCTTACCCCGTGTTCTGCATCGGGAAGAAGTTGACCATTCCATATGAATGTGTCGACATTTATAACATATGATAGCGTGCTACTTCATCCTGAAAATTAATAATTTTTATCGATTTAATGTATAATATTTCGTTTAAATACTATCTTCAACGCAAAGTATATTATACTACATATAAAATAATATACAATTATATCCAATACATTTATATTGGATAGTATTTGAGAAGGACTTGAAATTACCAACCCCCAGAAAAAAACAGTATTCAATTTACAAGAAAAAATTGAAATTTGGGGATATTTGGTTTCCTTCCAGACTAAACACTATATAAATTCAAAATTGAAAGATTATGTGTCTGATTTTTAGCAGTTCCATTGTAATTATATTTCAATGAAAAATTTAATTCAATCGATCATCAATAATTCACTGACGTAAAATAATATATTTTTGATTTTCATTACTGTACGGTTCGTCAGTTCTTTTTAAGAAGAATTTGTGTTAATATGTACTAGTAATCAAATAATCATACAAAAAAACTTACAGAAAACGTAAAAACGCAATTTTTTTTAAATGAAAATAGAAAAGAAATATACGCGACGCAAATTGATGAATGATTGAAGTCTATTCTCGAAATGGCCACCGCAGAGATCCAAGAATTTCCTGTATCGTAGAAACACATTATTGATGTTTTTCTGTCATACTGTGCGATTTACTAGTTGCTCTCTGCAACTGATATCTACTTCATACACTCTGGACTTAAAATAACCCCACAGCAAAAAACCCAAGGGGTGGGATTTGGTGATCTTGGGACGTATGCAACAGACCATCTAACCCATACGCTTTAAGACTGTTTTGCACCTCTTACAGTATGACTCTTTCGTTCGGAAACACCCCGTGCTGTGTTTTATACTAAACACTATTTAAATTCAAAATTAAAAGATTATGTGTTTGCTAGGAATGCCTTAAAATTCAGATTATTGGCAAGAGAATGATAAAGTCAAAGAAGTTATATCGGCTATTAATCGTAAAGTATAGAGTTTGATAGTTTGAAATTTGCGAATATTGCTAGTTTCAGTAACTCCTCTTAGTTACTGGAAATTTAGACATCTAGCTCTTGCCTCTACGAAGCTTTAGAAAAGTCGAAAATGTCCTGAAATACTCGCTTTTGCATTTTGATCCACGTTCAGCAAGATAATTTTCCTTTATTGAATTCAAAGTTATATATTTTAAGAATGCTAACTTCTTCTGCATGTTTTATGTTAACATTGACAATTCAAATCAAAAACCATTGGTCATGATTTTTCAAAATCGGATAGCGATGAATATTTCCTGATGTTACCATTTTATTTTATGTAAAAAAGCGATTTAAAAAGTTTGAATTGATTGAGAGTTATTCGGGAACGAAAATTCAACTCATTTTGTTCTAAATAACTCAGAAACGATTAACAGTAACCAGCTATCTAGGTTCCATAATTACTGATTGTACCTTGCAAATAGGAAAATAACCCATTTCTCACTCACTTTTTTTGTTTTGCTGGAATTTCTTCTGTTACAGAAGTGAATTTTGGTCATTCTGTCAGTCATCACCAACAAAATGGTCAATTCAACCTGATAGAAACAATAAAACAATATATTTCAATTTTTCTTGATTTTAACGCTTGACTTGACATTTTGATATCCGGCATCTATATTTTTAACTGGACGATCACATCCTTTTAATTCGCTGGTGCAAAGTACTGTTTTATATTCCGTCCACTAAAATGAACTTTATAGGAATAGTCTAGAGATCAGCTTCAATTTCAATTCTTAGCATTCCCTTCTCGAAATATTTTAAATACGTTAATATTATCGTAAGTTGGGTTTGCCCTAATTCATTTTCTACGATCGTGAAAATACATTTTATTTGCTAACGTTTATGGTTACTGATTGTGGCTTACAAACACTTATTTGCCATTTTTTCTACTCACGGTTTACGTTTTGCTCAATTTCTTCTGTTCTAGAAATAAATTTGGATAATTTTGTCAGCCACTCATCAACGAAATTGTCAAGTCTTTTAGTACATCAAATTTAATTGAAATTACTAAAAACAAGATGTTTCCATAATTTTTCTTGATTATAAGGTTCAACACGTATACCTTGTCAATATTCGATATCTTAACGTCCAACTGGAGGATTTAACGTTTTTCTCACATCCGCTTAGTTCTCTAATGCAAATAACTGTTCTATATTCCGTAAACTACACAATGAATATCACAGAATTAACCTAGAGATCAGCTTCAACTTCAACCCTTGGCATTTCCATCTCATCTTTATCAGAAACGACAATCGACCGGATCCCCCAAGCAAACCAGATTCAATTATTGCATTCGCCAACCGTTCGCCTCTCCAAATTACCCCCCAAACCCCAATTAACGATGCGAAACTGTTCACTGTTCGAGAGCCCTGTTAAATTCCGCGTATATATTAGTTAGGTTAGGTAATGCTAACCCGCCCCCTCGTGTGAGTTATGGCAATTTGTAATTGCGAAGACGCGTGGAATCTTGACAGATCGGTTAATCTAGTAGGCCAGAATATCGTGTGGGCGGGTGACGGGTTATTTTTGAAGTTTCACGATGAAGAACGCGCGGTTCTTATGTTGGAATGGGTGTTTCTGGGCTCTGACAACATTTATTGCGAAGAATTTGACGCGGAGTCGTGTCTGTAATTCATCATGGTAGGCGTTGTGGAAAAAGAGACAGTCGAATGGGAAGTAGCCACTTTGATTTTATTAACCGAACTATATTCTCTGTGGAATTTTGAGTCCTTTATTGTGTTTCCTATTTTGAGAAGTACTTGTATTAAACTTAAAATAGGTTTAATTCAAAATAAAATTTCAACCCAGTACTTCACACAAGATCGTGTGGTTTGGTGCGCTTCAGTCTTCTAATTTCTTGTGTGTTGTCTAAAATTTGAATTGCATCCACATTGGTGGAATTTTACCGCGAAGTCCTTGATGATTTCATGGACCCATTCGATTTCGAGATCGTTGTGCAGTTCTTCGTTGGTGACATAGCGGTAAGCATTGGTGATCAATCTTGAAAACTTGTTCTGACATATCTTTGTTTTTATAATAGACAGATAAATTTGTCTTTTGGCTTTCAGATCTAGTTGAGAGTTTCTTCCGACTAACCAGTACAGTTGTCTTATCTTCAGTTGGATTTGTTTAGACTTTTGTCGAACATGATGTTTCCAGTTCAATCTACCATCAAAATGGATCCCGAGATATTTCGCATGTTCGGCTTGAGGTATAGGAATTTTCTCATGGAAAATCCTCAGGTTTTTGTCCTTTTTCGCAACGCAAAATTGACGTAAACGGATTTCAAGTTATTGAGCTGCATTTTCCAGCCCCTTGTCCATTTATATATTTTATTGAGTGATGTTTGTAATTTTTCTATTGTGCGGGACAGAAACGCGTCTTTTGCAAAAATAACAGTGTCGTCTGCAAATGTACCCAGTACTGTTTCTTCAGTTGTTGGGATATCTGAGGTATATAACAAATAGAGCAGTGGTCCCAAAACGCTGCCTTGTTGGACCCCAGCCGATATTGGTTTAAATGGTGACAATACCCCTTCATGAGACACTCTAAATTTTCTTTCTGAGATATATGACTCTAGCAATTGACAGTAGTTCCCAGGCAGCGATCTACTCATCCTAATGAGCAAACAAAAGCTTGTGCTACATCTAGGAATGCGGCAGGATAATATTCTTTTTCTTCAAAATCCATTTCAATGACAGCTGTCACTCTGTGCACTTGGTCGATTGTGGAATGATGGTTTCAAAACCCAAATTGGAAATCTGGTATCTCTATGAGTGGTTTAAGATATTTCAGCAATAGTTTCTCGAACAGTTTGGATAAGACAGGTAATAACGAGATAGGTCTGTAAGACTCAACCTGTTCTACTGGTTTGTCAGGTTTCCTAATCATAATTATCTTTGCTGCATTCCGGTACATGTTTCAATTTAAAACAGGCGTTGAATATATACGGATCATGATGATTGCTTTACGTAGCAGTACTTTCAACAGTCCGGTTGAAATTTCATCGATATCAAGCACCTTTTTAGGGTCTCTTCGAAAATGATGGAGAAAAATAAAAGCTACGCATATCCTTCAAATATATTCTGTGCGAATATAAAAATCCAAGAGGTTTCGTGATACTCGTATGCCATAATTTTACTGTCACTTGAGCAAAAACAAACCCTTTTGCAATTGTAACCACCTGCAGCATTTGTTCTTGTCTTTCTTAGCTCTTTCAAATATTTCTCTTTGACTAAGGATTCTCCTCATACTTCAAGAATCGTTATCCAATAGCGTAGCAGAACATGTATTTCGAGCGGAACAAATTGTATTTTGTATGATTGCATTTTTGATTTCGGAATGATTTTTAATATTATTTTATTCCAAACATTTTTGTCACGAGAAACTTACAGGAAGAAGATACTTACCAATTCCCAATATTGTGCCTCAATTTTACTTATACTACCATGGCTAATCGGAGGTAAATCTAGATGAAAAGAATCGCAGCTTGACTTCTGATTCTGTAGCCATAATCATTCATCATGAATATTTCGATTTTTTATGATTCGGTTAGATTCACTATTTAAAAAAGAAATTCAATAAAAACTAGTGCCTTACGTTTTAATGAATTGATTCTATTTGAAGTTCTCACTCTGTATGAAAATTACTCAATTTTTGTATTCTTCATAAAATTCTTGATATATTTACATATGATCATATATATCTTCAATCGTTGCGAAAATATTTGGTATTTTCAGATTTATTGCAAAATCAACTTCAAGAAAATTAAATAATTATATTACGGATATTCACTATTTGTGACTTACTGTTTCTTCCATGCTACTATAAAAAAACAATAAAGAAAATTTAAGTTCAAGAGATTCTGTAACATATCAATCTTAAATATACATTCGGTCAAAAACAACCGGAAATTGATCATTTAAAATATCAAAACGATTGTCAAAATTTTTGGTGTTGTGAAGTTGGCACAACTGGCGCGGAGTTTGAAAGCGATCGGTCATTTAGTTTTCGTCACTTGTCACAAGTGTGTTTTGCGCTTTTACAATGAATACAAATATCGGAACAAAAAATTTGTCTTAAATTTCGTATTGCAAACGGAATTTCGTGTGCCGAATCGCTGAAAATGTTAAAGAAGGCTTACAGTGAATCGACTTTATCAAAAACACGTGTATACGAGGGGTACAGTGCATTCAACAGTGGCCGAAATGTGGGGTAAGATTTGCCTCGCTCTGGTCAGCAATGAATTTTCAATTCAAGTTAACATCGATAAAGTGAAGGAAATAAGAATTGAAAATCGTCATTTCAGTTTGAGAGAGATAGGCAATGAACTCTCCGGGGCTCAAGAATCAATGCATACCATTTCAAACGATTGTATGGGCATGAAACGCGTTTCCGCTCGACGAGTTCCAAAAGACCTAAATTTTCTTCAAAAATTGAATCGGGTAAGGGTCGCTAAGGCTTGCTATAACGAGTCAATTTTGGTCCCATATTCATGAAACGTATTGTAACTGTTGATGAGACGTGGGTTTATGAGTTTGACATGCAAACCAGTCAACAAGCTTCGGAATGGCGCGTTCCAACTAAAACGAAACCGAAAAAACGCCAGAGTCGTAATGCGGCGTTTGAGATAGCCAATTCGTTAAAAAAGGTCAGATTTGTAGAAAGAAAACTCATGGATTTTGCACCACGATAATGTACCATCTCACAAGGCTAACATTGTGGATGAACTTCTGACCAAAAACTCTACAAATACCATTGAATAACCAACTTATTCACCTGAAATGGCTCCAGTCGACTTTCTTCCTTTTCTAAAACTTGAATTATTAGGTGCGCAACTGAGTTCTCGCTGTTTGTCAATAGATGGCTCCAGCAGTAAGTGCTGGTCGATTTTTACCTATCAAGAACGTCTTGAACAAAGTTTAGAGATATGGTAAACAAACCACTGTGACGCATTAGTGATTTTGTTTTTGCGTCACATACTTTTAGTTTCGAGAAAATATCTGATTTTGTGCCAAATAATTGTCATTTGCTGGAAGTGTTGATTTTCTTCTTTCATTCGAAGAAAACGGCGGCTGAAACTCATAGAGAGCTCTAAAAAGTTTACGGAGATGCTGCTCTAAGTGAAACAACGTGGCGGGATTGGTTCCGTCGCTTCAAATACGGTGATTTCGAGTGGATGTCCTTCCCCGTGAAGAAAGGCCGAAAATCTTCGAAGAAGCTGAATTGGAGGCATTGCTCGATGAGGATCCGTGCCAAACGCACGAAGAGTTTGCTTCAGCCTTAGGAGTTACCCGCCAGGCCATTTCCAAGCGATTGCATGCGTTGGGAATGATTCAAAAGCAAGGAACTTGGGTTTCTTATGATTTGAAGCCAAAAGATGTTGAGCGTCGACAGAGTTTTCTTCATCGCATCGTAACGGGTGATGCAAAATGGATTCATTACAACAATCCAAAGAAATAAAAATCTCGGGGAGAAAAAAGCAATGACGTAGAAGCATGACCGCTTCTACGTTATTGCCTTGGCCGAATATTCACGCTGCGAAAGTTATGCTATGTATTTGGTGGGACCAAGTCTGTGTAATTTATTATGAGCTGTTGAAACCAAACGAAACCATCACTGGGGAACGGTATCGAAAAAATTGATGCGATTGAGTAAAGTACTGCGGGAAAAACGGCCACCATATGACAGATATATTGAAAAGTAATTCTACAGTATGAGAATGCTCGGCCTCACGTTGCCAAACCCGTTAAAACCTACTTGGAAACGCTCAAATGGGAAGTCCTACTCTACCCCCATATTCCCCAGATATTGCACCATCCGTTTATTACTTGTTCCGTTGGATGGCACATGGTCTGGCTGATCAGCAATTCCGCTCATATTAATAGCTCGAAAAATGGCTTGATTCGTCGATGACCTCAAAAGACGAACACTTCCACCGTCACGGTAGTCGAGCTCTGCTAGAAAGATGTGTAAAGTTGTAGCTAGCGATGGGCAATATTTTGAATGATTCATTCGTAATTATTCTCACAATAAAGTTGTATGTTCATAAAAAAACAGCGAGAACTTTGTTGCGGACCTAATACCATTTCAAGGTACCCGTTTTGAATCGATAGAAGACATAGAAGAGAATTCGGGGCTAGAACTGAAGTCGATTCCGGAAAAAGCGTTTGAAAATTGATTCGATGAGTGGATTATTCGTTGTCATAAATGTATTATTTCGGAAGGGGCCCATTTTGAAGAAGATAAAATGAATTTGGATAAAAAATAAATATTTTGTCTCATTGACCAACTCTTTTTACAGAACGCTGGCCATCGAACCTCGTTTCCCTTTATCCAGCGATTGGAAATATTCAGTTGGGGTATAACCAGATATTTATTTGGTAATAGCTTCTTCGCCTAGCTGAAACCATATATTATTTTCTGGAAGTGCGAGTTTACGAGTTAAAATGAAATGAAACCTATGAAATGATCTCCAAGAATTCCTGCCCAAGCCTTAACTTTTTCAGGGTATAGTGTATGTTTCTCATGCTTTATTTGGATCATATTATTATCAAACGTTCGATGCATTTCGATTTCTTTTAGTGTTCGAGAAATTAGATGACATCTAAGGTTTGTTCGTCAACTAGAACTAGAGTTTTGCCGAAACTCTGATCACAAGACCGAATAGATTGTGTCGCCATTTCATAAAAATATGTTGAAATTATCAAAGGACTATGGCATATGCAGAATGAGATAGCTAAATATTTAATCACAATAAGTTTTTCATACACGACAGTCCTCGAAAACTGTGAAACACAATTGGGTAGATATCTTAGCAAAAGATAATCAAATAAACGAATGAAATCGCGCAATTGAAGATTCTCGTGTATTCGATATGATAGTAACCATTTTAAAAAAATGTAATAGACCGCTTGATGCCAGCTCATTATCAGATTACAGTTATTTACCAAACTGGGAATGATACATCAAAGGCGGCTTTCCGCATGTCGGCAAACAATCACTACGATTACATGATACAATTTGGTTCGAAATTAGTTGGAGATATCGATTGAAATCTGTGCTGATTTAGCAGGAAATAGGACTAAATGGAAAACTTCATGAAACAGTTTCGAACATCCATGTATAATTGAAGACAAAACTGCATCATTCCTTCATGACGATTGTTGAACGAGCAATTCTGAAGAGAACAGTTGTTTTCGGTTCATTAGGATTTATCGAAACATTTTCCAAGTTTGACACTTGAAGAAACACTTGTCAAATCTTTCTGTCTCACTTTTCAACGACAGCATCAAATTGCTTTCGTAGCTGGCGATGTGAAGTGAACCATTAGTTTTAAGAATATACGAATAAAAATCGAAAAATCGAAGTATTTCTTTTCTGTTATTACATTCTCGGTACAAATTGTGAAAATCTGATTTCATTCAAATTTAATACTTGTTCAATTGTGGTTATTTGATTTCAAGAATCTCGATCTGGTAGAAAAATTTCAAAACCAATTTTACGCGAATTGTAACCTAACCTAGCCTTCGACCAGAAGTATCTTTTTTCATTAGAGGCTGATAATTTTGTTAGGCATGCTATCTAAAATGGCATAAACTCTCTCAAAAAGAGATGAAGTTGTTTCATTCCTGACTACCCTTGGTTTGTACGCTTGACTTCGAAATAATTTCAGTGAAAGAATCTACAAGTCGATTAACTGTCATCATTAAATAACACAGTTATTTAATCTAGGATTCGGAGAAAAATCATTTTAGGGACGGCACTTTTAGGTGTTTGTAACTACCTTAGGAAAAACTTTTTAAATGAACAATATCTAGATATGAGACTAATTATAACATGGTATACTATTCGCGGTTCTTCTTCAAGTCGTGATTTCTCGGTTAAAGTGTGGACGATTACCTTTTTTCATTGAGCGCTCTTTTTCAAACTACGGCTGCTTAAAACGCAGACATAATGTAGTTCTTGATTTTCTCTTTGCACACGAAACAATCAATCAGCTTGAATATAAATAAAATGAAACCTTTTCTGTCTGATTTCGGTTTCGGTTTCGACATTAACGTCATTTTCAAGTGTCTAGAGCTAACAGTTATGAGCAAGGATATGCTAACTATACCTATCTTGAATGTTTAGTAGTGCGGAGTGATTTAATTGAGGTTTGGGCATTTCGGATTCATCCAAAATTAGTTAATTTCCAAACGTTCCAACAGACTCATTGTCGTGCCTTATGGAGAATTATCAAATTATCTGATAATTATGTGATTTGTAGACTTGATATGGCGGACTTGTTATCCGAGGAGAGATATTCATAGAATATAGATTCAAAATTACGGCCTGTTTGTCCTACGTTAGCTGTTGGGCGTTTTTTGCATTCAATTCTGTACAAGGTTGCTCATATTCGAAGCGTCTATTTTATTTTTAAATAAATCAAAGGAAACACAATTTTTTTTTGCCTGTTTTGCAGCATTCTCCATGTTTTTATTCGACATTTCGACCTGATTGGCGGCTGTTTTTTGACAGATGTTGGTTTTCAGCTCATCTAAGGTTTTTGGCTTGTTGACGTAAACTTTTGGTTTCAAGTAACCCCACAGAAAGAAGTCTGGGAGCGTTAAATCTGGTGATTTTGGTGGCTAATCGAGATCAAACGGTCAGGGAACAATTGCTCGAAAAAATCGATTCTAGTGCGGCTTCTGTGTGGTGGCGATGTCTCATTAAAACCAGTAGTGCCCCATACGCTTTCGACGAATAATTGGCATGAAGGAATTGGTTATCATATCGCGATAACGCTCCTGATTGACAGTAACCGTGT
Organism: Cryptolaemus montrouzieri; assembly: GCA_013387265.2. Lineage (NCBI taxonomy): Eukaryota > Metazoa > Arthropoda > Insecta > Coleoptera > Coccinellidae > Cryptolaemus > Cryptolaemus montrouzieri. Next base: position 25,113,931 of record JABFTP020000165.1, on the reverse strand, counting down.
GGCCATTATCTTCTTCGAAAAGGTACGGCCCAATGACCATTTTAGCACAAACGCCGCACCAAACAGTGAGTTTTGCATCGAGAAGAGGTACATCTTGAATCTTTTGTGGATTTTCAGTGGCATAAATACGCGGCAATTTTGTTTGTTTACCTTTTCGTTCAACTGGAAATGAGCTTCATCGGTCATGATTTTTTGGCTGCATTTCTCGTCTTCTTCAGCCATTTCGATGACTCTTTGGGTCCATTCCAATCAACGTGGCTTATCGGCAGGCAACAATTTTTGTGTAAATTAAATCTTGTACGGAAATAAATGCAAATTAAACGTAAAATGCGTTGTAAAGTGGATCGGGGAAAGCCGAGCTGCTGAGAACTGGGTTTTTGGGATGTTTTGGTGACTGCTCAACACTGGCTCATACGGCTGCAATATTCTCATCCTATCGCATTGGTCAATTTTTAGTTGGCCTCTTTAGGTAAACTAGAGCATGATCAGTTGTAAATGTTCCATAAAAACGATAAATTGTTTACTTGGAAGGCGCACTTTCAGTTTATCTACTTTTTTACCAGCACGTTGAGTTTTCACTATTGACTTGTTCTGTTGAATGTAAATTTCAACAATTTTATAGCGTTCGCAAGGCGTGTACTGTTCCATAGTATAAATCTGCTTGGAATGACGCTTCAAACGCGGTATGTCATTAGTCGATTTGATATAGCTGTCAAAAGTTACAGTATTGCCTGATGGGCGCATGGAATATGCGCAACCTTGTATATTCCAGACTGTTTGAATTTATTAGTTTTTTGTTAAGCACTGAATAGTAATTTGCTCATGTTACGATCTTTGGAAAAGGATAATTGCTAATTTTATTAGAGAGGGAGCCAATCTGACATCCATGTTAGACATGCGTATCTTCTTGTTTTTGTGAAATAGAATATAATAGTTGAGAAACTTGTTTTTGCGTTTGATAATACTGTTTAAGCGGGAGATTGGAATTCGATGCAATTTTCTTAACAATAATAATTTCTTCATTAAAGTTTGTTATGTATAGAGAAGGAAATAGATATCTGCAGAGCCTTTTACAATCCCCAACGGCATATCTAGTGACAAAGGCATAGCAAAAGAGGTAAAACTTCCGATAAATGCTGTTATAAAACTTTCAATGGGTTTCTGAATTGATATTTGATAGAAAAATAGTGTCTCATTAAGAATTTTGTCTATGCCTATCGAAACATTCAGAGAAAACCCGTACTGATGTTTCTTTTTGTGAAGGCATGTAGATTATCTTCCATCCACAAATGTTTGTGAAAGTTCATGACAAAACTCCTAGAACATTTTGCCGCATCTGCGAAGGAGTGAATTTTTCGACTGAATATCACCATTTAATCAAAGAACCACTAGCAAAATGCCAGTGCCGTTATGAGATAGTTTATTGTATATGGTATGGGTATAACCTTCCAGACAATTTTATGGGTTACGTAAATCTTGTGCTATTTTTCTTGTAAATGTTTCTTGAGATGCATCAATAATATCAAGTACTTGTTTTCCAAATTCTTCAAATCTAACTGATCGTACTCCTCTAATTTTTATTAGCTTTAAACTCGCAGTTATACACAGTCCTACATAAACGGTAGTAGCCGTTTTTTTTTATTTGCTGAATTTCGTTGAAGAAATAATTCTGCATAAAAGGATCTAGCTAGTACTGATGTTTCAATAATTCAATTGACGAGGTCGTTACTTGAAAACTGATATAATATATATATATATATATATATATATATATATATATATATATATATATATATATATATATATATATATATATATATATATATATATATATATTGTTGATTGAAAACACGGCTAGAGAATGCCAAATATTTAAAACCGAACAATCTACAGTGACCAAAGTTTTATTCTCTCGTCAAACTTCATACAAGAGATAATCCCATCAGACTAGCTGTCTCATACGTTACAGCCCTAGGAACCAAGCTTTTGCGTTATCTCCAAACTATATGTTATTTCAGTCCAAATTTTTCAATTGGGAGTTCTTTAGATCTAAAAGAAAAATTACTGTACTCCAATGCTGAACTTATGTCTTGAAATGTATTTAATCTCGATCCTAGTGTTCCGCCTCACCATATATAGAAATTGATTAACCAAGCTCTGCAGAGTAATAATATGTATCTCATTATACAATCAGAACTTATGAATCTTTTAGAAGTATTTTAACAACAATGATGAAATTCACATGAGCAACAATAGAAAATCCTTTCAGTCCCTTACTAGCAGAAATTTTCATGGATAATATTGAGGAAATAATTCATTATAATCCGATGTCGAAACACTGCGTTTATCAGTTTAGATATGTGGATGACATAATCTGTTATTTTGCATGCACAAATAGACAGTTCTAATATGATTGACTATATGCCTTTTCGTATACAATTTCAACATGCAATCCATAAGGTTTATCCTAGTGTTAAGGAGATCTATCAAAAATATAATATATTATTTTGGTAAAACCAGACTGAAGTTTCTGAAGTTAAAGTCATACTTCCCGTTTCATTTTTCAAAACGGATAACTCTCTAGCCAGATTTATTGAAAACTATTATTCTGAAATTCATAAAAGAATTAAATCAGGTGTTTATGAAATATCTAGTGGAAGTAGTTGTGATGAATTTTATATCAACAGAACTTTCAATATTAGGTTTTCAGAGCACTAAACGCAGTTTTGACAGACAAAAATCAGATTCTCACTATGACAATTATCTACTAGAAGAATCCAAACTTAATTATGATTTTGATATTTTACATAATGAAAATAAAATATTGGGACTGAATCTATGGGTAGCATTGGAAATCAGAAACAGAAAAATTCCTAAATTGTCAATTAGAGCTAAATTCTTATCTAATCCTAACCCTATTTGGATTTGTCTCCTAGTGAGCTGAATACTTGCTCCTAACAATATAATAAATTAGGCGCATCATCCTTTTGAATGTACTACTTATCAGATGAAGTCACAGTGTGGTGAAACGCGTCATAAGTTTGTTAATATTGTGAAAATTTGAACATCTTTATTTGATTTCGATGAAAAAACTAATGTTTCAATCGGATAATCCATACACATAATTCATGTTATCAATTTCATTAGAATATGGATCTTGAAAGATAAATTCAATTTATTGAATTGAATGAAAACATCCAAACAATCTCCAAATCACAAAAATTACACAATACTTGCCAATAATAATGAACGACAGCATCCAACTTGAATTTTATTAATTCTTGAAATTTTGATTGCAGGTGTGTAATTATTTTTATTGATCAAAAATATATATTTTCCAAGAAAAGCACTGGAGATAAAATAATTTTCAGTTAAAATGGGTCTGGAGGAGGAAATTGTTCCTTGGTAAAATTATACTTTTCAAAAAGGTATAATAAAAAAGCGGGAACGAAAAGAAGTTGACTTTCATTTTCAGACAAGAATGAATGAAGTAATACCGACATAAAAGCAGCAATAAACTGAGGAGTTTTGTAGAATTTCAAGCTGATTCCTTCTTTCGTTTGCAGAAAAACAATTAGAAATTATATATTACGTTTCCACCTCGAGCAGCCATAACTGGAAAATGAGAGATCTAGAAAAAAAGTTTAATTTTAACTGAGGAAAGATCGTAGGTCCGCATACTTAGGAAGCATCCTGTATATATACAATCATAACTAACTTTCACTTTAATACCTCCTCCGAATAGTTATGTTATGTGGTTTCGCTCTTAAGTTTCTGAAGCCTTGGACACCATAGTAAGCTGAGGTGTTCCATAAAATATCCTCGGGTTCAGAGTGATTATTTCCATTAATTTAAAGTTTATTGGATTGTTCAAATCACTGCACGATTGATCCAAATCGTGAATTCAAAGCGAATTAATTCACATTTAGCGTGTGACATTACAATAAATATCGTTTCCAACTTCATTATCGAGTAGCCAGTTTTGGTTCCAGCACGGCCATTAATATACTATGAAGCCGTTCATATTTCATTAGAACACATTCGCTGATTGAGAGATAATCATATCGAATGTTTTGGAATTACCGTACATGCGATTTGAATTATTTTGTATCATTTCGTTTTACTTTATTTTTTATTTGGACAGAACTTCGTGTCACAAAAACTGTTGCATAGATATACCGACCTTTTGGGTTTATAACTGTCTGGTATATAGAGTGTCCAGAATAAAATAGCAAATGAATCTTATAAATCTGGTCAAAATTATGCGACAATATTTTTCAGATTCAGAGGTTGCTCTTATTCTGGAACACTCTTAATAAAATAAGGCATAAGTCATCCCACCATCACAGCTAATACCTTTGTACTATACGTTTGAAAAATATCATTTTCATTCAAGTCAACCTATACAACGTACTTAAGGCGAAAAGGGGTATAAAGGAAAGAGAACGTCACATTTAAAAAATGTTTTCATAGTCGTGTGTATTTTTGGGGACTACAAATTAAAAATAAAACTATACAGGGTTTTCGAAATCGAAGCTAAATATCGAAGTTGTGTTTTATTAAATGGGACCTCTTATATTTTGTTACTTTTTCGGCTTTTTAAGATTTTCTATACCATCGTTGAAAGGTTTTCGAGATATATGATATATTCGAAAATTAAAGCACTCTTTTCAAATCGATCTATTATCTCACACCATAGCTCATTTTGTATCTCGAATTGGTCCAAAAATAGTTTAAATAGGCTATTCCAAACATTTTTTATAAAAAATCTACAGGGCGTTCGCAAATGCAGTCTAAAGTTGGTTCCCATTCATACCCTATATCGATAATAAAATAAAAGTTCGATTGATTATCTTTTCAGCGGTACCAAGATTCCTCATATCGATTTCCACATCTACATCACAATCTATATTGCAGCCGAAAAAAAGGACACTTGAATGAACGCAAATTTTTCTCTGATTACCATCATTCAAGTATGGCAAAGTAAATTGAAAAGTTACTATGATTAACTAAGTAAAATTTATCTTCTATTGAAGATGCTAGAAGTGACCTCTCTATATACTCAATAGTACTATCCTGTGCTTGACTTTCGCAAGCATTCCAGGGGTTATTGCACAAAACGGTTCTCTTACTTATTCTTTCATATTTTCTGACATCGTGTCGAATCTTTTTCACATATGCACACTTCCATTTCTCGAAATGTTCGCAATAATCTCTTGAGTGTCGTTTTATTGAGGAGCCTTTGCTATGGATATTTTTCGACGTGAACTGTAGCAGCTAGTGAACAGTTTTCCAAACACTCCTATCTAACGTTTTTATAAAAATCGTCATACAAACTGAAAATGTGTATAAATACTTGTTCTGACGTTGGAGTGATCGACATATGCGAATATCAGGCTTTCTAAAAACGTATGTATTAATTTAGAAAAAATCTATTCGCAATTTCAGTCAGTTCCGGATAAATGCTCTCCCATCGAAATCGTTGAAAATGGACCGAATTTTGGCGGAATATCCTCACACAAGTAATTTCGGACATTCCATCCTTCCAAAATCGTATACAATTTTTTCAGAAATCGATTATTTGACCGAAAAATTAGCACTCGAAATCGTCATTATCAGAAATAGGTAGACAAGATCGAAATTCGAGTTGTTGATATCCAGGTTTTCGTTTCGTTCGCCCGAATGAACCGGAATTTGCTAGACATATCTTTCGCAGAACGAACGCTGCTTACATATGTCTTGTTTGGATCAAGGAAGGAATCTTCATTTCGCGATTTTATTTTTATAATTTAGTTAATCTATATATATATATATATATATATATATATATATATATATATATATATATATATATATATATATATATATATAGAAAATAATCAAAGAATGAATGTTTTATAATTTAGTTAATCTATATATATATATATATATATATATATATATATATATATATATATATATATATATATATATATATATATATATATAATCAAAGAATATCTTTCAATCTTTTCTCCGGTTCTTCCGAATTTCAAATATGGTGGACAAAGAGACAAGTGTGTATCGATCAGATGACCAGATAACTGAGGATCATCAGGGTTCTTAAAACATATGTATGAACTAAGAAATATGCGATTAATAGGAATATATACTTAAATTGTCATAGATGATTATTTTAAAATAATGATTAATGAATGAACAAGGAAGTTATCTACTAATTGAGTATAAAGCAAACTACTGCTGATTTAACGCCCTTTGAATTTGGATGATAATCCCCCATATTATATTGATGGCTTTCTTATTGCATAATTTCCTGAGAGATCCTTTTCTTAGAAATAAACCCTTTTTTTCAGTATACTTCATTGTTAATCAAACGATGAAATGACATATAAGAGAGTGACCGAGAAGCTTCAGAATTCTTGAAATATCTTCGTATTGGAAGTATTGAAAATGGAACCTCGGTACCATTGAAAAGGTGATCACTTGAGCGCTTATCGTGTCTTAAGTATAGTGTTTCTCTAATTAAAAAAATAACAGTTTGAATAAAAACCATTCAAAGTGCGTTTACGAGTGCTCTGTACTTTTGTAATTCAAAATATTTGAAATACTCACTTAATATTAAAACAGATTAGGTGATAGAATGAATAGAAGGTTATATAATGTTTTTCCTTTGTCCGGAGAGGGAATCGTCTTTAGGTTTTCAAAAATGTAAAAAATGCAATTAAATGGATTTAAACAAGAGTTAAGGTGAGCCATAGTTACGTCATAGTCACGCATCGGACACATCGCTCGCAACGGATTTTTATATTCTTTGTATAGAAACTAATGTAGCTGCGACACTTTATCCCCATCGCACGGATCGCACCAATCGGCCTGTGTCTAATACCAATGCAATTGTTCGGAGGAGCAACTTTTCCACTCACTAAGAAATGTAGGGATATTTGGCCAGATGTATCGGCATTCAGATTACTACGAATAATGCGTTCGATGCGTATGATGCGGATCTATGAATTATGAAATTTTTTCTGCTTTATCTTATAAAATTCGACCACGTTGGACAATGTCAAGGTCAAGTTTTTTTTGCAAGTTTGTGACCCTGCGACTCCTTAATGTCGCGCTCAAATCGTCAGATTGTTGAATTGCACATTTTTCATCATGAAATTTACCCACCTTTCCTTAATCTGATACGCTCGAATATTTCTGTCCATGATTTTTTTTACGATTCTGCTATTCCGATATTCAGATCGGCTGCCTTATACACTTTGTCTCATATATGGTGGAAATACTCAAATTTTAAAAATCATAATATATGTAGCTCCGTTACCGAGCATCCTGTATAGTAGAAAATATTTTTAAATTGTAGTACTAAAAAGAATACACACAACCACGAAAGAAATTAAAATCTGATATTTTCACCTCAATCTAGTTTTCGTCTCAGGTGGCCACCTGGTATATTCCACAAATCGACTTAAAGCGATTAGATACATATTATATCGTTCAATGTACTTTCGAAAAGTAAGTAGTTTGAATAAACATAAAATAACGAAAAATATTGTACAAGAACTGACATAAAACGTTATCGATCGATTGTAACCAAACTTATCAACATGCCGCAACATTTTATGCGCCAGTAACACGAAATTAAGTTTGTTATCTGATTGGATGAGAAGATAATCCATTTTATTATACGAACCACCACATCAAAAGCTGCTTTATGAATTTTAATTTCCTCTATTTTAACAGCATGAAAAACATATACATTTTGGCTAATTTATTTAATTCAAAAACTGTTTGAGTTTATCCGGCCCCTCGATCGGTTTTATTTTATGATGCGATCCCCATATTGCGACGATAAAATGAAATGAAAGTGTTTAACATCGGAACGACGAAGAAAATTGGTGAATTTCGATCAATGTGCTCTTAAAATCGAAAATGGACCTCGTAAAATTGAGATGCGTCAACACGCATGAAATCGAAAGATTTAAATGTGTTTTTATTGGCCTTTTTCAGGGAATAATTATTTATGAGTATTTTAATATTTTCAATGGAGAAAGAACACACACGCATGTGTAAGGATATTCGGTATTTTTTGGTTCGTTACTTATCTACTGATATTGATCGATGAAGAATTTACGGTAAACGAATAGTTGAAATATAATAAAAAGAAATCAACAACAATAACAAAGAAAATTCTAAGTGAACTTAATGAAGAATTTGACCTCTCTGTCATGCTCAAAACATTCAGTGAAAGAAAGAGAGTCATTAGGAGATTCTTGAAGGATAGTGTACAAAGTCAGTTAGAGAGCATTAAACAAGTTGCCGATTTTGAAAATCATATTAACCTTGTGTAGGGTGCAGAAAAACAAACTGCAGTTTTCAGTTTTTAGGGGCCTTCAAAAAAAATGGCATACTAAAGCTTTAAGATTCCACCATCGAGATGATACCCTTCAGAAGCGATGCACAGTTCAGGCAAATGCTAATGTTTTAAACTGCACTGTGGCACATATCGATCGGAATGGCGGCGATTTCCGCTCTGATATGAATCCCGAGTTTTTCCAAATAGAGAGGATGATGCTCGAAAAACTTTCCTAAATTCATTATTTTGTTCTACACTCCAAGATCTATATTATTACTTTTTTTATATTCGCAATTTGACGCTTATCTATTAGTGAATCTACTGGTGTTTATTGCTTGCTTGTATCTTTTAACAATGTGGTCTGGAACTTAGCCCATTTACACAGCTGGACCTACAGTTTATAGTGGATTTCGAACCACTCTCCTAGACAGTGCAATGATAACTGCAACCACAAGGATTGCAACTTATCTGGTCTTCGGAAGTTTATGCCTTCTTTAGGCGACTCTTTCAAATTCAGTACTTTTTTTTTGTTCAAGGTCAACATCCATAACCTGACCCCGGATTCGAACCAGGAGCCTCGACTAAGCAGTTCCAGTATGCTTGCGCACTAACCGTGCAGCTACCGAGGCGGTTTACTGGTGTTTATTGTGTTTTGTGATCTGTCAGATACATGTACTAAGTTTTGCTCACATTTACTACAATTCCCTTTACCTTGCTCGTTATTCAACTTCTTTGGACACCGTTACAATTCTTATCTCGAATCTTGATATCAAGCCAATATTATCAACATATGCGCACTGCTTCATGACAAAATGGGGAAGGCCTGTTGGGAATCCAAAAAAAGTATATTCAATCGATGTCATGTTCGTTACAATTTTCCATAATCTGTCGTATCACAAAATATTTGATCAATTGTTCCTTTATCTCCCCTAAGGCCGTATTGATGTTCACAAATTTTCTCTTCAGTTATTCAGTTATTTTTTAAATTGGTCGTTTAGTATAAAGATGAAGAATTTATATGTCTGGTTTAGCAACGTGATTGCACGAATGTTAATGCATTTCTCACTTGTTTTGTGAATGGGGCAGATCAGGCCAGTCATCCAGGTTTCAGGCATTTTTCTTCCTCCCACTTTACTTTTAGCAAAATGTTTTTATACTGTGAATGAGTTTCTATGTGTTGATTTAGATAATGTCTAAATGTCTTTTCTATTGACCTGTCCTATACATACTTGTGATGTCTTAAGGGATCAATAAATTATTATTATTATTATTTATTTTATTTTTATATTATTTTTATTATTATTATTATTATTTATTATCGTGGACTTATGCACTATCTCAGCTGTTAGCTGGATATAATTTACCTTTCCCAGATTCAGCAATCAAATGGAAGAGGCTCGATTACAATATACTTGACATAAATTTCCTAACTATTCTACATGTATTAAGAATAACAGCTTTTTGCATTTCTACATAGGTATTCTTATGCAATTCTAATTTCTTAAGGCTATCATGCAAAGTTTTTGGTATTAACCCAGTGGAGGATACGATGACAGGAACAATATCTATTTTCTCGAGGTGCCACATCTGCTTGATCTCAATAGCAAGGTCTGTGTATTTGGACTTTTTCTCCTGGAACTTATTCAGCACGTTGTTATTATTCGGTATGGCGACATCCACCAGCATTGCTGTTTTGGCTCTCTTATCATACACCACTATGTCCGGCCTACTATTCGTCACCATTCTGTCAGTGATAATAGGCCTATCGTAGTATAATCTGATAGAGTCATTTTCCAATACGGGCGCCGGTTGATACTTGTAATATGGCTGGAATGTATTCAGAAGTCCGTACTTGTGTGCAAGTTTCTGATGGATAATGTTGCACACTTGATTATGCCTGTGAAGATAGTCTGTATTGGCCAGTTGTTCACATCCGGACGTAATATGCTGTATAGTCTCCGATCTTATATGGCATTTTCTGCACCTATCTGTTTGTAATGTTCCGTCCTTCATAATAAATTTTTTGTAGTTGTTTGTAGCGATCACTTGGTCTTGGATGGCCATAAGGAATCCTCTGTTTCCGCGAATAATTCTCCTTTCATCAACCATTTGTTGGAGGCTTCTTTGTCGATGTGTGGTTGATTAATCTCATGGTGATGTCGTCCATGCAATTCCTTTCTTGACCATTGCTCTTGTTTTTCAGTATCTGATAGGAATGGTAGATTCAGCAGGTCATCTCTGGTAGCAAGATTTAGAGGTGTATATCCTTATCAGCCAACGATACCGCTCTATGTAGGTCAGAAGTGAGAGCTTTTTCTGAGAAGAATTCTCTGAGATTTTTTATCTGTTCGGTGTGTAAATTGACTACATCTATCAATCCGCGTCCTCCTTCTCTCCGCTTCAAAGTTGTTCGTATCACAGACGATTCTGGATGATGGTTGTTGTACTTTGTTAGCATCGTTCGGGTCTGCCTTTGAATATCATCCAGTTCTGTCTTAGTCCATCTGATTATTCCAAATGAGTAAAGTAACACTGGAATGGCGTAGGTGTTAATTGCCTTGACTAAATTCCCCGAGTTCAACATCGATTTCAGCACGGACTTCAGACGCTGACTGTATTCTGAACGAATCTTCTCCTTTGATTGTTTTTGGTCTAGCAATCTGGCTTGTTGGTATCCCAGATATTTGTATGTTTCGCCATCTCTCATGCACTGTATAATATCACCGTTTGGAAGTTGTGTTTCACCATCTATGACTTTCCCTCTTTGAATGTTCAGGGTCTTACATTTTTCAATCCCGAATTTCATATGAACATCTGCCGAGAACTCACTGACAGTTTTCAGCAAATCATCCAATTGCTTCTTGTTCGAAGCATATAATTTGATGTCATCCATATACAGCAGGTGGGAGATTGTATGATAATTCCTTTCTGCTTTTATCCTAAATCCGTATCCTGTTCTATTGAGCATTGAGGACAATGGGTTCATTGCCAAACAGAACCATAGTGGACTCAAAGAGTCTCCTTGAAAAATTCCACGACGTATGGGTATCTCGTCGGTTTTAATTGATTTATTGTTCATGTTGACCTGCAGAGACGTGCGCCAGTGTGTCATTGTTGTCTTCAAGAACTCTACCAGGGATGGGTGAATTTTGTATATCTGCAATACTTCAACAAGTCAAGAATGGGCGGTTCTATCGAATGCCTTCAGATAATCGAGAAAAGATGAATGAACATTGCGATGCCCTCCGTGTGCCTGTTTCATTATCACAGAATCGATGATGAGTTGTTCCTTGCACCCGTGGTGTTTCTTTCTGCATCCTTTCTGCTCCTCTGCTAATATACTGTTGTCGTCAAGGTGTTGGTATATTCGATTGGATATGCATGAGGTGAGTATTTTGTAGAGTGTTGGCAGGCACGTGATTGGCCTATATTGAGACGGGTCCTGTGTTCTATCGCTCTTAGGTAGCATATATGTTAAGCCTTGCGTTAGGAAAGTGGGTGTTTTCTTGGGATGTTGAAGAACATATGTGAGCTGTTTCGCTAGGGCTCCATGGAGCTTATCAAACTTCTTGTACCAGTAGTTGTGGATATTATCTATACCTGTGGCCTTCCAACTGTTGGTCGCTCGAACTACTGTTGTGATTTCTTCCTCCGTTATTTCATCGAAGTCCATATGTCTGATATCGAGGCGTTCTTTTTCATTCGTGATCCATTCCGCATCTCTATTGTGTTCTTTGGGGTTCGACCATAGTGATGACCAATAGTCAATAATTATTATTATTATTATTATTATTTAATTACTTCGAGCATCATACTATCCATAGCATCTCCTCCATACTTATGTTGTCGATTCCAGGTGCCCAATAATTCTTCATTTCGGTTGAAGCTCCTTGTATTTTTTGAATTGTGGGTAGGGTGCCTTCTGCTAGTTCTAGTTGTTATGTGTCCTGATTTTGATGTTAGCATCTCGGCGTTTGTGTCCCTAAACGTTTTATTCCTAGAATAATTTCTTCATTCGATTTATGGTTGCTTAGGCCTCCCCTTGCTCATTCTCTTTCCTCAGTGCATCAATCTACTTCACCTTTTGTTCCACTGCTTCCTTTTTTCTTCTTTCAAGAAATTCTTCTCTCTTTTGTTAGGTTTCGGTAAGTTTTTTGTAATGTTTATCGTGCTTTGTTCGACATGAAATTTCCTGCTTGGTTCTGCCTTTCGATGATTTGCTTGCATTTTTCACCAAACCATTCTTCATTCCTCCTTACTCCATCCTCAAATATTTTCTCTTGCCACTTGCAATATGATGTTCTTTGACTCATTTAATTTTTCGTCCAAGTAATCACTTTTAGGATTTGTTTTGTTTTTAACAGCGCTTTTGATTCTTAGTGCTTTCCAGAAATGGAAGCGCTAGTTGAGTTTTTCTTGAGCACATCTATATTTCATTCTATAGTCCTGGCTCTTTTCTCTTGATGCGGATAGATAATATGTCATTTCCTTTAGCTCTCACTGATAGAAGGCTTGAATCGTACTTAACTGATCTGCTTCTGATATCTACTATCGATGAATAATGTAATAAGTGTATGTTTTACGTCCATCCTCTATGGAAAGATTACGTCGTTATTGTTCGACCATTGAAAAAAATTTGTTTGTTTATAAACAGACAGGATCAAGTGTGCTTCATCATTACTGAAAACCGTCGACCGAATATGGTCTAAAATTTCTAAGGCATGATTCGGACGGTTGTGAAAGTCTGGGACAGCAACTCCTAATCAACATTATCTTTTAGGTATGGCAGAATAAACCTTCGGTTGATATATTCCGTACAGAGTGGTTGGACATGTTTAATACAGATGACTTGCAGAGTGTATTGGAGATTGTTCGACAGATACCCTCACTACAGCATTTTATGGAGTTAGACTATTTTGGGTCTTCAATAACCCATTCTGTTGCACTAGTTTCTTCAAACGTATGAAACCAACTTGCGATCGCGATTACGGTGTGGAAAGGGATCACAAAAAGCTAAAGTGCCGTCTGAAGATGCGAAATATGATGCTGGAATAAAGACAGAAGAAGGCGAAGACGCAATGCTCTCCGCCCAATACCATTGCTACGACTGAAAACGGGGTGAGTGACCCAACGCAATGACAAGCTCTCAAGTTCCCATACCCACCACAACGGATGTAGTCACCCATCACAACTGCACTGTTTGTTTTGTCGCACACTTTGTAACGCCTCTTTGTAATGTATACCAAGCATATTCAATCGTATGGAGGTCATGTGATTGGAGGTGAGCCTTTCATCATGCCTGAATAGAAAGTCATAGCAGAGACGGTTGAAGAATCTTATTTACTTAGAAGTTTGCATTCAGAGAGCTGCTAATCGAAACGAGATCAGTTCTGCGATTGAAAAAGATTCTAGCCATAACCATTACAGTTATTTCTCTGTAGCTGTGTTCTTCCTGGACTTTTCTGAGCTTTTGCACAGGTTGTCGCCACAGTTGTACTCACCTAGAAACTGAGTTCTGTCCAAACCAAGATTCGTATGAGAATAATACTTTGGACCACTTTTCTGGTCCCCATTCCTCTTTTTAATCGAGCTTCGCGATTTCTTTTCGTTGGGGACTGACATCTTCAAGAATTTCAGCATTTGATTACGGTCTTCTTCGCATGTTATAGTGGTATTCCGGCGGATTGTAGAAGAAATTATCCTGTCCAGCTGCTATAGCAGGTTATCTATCTCCATGTTGTTACCTTACACTCCCTGTTTCTCTATACTGCACCATAATTCGCGAAATTGACTTGTGGCCATCATTTATGCAACTTCGTGTGTGTTGTCTTTTCTAAAGAATTTTAACCGCTCTGTTTATTTCATCAGCGCATAAAAAGATGCCTCCCCAAAGCTAAATTCGAGTAAGAACCAATTTTCGTCTAGGGTGTTTCATATGGTGTTCGGAAATTAGAGAGAATTTTCACAATCTCTTTATATTTTAGCTATGTGCTTGTCTTCTGAAATTCTGAAAATTGTTCAAATTCTCCAGAAGTAATATATATTCAATTTGGCATAACAGAATATCGCCGCATTTTTGATCTTATGTACAATACGTTTTTATCACAGCCTTACGTGTAAATTTTTTCACCCCGTTCAAGATGAACTTCGATTTTTCCATCTGAAATTCCTTATCATCTTCTAATCTTGATTTCAGTCATTACATTCATATTTTATTGAGCGATATATATGTGAAATGTCACGCCTTTTTCCTGACGGGGGTGTCAAAAAACAAGATGGATGAATGCCCCACGCATTATGTTAATTTCGAATAAAATGGGGGACGGTGGATTGTGAAGCAATACTAGATGAATGTAATATATTAACCTATTTAGATTTCGGATACGAAGTGATTATTTTTCGGATTGTCGAGGTGTAGTATTTTGGTGTTCCATATCTACAAATATACCCATCGAAAAATGTAAAGGGCAACTATAAATCCGATAAGTGAACACCTTATTTTTGCGCTCCTATTTTCACTATATCCACAAATTTATGACGCTTTTCACCACACTGGGTATTAATCAGATGAGAAGTATATTCAAAATGAAGATACGCAGTGCCGCCTTTACGTTTAAGTTGATACCTATACATTCAAGAAAGCAGGTTAATTTGGGGGAAATCTGAACAGGGTTGCTCATTTTGAGAGCAAGAAAGATGGAGTAATAGTGATGAGTTGAGCTCTAATTGAGTATTTAGTAACTTCCAAAAATTTTCCTGTTTCTTGATTTCCAATGCTTGCCATAGGTTCAGTTTCAATCTATTAATTTCATTATGTAAAATCACAAAATTATTATTGAAAGGATTTTTTTAGGAATATTACATAGTGAGAATCTGATATTTAGTTGCAACACACAAGTGTGAGGAAAGATTTCAAATTTCGACTGGATATAAGTTAATATATTTTCGATTGGCATCTTTAACAAAAGGAAAAACCTCATGAATTGCATGTTAAAATTGTTTACGTGGAAGCATGTTGCAAATCATATCAAAATTATATCTATTATTGACTACTATTTATTTTATTATATTGAGATTTTTCAAGAAGTTATTGGTATAGTGGTAAGGGTATATATGTATCATCATACTGTTATAATCGACTATTTTATGTTGATGTGGATGTGCGAAGAAATGATGATGAGATGTTTTATGGAAAATAGATAAATTATATCTTGCTTGATTTTGGTTATAGTTGAATATAAGAAGTTGAGGAAACTAATTACCTATTTGTACCTGTGAAACAACAAATAATGTCATTCATATATCTAAGCCAAAATTACGGAGTTTCCACAGCAGATGATTCTGAATTATTTTCTCAATGTTATCCATGACAATCTCGGCTAGCAAAGAAATGACAGGATTAACCATTTTTGAATATTGAATTTTTTCTATTAGATCTGATTTCTTGAATAAAGACTGTAGTATGATTGGAAAAAGATCCAAAAGAGAGGGTTTTTGTCTCAACTTTTTTCGATGCTGATTGTCTGCTAATATGTGGAGGACTTATACTGCAGAGGGCATATAACAAGGGAATCGGGACTGAGCTAATGGTACCACTTACAATTATCATGGCGTAATTCAAATGGGAATCAATTCAATGTACATGGGCGCTTTTACCAGCACTCAGCTGTAGAAAGACCAGAACGAGAGCAGCAATTTGACGTGGACCCGGTTAATCTTCGTAGAATGATATTTTTGTTTTTAGCTTTTGATATTTGATTTGTAGGCTAATGTGGAATCCAGTGTGACACCAAGATACTTGGAGTAGATAATGTAGAAAATAGATTGAAAGTGGACCCATGGGAAGCATTCGAAATCAACGAACATGAGAGGCGCATCTTCTTTTTAAATCAACCGCAAAGTGCTAAATCGCTTCAGAAGTTTATGAATAAAGTGAAAATTTGATCAGCATTGATTTATTAAATTGAAGAAAGTACAACAATTTTCATGAAGTAATAATCTCAATTAGAAGTCACTTAATTCTCAAAATATGGATGAAATTAAATTTTCCGGAAATAATTAAATGAAGCAAGACTTTCAGGTAACGTACGGTTCTTTAAAGTTTGTTGTATTATTCAAAACCTCCCTTGATCGAATTGGCATAAAAAGAAATTAAATTGTTAATTGTTTCTTGAAAAATTTCGTTTCATTCCTGCACTAGCACCTAGAAAACTCGATTTGTTTGAAAGTGAACATTATATCATAAATTAATTCTACCATGTGCAACAAATTTTCGATACGGTTTAATTCAGCTGAATGAACAGGCCAATTCATCTATAGTATTCTCTTCTGGTTACTATAGAATTTTACCCTACTTCTGCTGCATACGGACGAACAAATAGTTCAAGAATCAAGTTCCTATAGATTACAGCGTAAACAAGAACCACATGGGTTCTTCTACAAACACTGACTATCACCATACCTCATTTCGTAATTGAACTTCTGGATCATTTCTTAGTCTCACAACATTTCCAGTCTATCCCTATATTATCTGAGTACGTCTGTCTTGATGTAAATCTGGGAATCCTCAATAAACGTCTGGCATTAAGATTAGATGTATGTACTCTGTTTTTCACAGCGTGGTTACTTAGTTGTATGTGGAGTATGTTTCTGAGATGTACGTTCAGTTAACCATCGTGTGAAATGATTCCTCGAAACATGAAGTACTACCGTGGCTTGTTTGGCACGACCAGTACACAGGGTAGGTTACGTCAAACTGTTGATAAATTAACGCCATCTTTCTCCTGATTGGACAATCGCTGAGTTTCAGCGCGGAAGAACATCAGTGTGACTCTGGTCTAAATACCACTCCAAGGTACTCTTAGAATATTGAAGTAGTACGAGGACGAGCATTATTACGCACAACGATGGAATTTCTTGATCATTTCTCAGTCTCCAAACATTTCCAGTTTATCTGAAAGTACGTCTGTTGTCTGGATGTAAACCTTTTATCGATTCATTGTTCAAAGGGACATGTGACCAGTATTCAACATTCAATGTAATGTAGTACCCTCGCTCCACAATTTCCTCTCAAAAATATGGAAACTCTCATTGAACGTCTTGTATGTAGACTAGATTCATGTAATCCTTTTTCACAGTTTGGTTGCCTAGACGTTTCTGAGCTGTTCATTCAGTTGACCGATTTTGTGGAGGAGTTTCTCATCACCGTTGCTGCTCTGGTACGAGTAGTATATATTTCTCTGATATCGTCAGTTTACCTATAGCAAATCCACAGACGACTCATGGTAGATTCGTCCCCAAAGTATTTGATACACTGAGTATAATAAACGAATATTTCTGCCTTGCGCTTAGATTACCTCGATGTATGTATCTTTCTAGATATTTGATATATTCTGACTCGTCTCATATTGACTGATTCCAGGGGATTGAGGTGCAAAATTTACTCTGAACTAGATTTGAAAACATACACAGGGTATGTTTTGCCAATGAACTTACGCTATATTACTAACTGCTAACTAACGGCGTGAAAAAACGCCCTGGTATTAGTAGTCTTCTTATCAAAGACTCAACACCCCGAATGTCGATTGACCATATGTAAAATTGTGATTAAATCTTCACATATGATCAAACAGAACTGACATTGAAAAAGTTACGTCGTTGTCGAGAACAGTGACGGTTTGTGACCTTAAGTAGCATCAGTGCTACAGATTGCAGGTTATTAGTTAAATATTAAATCAAATTTCATGAATTCGAAGTGACTGCTGTTGAAAGATATCCAATATTTAAGTTTCGATTCAACCAAAACAGAAGTCACCTACAATCCACTCATTTCCCTATCTAAATCACTTCCAACAAATTATTCAGGAGGCAATATTCAAATTTCCATAGAAAAATTAATATCTCGCATTGAAGGAGCTAGTTTTCCAATCTATTCATCATAATCAATGTAAACCAAGGCCACAATTGTAGTGTTACAATCTGATCGGTTATCATGAATAGGAGCAACATACTTCAGTTTTATTCTCATTAGATCTCGTTAGTGTTACATAGTCATTCATAACATCGAGTCAGTATCAACCCGTTGGAATATACCGAGTATGTGCATGGTGGCATCCATCGAAATGAGACTGAAGACTACGAGGGAAGCCTGGGAAATGATGAAAACAAAAAGTAGATCAAAACGAGGGCACTGCGTCTATCATCACCGTGGTCGAAATCAGCTAACGCCCCAGAACACAAAGGAGGTTCCCCAAATGTACATAATAACTCAATACATTTTTCTTTATATCTGGTTAACTGATTGTGACTACTGTTATGACAGACACAGTGTTCAGCGTCGTGGTGAATAGTCAAACTAGTCTGGCTTTTAACATTCTCTTCGTTTTGATCTACTTTTTCTTTTATTTGTTTCCCAGGTTACCATTATACTATTTAATGTCATATCCTAGTAGTTTTCTGTGTCGGTTCGTAGGGGGGCGCTACACGTATATGTATCCATATACAAAGACTCGGTACCTTCTGACGAATTGATACGAGGTATCAGATAGGTGGCAGACTGGCTAGATGTTTCGAATGGTTGAATGGTACAGTTATAATCAATGATTATGATGAGTAGATCGGAAACTAGCTCCATCATTGTGGGATATTTAACATTCTACGAGAAGTTGAATATTGCTCCTTGAATAATAGTCTTTAATGTTTTTCATTTCACATCCATATATCCATTCGTAATTTAATGAAAGTTGATATCAAATTTTCTTGTAGTTAGTTATTACAGGTCACGAATGCAAAGGCAAACGATCGGATAATCTAACCGTTAAATCTATCCACCAAAAAATGGCATAGTATGAATGAATGCTATTCGCCGATCATTGGCAATATGTTATTGCTGCTGATTGGTTGCCGTCGGAGGTCAACATTTAATGCGCATTGCAATAGGTTATGAAGCGCCCGGCTTACTTGGTTGATGCTGATATTATGTTGACTTCGTTGCTGCTGATTGATTGCCGTCGGAGGCCAACATTTAATGCGCATTGCAATAGGTTATGAAGGGCCCGGCTTGCTTGGTTGATGCTGATATTATGTTGACCTCATTGCTGCTGATTGGTTGCCGTGGAGGTCAACATTTAATGCGCATTGCAATAGGTTATGAAGCGCCCGGCTTGCTTGGTTGATGCTGATATTATATTGACTTCAAGTTAGTTTTTCGTTTTCTTTTAAATTTTGCTACCGGTGTTACAGCTCTGCTGCTCTCATTAACGAACTAACTAATCACCTTGTATAATCATTTGAAATAATAACATCGTTGTCGAGATCATTTACAAGCTTAAATAAAAAACCAATCTCTCTTACATCATATTATAAACAAAGGATTAATCTAAGGCTTAATAAAGGGCAAAAGCGTAATAATTCGTAAGGTCGGTAAAGAAAGCATCTGTAAATTATAACATGAAACAAAACAAAGACGAAACAAGTTTCTAGTTTAAATATGGGAATATTAACATGCTACATGTTGGTATAATGTCGGATGGTAGAAACTCACCGAATGAGCCTGTGGCGGTTCCGTACAACACTGGATGTGTAGATACCATCTACCGTGTTTTCGCCGTATTTATGATTATGAAAATACTGAAATGTAATTAAGTATTTTGACAGGACGACGAACATGTTTTCCGAGAGATAAATTACACGAAGAAACGTAGAGAAAATATTCGTGGATATATTCCGAATTTTAGGAAACTCTAGATAGAAATGTGTACAATATTTCACGAAATGTAAGTTTTTCCCGAGATATATATATCCTCTCAGTATTAGAGAGATTTGAATATAAGTTTACTTGGATTGTTTCTTCATTGGAATATATGCAACCGTTTCGATCCGTTTTGGATCATCTTCAGGATGGAATTCAAAACTCAAAAATCTTCACTCTCTGTGAAATAATGTTGTTGAAACCGTTCATTTCTTGATTAATACATGCAAATGAGACATTTCCTTCTTTTCCCGATTTCTCATTAACAGAGAGGCTCCCAGAAAACAAAACAAAAGCAGGATAATGTTTGGATCTCAAAAGTAGGTAGACCCGTTTTCTTTAAATATCACGTCGATGTTGCATGTGCAGGTATTCTAATTTATTTCAAACTTCATTTCAAAATTCGATGCGCGTTTCGCTAACTAAGTTTTAGATGATAGTACAATGAATTTAAGAGATAATAGTACGCTAAATCTAATTCTTCGATGCTCTCTCATTTATAATTAATCAGTACTATCGTTCTGAGTGGTCGAGCGCGCTATTAATGGGGGTGTCTAATCTATAAAACTGTAGAGTATACTGAACGGAACCGGACCTTTGTTCTTGCTTAGTAGATATTTGTATTTCATTATATGGATATTATTTAAAACGTTCAATGTTTTCTCGTTTTTAACATTTTTCTTATGAATTCTATCTTCTCAGAATCTGTTCTACGGTTTCTGTGTACGTTCGTATTTTAAATGTGCTTCATGTTCTTTTTATCATTTAATTGATCTTTCAGTTTTTCCAACTTACTTCTTTTCACAATCAATTCAACTTATTTCACATATACATCAGAAGATGTCCCCACAAAAATTATTGGACGTGTTTAGACAAATGTTTTCAATCACCATGGGATAAAAATATACAGGGTGTCTCGTTTGAGGTGAAACATAATAATGCACATTAATGAGACCAACGTTGTCACGAGAGCTGCACATGATGAGCCTCAAGAATGATATCATGAAATTTAATAAATCCAACAATTTGTCTTTGAAATAACGAAATTCATGAAACATTTTCCTGAATGAGTTTGTATGTCCCTGAATGATTTGTCTGGAAAAGTTACCACACATATGACTCATTTGGCGAAAATGTACGCGAAATCGTCGTCGTGACAATCAGGTATCGGAATACCAATACAGAATCAATATGCTACATACATTTTCCGTGTTCGAACAGAAAATGGAAACGAGACACGCAGAATGTGTTCCATTGTCCCCATCTGTCATA
This sequence comes from Cryptolaemus montrouzieri, assembly GCA_013387265.2. NCBI lineage: Eukaryota > Metazoa > Arthropoda > Insecta > Coleoptera > Coccinellidae > Cryptolaemus > Cryptolaemus montrouzieri. Next base: position 25,092,554 of record JABFTP020000165.1, on the reverse strand, counting down.
TTCGAGCGATTCGCATTCCATATGCATATGTCGTGCTGCCACGCGTTGTTAACTTCGTCTGAGAACAAGTTCTTCGAATGTATTACTGATTAAAATTTCAATAATGTTTAACGACGTGAGTAGACCCGATATAGATACTAGCGATGTTGACGTCTGTAATCAATCCGTTTAAGTATCAAATTGATCGGAAATTCTGTTTCAAGGAACTTGTAACGTAATTTCTTACGTATTACATAATTGCGCTTATTGGCAGCTTTTCGCCAGAGAACAGTTGGGTAGTGGGTTGTATAATTTACAAAACTCTTAGTACCAATAAAAGAATAATTAAAATGAACTGGGCGCCACTTGATTTAAGCTATGAAATATAAACTTAATATGAATCGACTGATTGAAAATCAAGAAACAATCAGTGTTACTTTTAGGTAACAGTAAATGAAGAATATGATTTTTGATGAGAATATAATATACGTAATGAAATGCAATTTATAATATACGGAAAAATAAGGGTTAGTAATCCACTTATAATATAACTCTAAAGATGATAAAAAGAAAACGGAGATGTTTGAGAAGGTAATACGATATTGAAGTTACACCAAATTCTTCTTTATTATTTAGCGTTGAAAGATGAACTGATTAATATAACAGTGTAGATTGATACTGGCCTTGATTTGAGAAGGTTCTATAGAACAACTGTACTTTGAAACAAAATGGCTTCAGCTTTTAGTGATGATGATGAGTGGCTGAATGTAGGTAAGCGTATTCGAAAATTCTGTCCTCAGAACGATAACCAAAACTCCAGTTGATCGGATTGGATTGAATTCTAGGCATTAACAGTAATGCTTTTCTTGCAGGTATGTATAAGAAAAAGAAATGCTATGCCTCCGGTAGAAGAAACCCTAAAATGTTTATTTTCACGTATGAAACAATTGGAGTTAGACTCGATAAACACTCACCTTTTATCAAAAGGGTTTTGAGATTCGATAATTAATTTGATACGGAATATTCTAATTCTGAATTTTGATTCTAATATTTTCTTATCCCTTTTCAGGTCGAAAACTAGATCGATTATGGTAAATCTGTAACGAATCTTATCTACTGCGCCGATAAAACAATAATTACGAGACATACGGACAATGCTCGCCACCTGTGATCCTTATGAATAATTATTAACCTTTAATGTTGAATTAAAACTGTTTGATTTCGAATTAATTTTGATTGATACCGGAAGATGGACATAATATGAAAAGAGGAAAACTGTTAAAGTGATTTATATTAAAAGAGAATTCTATACCGTTACACTACCCTCTCCTAAAAAGAAAAAAATTGATATAATTTTTTTTTTTGAAGTACATATTCAGTTCATATGGAATAGGCATATATTATTGAAGGCCTTACTAACCCCGTCATGCTGTTTCTCATCGTTTTTATTCCTTACAGCTAATTTTTGTTTTGTTGCGGCCACAACCCTAAACTAACTTATCTAGTTATAATCTAACCTATCTATCTACTCATCTAACCTATTTATAACCTAAATAATAACCTATAGCTAACTATACTACACCCATAGGTCAAATCCTGATAATGTTCAGAAACTAATCGATCGGAGGAATAATGAAATGAATACTTCGACAAGGAGGTATTCAACGACAGTGAAACTTTAAAATACTTGAGCGATACAAAAAATATTATGAAACGGAAACATCAGAATTTGAGCCGAAATATGGTTTTAGGTCTTTGACATGCCATTTACCGTCCGGTGAACCGTCTAAATTTACTAAATTATAACAAAGACCAGAAACTTTTGATAAACTCGACGCAATACATACTTTGGTGCAAGTTTTGCCGAGAATTTCTTTGAAGCATTTGAAAGGACTTTATTTCGTCGCCAAACCTTCTCTCCTACACCAAAATTGTAGTCCCGTCGACGCAAATTATAGGTTCGGGCATTTCTACTATAAGCCTTATGAAGCTTTTCCCGAATATTTCGAAAAATATCAGACAACGGTGCGATATCAACTGCGTAACTATCCCTTTTTCAGGTAACAATTGTATATCGTCAGTCAACTCTATTTCCCCGTAATAATCTCCACTAAGCGGAACATATCTACCGAAATTTAGAAAAGTTGGTGAAAATCCTGTTACTTCATGTTTAGCGGTATTAATAGCGAAAGCAATTTTTGTAATTCTTTATCCCATTCCGAATGATTTTGTTCTTTTATATAACAACGAATCGTAGTACCAACGGTTTGATTTGTTCGTTCAACAAAATCACACTGAGGTGAATATACCGGTGTGAACCAAATCTTCTGGACTTTATATGCTCTGGCCAGATTCCTCAAAGCGCGCCCTGCGAACTGTGTTCCATTATCAGCTATTATAAACTGTGGGATACCAAACTTTAAAAAGACATCTGATTCCAAAATTTAACGACATTTTCAGCGCTAGCCTTACGCAATGGGTGTAAAATGGCATATTTCGTGAACCAATCAGATACGACCAGTAAAACGTATTTCCATGTTTGGACCTGGGAAAAGGACCTACTAAATCTAACGCGATAATTTGCCAAGGAAAACGGACATTTTCTCTTGCCCCATTAATCCTAAACCTGGTTGGTTATAAATTTTATTAGCTCCGCAAATTTTACAATTTTTCACGAATTTAAGAATATCGGCTCTCATCTTTGGCCAGTAATAAAGTTCACTCATTCGGGAGAGTGTCTTAAAACACCGAGATGACCGCAAGTTGGTGGGTTATGGAACGCTTCTATTATTGACTTACGTTTCTTTTTCGGAACTACTACCTTCCACTCAGAAATATTTGATTGAACATGAATGTTCGACGGAACGAACTTGTAGAGCTTTTCATCTTCTACCTTCCACTGGGGATAGGAATTGCCCCTTTGTTTAACTTTATTACGCATGCTAACATACCAATTGTCAAAATCATCGTCATAAAAGGATATTACATTAATCTCTTGCGATTCATGAATGCGGGATAAGAAATCGGGTACCACATTGTCTTTGCCTTTTCTATGTATAAGCTCAAAATCATATTGTCGCAGCCTAACTGCCCAACGAGAAAGTCTACCAGATGGATTTGTGAGTTTATTTAGCCATAAAAGCGAATAATGGTCAGTTATGACGGTGAATTTAACACCTTCTACATAGGCTCTGAATTTTTCCAAACAGAATATTAAGGCCAAAAGCTCGCGTTCAGTAACTGTGTAATTTCTTTCTGTTCTTGTGAGAGATCGGCTTGCATACGCAATAACTTTTTCTTCGCCGTCATGACATTGTGTGAGTACGCCACCGACACCGGTTGCAGAAGCGTCGCTTTGTATGGTAAAGGGATATTGAAATTAGGGCATGTAAGTATGGGAGATGCCACTAGAGCCTCTTTTATTTTCAAAAAGCTTCCTCAGCTTGAGGAGTCCACGTAATAGCTTGTCGTTTCTTTTTGCCTTTCAGTAAATCATTAATTGGTGAAAGTAAGGTAGAAAGTCTTTGATAAACGCTCTATACCATGAGCACATTCCCACGAACCTCTTTATTTCTGTACTTGTATTCGGACGCGAAAATTAACCATACAAGATACTTTCTCAGGATCGGTTCTTAAACCATTTTCATCTACAATATAGCCTAAATATTTTAATGAATTTCGAAAAAATTGACATTTTTTTAGATTAACAGTAATATTGGCTTGTTTTAGACGATCAATAACCTGCTTTAGAAGGTAAACGTGTTCTTCAAAAGTACCAGATATAATTATAATGTCATCGAGGTAAGCAAAAATTTTATTTTCGAATTCGGGACCAAATAGACTGTCAACAAGACGCTGTTGTCTTTGCGCACTATTTCGCAATCCGAAAGGAACGACTGTAAACTGAAATAAGCCTCTTCCAGGTATACTAAAGGCGGTTTTTTCTCTTGATTGTGGTTCCAGCGGAATTTGCCAAAACGATTTCTTTAAATCAATAGTACTAATGAATTTTGCTCCGGTAAGACTTCTTAATATGCAATCGATTCGAGGAAGAGGGTACGAATCGTGTTTAGTAACTTCGTTTAATTTACGCCCATCAAAGCAGAAACGATATTCATTATTCTTCTTCTTGACTAATATAACCGGACTAGACCAAGGTGAATTTGATGGTTCAACAACACCTAAATTCAACATGTCATCTAATTCCTCGTTAAGTATCTTCATCATATATGGAGACATCGGATATTGTTTCAGTCTAAAAGGTTTTGCGTCGCCAGTATCTATAGTAAGAGAGATTTTATCCGTTCGACCTAGACGATTTACACCGCTAACTTCTTCAAACGCCTGTAACAACTCATTGATCACAACCTTTTGGTTTGGGGATAAATTATTTTTATGGTCCAGATTATTTTTTGAATCGACTGAAGTAACCGTTACCAAGGAAACATTATTGTGTTGTATTTCCCAATTTCCCTCAAGATAATCTATTTTAATTGCAAATTTTTGGCAAAAATCACTTCCAAAAATCAAATTATGACTCAGGCTCGGAACAACCAGAGCTTCTACAAGATGACACTCCTCGTTAATTTCAATAGGCAAATGTACAAGACCAGTTACATGTTGCCTTTTATTATCAACAGTATGTACAAATTTCGAACTTGGACTAAAAATTTTAAATTAAGACGTCGTATTAAATCAACGCCACCTTTACCGATAATTGTAATATTGGAACCAGAGTCCAACAAACCAACTATTTTATTGTCTAATACTTTCACCTCGATGTATGGTCTATTATCGTGTGTCATTTTAGTGAAAAGTCGTGAAGTTTGGAAATTTTCAAAATTATTTAATTCAGAAGCCCTCAAATGAAACGACTGGGACGAATCTCGGGCTTTTAGTTTCGCCCCAAAAATTAGTTTTTTGACACTGTGAGCAGGTACGAACAGTAACGTTAGGTAATCCACAACGATAGCAAAATTTACTTTTCCTAGCTCTACACTCACTATAGAAATGTCCTTTCTTATGACAATTCCAGCATTCATCGGGGTTAACAGGAATATTATTATCTTTTTATCAATCGTTAATAATTTGGGTGAACGACTATAATGTTTTGAAATATTATTGTACGGGGAATCCTTTTGGATTTGAAAAATTACCTTTCGCAGTTTCAGCACGACTAGTCGAGGGCAACGAAATATTTATGTCCAAATAATCATTGTCTTCTAAACGTTTAACTAGCTTGTAAAGTTCGGAAATGGAAGAAATTTCTGTCATTGCTATCGCCTTACGATACTCAGGGATCAAATTATTTCTAATATATTTGAGTCTAGTGCTCTCCGCAGGATTCGAGTGAGTTGATTGAACAATTCATTCATTTTGGCAAAATAAATAACGGCCGATTCATCCTTAATTTGAGTTCTACATTTTATAGCTTCCCAAAGCTCATCATCATGATACGGTGACCTAAAATCTAATTTTAATGCCTCAACAAGAGCATCCCAATCTTTAACATTACCTATAGTCTGTCGAAACCAACATCGTGCGTTACCGACAAATAAGTCTCTAGCTGATTCGAACAATTCTGTTTTGCTTACGTGTCGTGCCTTTCTTAACTCTTCTACGTTCTCTAAAAATGAAGATAAGGTGCTCTTATCGCCAGAAAATGTTTCACCCCATTTATAAACAGGTATGGATTTATAGTAAGGAGGATTTGGTAATGACTGTGATGTACCGGAGACACTGTGTATACAAGAATTCGATATACTAGATGCGTTATTGACAGTAGGTGCTTGATCAGTGATTTTATCATATAAGTCAGCTTCTAAACTGATACAAGTTGCAAAGGCTTCATTTTTAAATGACAAACGTTCTTTTTCATCATCTCCAACGATAATAGGTAAACGTGAAATTCGCTCTGAAATGTGAGATAGACGTGATTTCGCTCTTTTAAAAGTCGAATCCTCTTTATTACCTTCGAACTCGATAACAAGTTGCGTTATAGACTCTAATGTGGTATTAATTTCGTTCTGTTCAGTAGTGAATGAAAATTCAGGATCGTGTAACTCTAAGTCTTTACAGTTTTCTGACGTACTAATAATCTACGCAAGATTTTCCTCTTTTCATCTTGTCCTCTACATGATACAACGCCCTTATTCTCAATTCATAGTTGAGTTCATTAATCGACAAATGATTAGGATTAATTTCGATTTCCATTATTCACAACAAATATAAAAATTATAAATTCAACAACAACCGCAATACCTAGCACATATGTTGACAGTATCAAGATAATCAATCATCACACAAATTAAAAAGAGAGAAAAGTTTGGTGCATTACAGCTATCAAGAATAAGAAAATACAAAATACACTCAAAATATCCAATCAATATAGAATACAATAACAGTAATCAATAATTCAAAAAAATTTCATACAATATTGCAAAGTAATCAAAAAAAAAAATAGAACTACGGCCCCACGTTGGGCGCCAATTTTATGTAACGTAATTTCTTACGTATTACATAATTGCGCTTATTGGCAGCTTTTCGCCAGAGAACAGTTGGGTAGTGGGTTGTATAATTTACAAAACTCTTAGTACCAATAAAAGAATAATTAAAATGAACTGGGCGCCACTTGATTTAAGCTATGAAATATAAACTTAATATGAATCGACTGATTGAAAATCAAGAAACAATCAGTGTTACTTTTAGGTAACAGTAAATGAAGAATATGATTTTGATGAGAATATAATATACGTAATGAAATGCAATTTATAATATACGGAAAAATAAGGGTTAGTAATCCACTTATAATATAACTCTAAAGATGATAAAAGAAAACGGAGATGTTTGAGAAGGTAATACGATATTGAAGTTACACCAAATTCTTCTTTATTATTTAGCGTTGAAAGATGAACTGATTAATATAACAGTGTAGATTGATACTGGCCTTGATTTGAGAAGGTTCTATAGAACAACTGTACTTTGAAACAAAATGGCTTCAGCTTTTAGTGATGATGATGAGTGGCTGAATGTAGGTAAGCGTATTCGAAAATTCTGTCCTCAGAACGATAACCAAAACTCCAGTTGATCGGATTGGATTGAATTCTAGGCATTAACAGTAATGCTTTTCTTGCAGGTATGTATAAGAAAAAGAAATGCTATGCCTCCGGTAGAAGAAACCCTAAAATGTTTATTTTCACGTATGAAACAATTGAGTTAGACTCGATAAACACTCACCTTTTATCAAAAGGGTTTTGAGATTCGATAATTAATTTGATACGGAATATTCTAATTCTGAATTTTGATTCTAATATTTTCTTATCCCTTTTCAGGTCGAAAACTAGATCGATTATGGTAAATCTGTAACGAATCTTATCTACTGCGCCGATAAAACAATAATTACGAGACATACGGACAATGCTCGCCACCTGTGATCCTTATGAATAATTATTAACCTTTAATGTTGAATTAAAACTGTTTGATTTCGAATTAATTTTGATTGATACCGGAAGATGGACATAATATGAAAAGAGGAAAACTGTTAAAGTGATTTATATTAAAAGAGGAATTCTATACCGTTACAAACTAGATAATATCGGACTAGTTAAAAATGTCAAATCAGATTTACAATGGCATATTTTTATGAATCTTGCACCCTCAACTGAAATTGCATTCTACACTATCTACTTTGAGAAATGATAACATCAGTGACTAGGTTTAAGGGAAGTACCGTGTGGTTCTGATTTCTTTGCGTTGTACACTCGCAAAATGCAACATACAACGCCAACTTGACTATTTGGTATCATTTTAACTCTTTCTGTACTTACGTGTTCTGAGAAAAGACTCTTTATAAATAGACAGACAGAAATCCCCAATAAAGGTTCCGTTTTTTCCTTAGGGGAGAAAAGAGTCCTGACAAATAGACTGAAAATGGGCACTTTAACGCTAAATACTCCGCAAATGGTTCCTTGACTCCAAAATTGCCCTCACACATAATTGATTTTGAAAATTTTTCTTTGAAAATTTGTGAGAAAGTGTCAACTTTGATAATTCGTTTCGGGTGGTAACGCACTGAAATTTTGGTCTTATATAAACCAAATGGATATTAATTTTAAGTTTTCACATTTGATCGGTGGTGCCATCTGTATTTCAGCATGTGAAACTTGTCTACATACCGCGTACATAGAAAGAATATGCAGCATCCTCAATTACGTTTAAATACTCTTATGTATGATGTCGAGTTGCAGGGCATCATCAGTGATCATAAATACGTGTGTGTGGACAACAACAATTGAAAAGCATGGCGAATCAAGAACCATTGTTCTTGAAATCTCAAAGGCCTTCGACATGATGTGGCACGCTGCCTTGATGAATAAACTAATCGCATATAGAAAATTTCGGGGTGAGATTAGTAGCTTCTCTCTTCAGTAGATATATTCAGATGGTGGTCGATGTTGTAACCACTCAATCTTTTCAGATTAATGCAGGGTTTCCAGGGTTCCATACTTCTGCCAACTCTTTGTCTGTTGCGGATTGATGATCTGCTCCACCCTGGTGCCTCCATTTTCTAGTCAGCATCCTATTACTGCTGAGAAAACACACCGACAAAGATGCCAACAGGGCATGTCAGTGAATCCAGAATTGGAGAAGCCATCAGAGTAGGGCCGGTTGAACTTGGTCAATTTTACGCAAACAACACGCAATCAGCAACCTCCTCTAGAAAAGTTACTCCTGGAGAAATGACCTCGAAGAGTTGCAAGATCTGGTCCAGGCTTTATGGCTCATTGCTTCCTTTACATGATCACCTCTGACTTCATAAGAGACAGATAAGAGAGGCAAAAGATACTACATATTCGTCTTAAATCTTGTTCACATGCTGGTAAAGGTAATCACGGGTCCAAGACCCGCGATGAAACACATGAAGAGCAGTAAGTGGAATCAAAGAAGACATGCGATATACATATGTTCAGAGATATTTCACCGAAAAAACGGTGCAATGCAACACTATAACATCGATCGTTGCTGAATAAACAGAATCTGGACTTCTCACTCCGTAGGACGCGTTCCCGATCGTGCTCATTCCTATGGACGTGTTCCCGAGCTCCACGGTGCCCTGAAACGAGCTTAGGTTATATTTCAGTAGTGTCGCAAGTCTTCTGAAATGAAAGCTATGTTCATTTCAGTATTAACAAGAACATTATTCGTGATGAAGTGTTCAAATTGAATACTTCTAGTGGAGGTGAAGGATTGAACCTCAAACCATGTAGTCGCTTAAGAAGTAACGTTTTCTGACTTCCGACGATTCTTGGAAACGCTAGATCATCCGGGAAATCATGGTTTGACCAACGTCAAGTCTCGGCAGATCTAACTCTCTTGAGACAATATCATAGCTTGGTCACGTTCATTCCGGTGAGGATATCTTGAATTACGTTCGATGATCATCTCTTATATCGCAACAGCAGAAATTGAATGAATGAGTTCAGCAAATCAATGTCTTAACGATGAAAGAGGTTGAATATTATAGAAGGAAGAAGAAAGGAAAAGGAATATCTTAACAAAGGAAACAAAAAATTCATGAAAATATTTGCTGCTCTGATGAAAGTACTTGAATTCAAGATTTGAAAGGATGTGCTATAATTTTTTCGATAGTGTGTTATTTTGTTACTTTCTCCAAGAGTTCTATGACAGACATGACATTAGACTGTCCACAGAGTGTCGTGATATACGTGGAATATACATAGCTGGTACACCCTCATCCCCGCGTCAATGAAAGAAGTCTTTTCCTTATATGTATACAGGATGCGGCGACCCAAGCTGCTGCGGGCAAAGAAATCAAGAAATAGACTCAGAGATCAACAAAATCACTATTCGCCCCTGACTATTTGAAACAAATTGTGTGTTCTACGACAAAGTCCTTTTGCTTGATATGCATATCGTGCATTGTTGCTTGGCTTGCGACATAATCGAACGTAACGTGAAATACTGTCAAACGTTCTCCTTAATCAGCCTTAGACCCTCGGCCATGCTTGATGTATTTCGACACATTATCGTACTAGTTATGATGGATAACTCAGGCAAACCGATATTTTAATATTATTTGAGATAAGGATATATTATTATTTGAGTTAATCAGAAACAAAGTTGTTGAATGCAAATTTAAGTCGTCAACGAAAATTATTTTTTAAACCTAAATTATACTCAACGAGATGAGCACGTTCGAACAGACATTTTTTATATAAAGGGTGGAACGTACTGGAAGGGCGTTTTTGTAGCGGGTAGTACACGTAACGGTGAGAGAGTAGAGGGGTGCGGCTGAGGTCATTCGACTCAAGGGGAGTTACCATTTAGTTCGAAATGGTTATCTGGAAATCTAACCCGAAGTGTAAGGACACCAGCTTTCGTGGAAAGAGCGAGACAAGCTGTATTTCAAAGCCCAGGGCGCTCCGTCTGAAAACGCGCTGCAGCACTCCAAATAAGTAGTCGAACTGTTCGCAGAATTTTACAGCACGACCTCCACTTCCATCCCTATAAGCTAATGGTTGTCCAGCACCTGAACGAAGGATATTTTGCACAACGCCAGCAGTTTGCCGAGAGATTGCAAATGATTATCGCTGATGAGAATAAACCAGTGATACTGATGAGTGGTGAGGCTCATTTTCATCTGAACGGTTCGGTTAATACACAGAACGGCCGATATAAGGCACCCCCGTGAACTGCATCATCAATCCCCATTTCACAGTAAGAAAGTCACTGTTTGGTGCACTATGAGCCGTCTTGGTGATTGGACCGTATTTTTTCGAGGATGAGAGAATGGCAACCGTAACTGTAATTTCTGAGCGATATGTTTTCATGCTGGAGAACTTTTTCATCTCAGAATTTTGACGACGAAGAATTAGCAGAAGAAATGTTTGGTTCGAACACGATGGTGCTACGGCACATACAGCCAGCGCCACAATGGATGTTGTGCATCACATTTTTCCTGGTCATGTAATCTCTCGTTTAGGGGATGTGCCGTGGCCCCTTCTTCCCCGAATCTCAGAGTTTATTATTTTTTTTTTGAGGAAACCTAAAGGCTAAGGTCTACGTCGATAAACTTCGAAATCTGCAAAAGTTGAAAGAAGCCATCACGAGAGAAGTTAGGGCAATCGACACCGATTTGCGAATCGACTACTGGACGTCATTTGTCTGATGGCATTTTCAGAACATGATTCTTTTCACTTTTTCTACACTAAATGGTAACATTTGAGCTTTCATTTCACGTAATTAAAGATGTTCTACGTTGAAAAACAGCTGAGTTATTCTCATTTCAAGAACGCCCTTCCATTACGCCCCACCCTGTATTTGCAGACGTTTCTTCTACTGACTGATATGGAATTAAACCAGATTCTCTTTTTGAGGCGGCAAGTTTGGATTTTTTCAGTATAACTTTTTCCGAAGTCCCAACAATGAATCTTGAAAAAAAATTGTGATATTTTTATCAATGAAATGTTGCCTACAAACTTCAGAATTTGCAGAAGGAGGTTCTGAGGACATGATAATGTTGCTAGGAGTATTCAACAACGAAGAGGTATTTTGTCAAAAACGTATAGGTACTGACTTACCACTTTACGGACCACGTTATATTAAGATCGTTTTTGAAGTCCATGAATTTGGCGTTAGTAAGTCCTCCACTGGAAAGAAATATTTACACTCTCTCAGGATTAAAAAACTACATACTTGGAATATCACATAAATCATCTACGAAGGGGCAAGCGACCCTTTCAAGAACGAGTTATTTAAGTTGTTTATGTACTATGCTAACTAAAAAACAAACAAAAAATGAAACGCTTAGTCATTTAAAGATTGTTTCCTTAGTATTCTTCAAGTGATTATTCTTCAGCTACACTGAAGAAGATTTGACAAAGAATTTTTTTCTTTAGACTTTTAGACCCATTTTCGAGATATGACTGCCGATAGAGACAGAATATAGTTTTACTGTTTTTCTTCGCACAAAAACAAGAATCAGCTTGAAGTTGTACAGACATTCTCAATTCAACAAGGGCATTGATATTAGTTTTTTTCCATTTATCCACCTTCATTCATCCACCGCTTCATTGTGAAATCCGAACCCCTTACTCGTTTTTTAATTAGAACGTTTTTGGAGAGTATAATTATTTTCACAAGTTCGTTTCAACATAAAGATTTATATCTGTTTGTTGATTTTTCTGGAAAATGCGCTTTCTTAAATGATATTATTCAAGCACCTGCAACAAAAAATTCGTTAAGTAGGAATCGGAAAAATTCAGATAGGTTGCTGTCATTTATTATAATTATTAATGGCAAGTATTGTTATTTTTGTCTAATATCTAATGACTTTTAGGTGATTTTCATACAATTTACTAAGATTTATTTAAAGTCTGTTTTTATAGGATTCATCCATATTCTAAGCATGAAGTAGCTGACTTACATTATGTGTTTGCATTATCTGACGGAAGCGCAGCATTAGCTAGTATGAGTAAGATTTCTTCAACGAAAAGTCACAAATACAATATTATTCATGCAAGCCTATTTGTGACTGTCAGATTGTTTTGAAAAATGGAACTATTCAGTTGGTTTGTTTACAGGTGAAGCAAATTTTTCTAGGAGTTCTTGTATGAATTTTCCGAATCATCATTTGTTGATAGAAGATAATCTATATGTCTTTACTGAAGGCAGACGTCAGTACGAAATATCTTTGAATGTTTGAATATGTATATTCAATGACCTCCTAATTGGCGCCACATCATTTTTTTTTATTTTGAATATCACTGCGGTACATGCATCATGGTGAACTTATACATTTTGATCTGATGGCTATTCAACATTTCAATGAAAATTTTTCAGGTCGTTGATAATACGACTAGGACGCGAATCATGGCCGGTAAAATCACTCGATTTTAACTCCTCGGATTGTTTGAGTGGATTCATTCGAAATGTATTGTATATTGTTCGACAATAATGAACTTAGGAACCGCATTATTGGTGTTTGTGAAACTTTAGGAAATAGTCTTAGAAGTTTTGAAATGATTCACCGATTTCTTACAAAAATATGTGAAGCATGCATTAATGCTAAGTGGAGGCGTTTCCAACACTTAATATAATTTTCCCGTTTGAAATTGAATTGAATTCATGGAGTCCACAACCGATATTATCAGAAAATAAAGTTATTGAAATAATTATTGAAAACATGATATTGAAATCGTTATGAACAACAGCAGCCTATTTGAATTTTTCCCATTTAAAGTTCGTTGAAAGTTGGTTACGTATGCTTACACAATTTATTTCTTGCCTAATATGCATTCTCTTAGAACGAATAATTATTTCATGGTACACGATCCTAGAAAAGTTCTTCACAAAGAAATAATCAAAAACATTATTTTATATCCTCACTTTGAGCGACCGTATCTCTGAAAGAGGGTATTAAGACGGAAGTTATTTGACAAATCTTCCTGATCTTAGTTAAATAATCGTCACATATAGTAGGCACTCGTAATTGGATAATACTCTATAGATCGGGAATCTTCGTTTCCGACTATATGCACCCTAATATATGAAACTAATCATTCCTAATTCTAAAGATCACTATGAAAAAGCGCATCCTAAAATACGCCATAACCTTACTAACATACTTTTTTATAGCTTCATTCTCTATCATAATTTCATTTCTGACAGCTGTTTTCTGATTTGGTTAGAATTCTACCTGGCCTAGAAACGACTAAGCCATTTGGTTTAGGTGTGCAGGATGGATCCGTGTCACATACCTATGCAAAAAATCCTGTTCAGTTCGCTCAAACAGTTCCAAAAGATGCTCATCATCATCAGCATGTCAGTCTTTATAATCCGGAAAGAGCAAAAGTGGCACCCACTTCTAAAACAGCTTCCATATTGTTCATGCAACTTCATTTTATGATCACTTTGAAGAACAATTTCGTTCTTTTTTGTTTTCTGGAGTAATTATCTAATTTGGACGTCCAGAGCGTTCAGCATTTTCGGTATTTTTACAATTATACCAAGCTAACGTTCTTTGGTTGCTTTCGATGGTGCAAAATCGGGATAATATATAAGCTAAGCCTCTACTATGCCAACAATTTTGTCCACCGAAAAGAAATGATAGTTCAATGAACGGAATCGTTTCGAATCCATTTTTTTCACTGGTATAAATTACCTTCAGGAACTTGTATACAAATGATCCAAATATCAAATGACAGGTAACGATTGAGAGGTGATACTGTCTTGCGAAATATGAATTTGCCAGAAAAGTCATTTATATGGCAAGCTAGGGATTAGTCCATCCGCACAATATAAAAAATTAAACTAATCTTTCAATATACGGTTAACTTCGTAAATCGTATTTTTGTACAGTTCACATTTAACCATCATTTAATATGACATCATCACTATTGTTTACATAATAGTATCAAGTTTCTTGTTGAAATTTTTATCTTTATAGATACATAGATTAACTGACAAGGCGAACTCGTTAACAAACAAGCAACAAAATCGCTAATCGAATATTGAAGAAGAAAATAGAATATTTATTAACTGTTCCTAGGAATTCACATATGGAAGAATTATTTAGGTTGAATTTCTATATCCAAATTACCAAAGCGTATATCTAGCTGTCGGGTTGCCCATTATACCAACCATTTATGAGATCTAAATGAAATTAAAAATCGAAATTTTAGGAAGCATTAGGGTTTAGAGAAAGTACATCTGTTTATAACCATAAAATCTTTCAATTTCTATAAACAAAATCGTGCTCTCACAAAATGGTGAAGGCGCCAGGAAAATTTCTTCAGATGTAGATATTGATGGATGGATGAGTGAAACGAAACTCAAAACTGTGGGGCCAATTGCCGCATTGGGTTTTGGAAATGAAAAAAAAAGGAAATTCTATTTATATATTTTAATATATAACATGAAACTCAAACACATATATTTTAGTAGTATTTCCTTTGCACCTAGTACACCTTTCTAGAGGGTGTCCCAGAGACAGTTTCTTGTAGAAATTTCTCAAGACTTAATCCAATGAAATTTGTCTACGGAAATTTTCGAAGTTTTTCCTTGACCTAGAATATCAATATTCTACCACTTTCGGTTCTACTGGAAGTAAGCTTCAAATCGCTCATTTCAAAGGCAAATCCCTATTTTCTCAGATAACGATACCCCATTCAATTTTAAATGATTTTTGTGCACCATACTTCTTGTTCAAACGTTAGATAATGAAAAAAATTCTGAATTTATTTTCATATTGTTGAAATTAATTATTTCAAAAAATTTTTGAAACGGCAAGAATTAGTTACTCTATAATTTTTTATGTGGAATATCAGGATTTTTTATGTGGAATATCAGGACTTAACTAGAACTTGCAAAACTTCTCCAGAACGATTCCCCAAGGAAGCGCGTCTGCTCCAAAGCATTTTATGAAAGAACCTTAAACATTATTGGACTTCTGGATCTTCGTTACATGAAATTCAGAGGTATAAAACAGTACTAGATATTAAAGACAATCAAATTGCAATTCTGGCATTTCTTGCTGCATTTCCAAATGCCTCAGTACGACGAGCAGAGATCTATTTACACATTCCGAAATCAATGGTTCATAAAATTTCCAAGAAACATAAATTGTCTTCATATTCCATAGTCCTTGTTCATCATTTAAAATTGGAAAATTTATGGCAAAGAATAAAGATAAATCTCACACGAAGGTGATGAGCTTTTTTAGATAATTTTATTTGGTGGAACAAGGCAAACTTCATCAAAAATTGTATCTTGAATAGACACAACCATCATTGGGCAGATGAAAATCCACATCTGTACTCAGCCTAGATGTTCTGGATGTTTGGAGTATCAATGTGTATTGTGCAAATGAAAACACTGAAGTTTTTTCATTTTCATATGCTATTTAAATATGAAAGTTTCATCGATATTTGGTTTTGTTGAAGATATGGTAGATTATCTACCTCTCAATGAAAGGTTAAGATCTTCGTATCAATAAGACAGCGCCCCTGCCCACTCCTTGGGGGGAATCAATCCTGTATTGGGAAAACTGTTGAATGATAGGTGGTTTGCAAATTTTAAGTTCTTATTTATTCAGACATGTATATTCATATTACCGTAGCTATGACCTGCCTATAAACTTTGGCAATAAATTTCAATATTTTCTCTCAAATTTCTGAAAACATTGACGAAAAATTCTCTAATCTACTAGACCATCAATTACGAAAATTCAGTATACGATTTATAACAAAATATTTACAGTAATTTACCCGAAAAGGATCGGAATAGTAGTAGTAGATGACTGTTAAGAGTACATCTTGCAAGTACATTAAATTTAATTATACGCAGGAAATATCATAACGGGATCTTCTGATCACTAGAGTAGGCTAGCCTATACTTGATTCTTAGACTATAATAATGTATTTCAAACCTGAACTCTAATAATCGTAAAAGCCTATTATGCACTCTTTCAAGGCAATCAATACAAACAACATACAATAAACAACACACTACTGAGGCATATTCCATAATACTTTTAACGAACGAACAATAGACAATCTTCGTGGTATCAACAGAAAAACAAAAAAAGCACTTCTGAACGAAACCCATACTCTGCTTCTTATTTTTGTGGATGTATTGATCGAATACTAATTAAACCATCTCACATCGGACCCTAATCTTTAACAACATCAACTCTTGTGAAATAACTGCCACCAATGTAATATGAACTTCCTCCATTTACCGTTCGTGAAAAAGATATTGTATTACATTCTGGCTTCACCAAACGTGAAACTTATCTAAAGCAAATTGCATCATCGACACATAAGCATATAGGTCTGTATATCTTCAAATTATCATTATCTGTATTATGTACAAGCACTGGTGGCAAATCATTCGCGACAAGGCGTCTTAAGTATGATTCCTGAGGAACACCGGAGGTTGCGGTAAAAGAGTTTGAAAATTCTTTAGCCAGTCTCGTAAAAACTCTGATCCAATAATGAAGTGATTCCTTGAAACCTATTCTATTAAATCTGTCCATCAAGCAGCCTATGGTTAACCCTTTCCTTCCGAAAATCAGTATTCACGGCATAAAATGTGCCGCCACTCTCTATAACAGAAGTAAGATCACTCAAAAAAAAAACAAATTAGTGACGGTTGATTCATATCGGAAAAACTATGCTGCTCATTCATAATGATACCTACACATGGTCTCTATGGATACGAACATTCTGCTTGTGCCCAGACTTGTATATATGAGTAACTTCCCTTTCAAAATACAGTAAATACTCCTGTACTCAGAAACAAATTGAACGGCTGCGTTAGATGGTTGCTCAATGAAACTATTCACCTTCTGAACAAAACTGAAGGGTCCACAAGTATTAATATTTTCAGAAAAAAAACAATATCTAAAAACATCAATAATTACATAACCATCCGAACTAATTGTTTAACCAAATGCATCTTGCTTAGCAAATTATTTGATCCTTCTAGTATGTTCAGATGCCTCCACAGATAATTTGGTTTTTCCTTCATTCTAGACTCAGTTTGGGACAGAAACATGTTATAGCAGTACAATTTTCAGCTCACATTGTGTACTTCAAGAGATTTTTAAAATAAAAATAGTCCATATTGTTTGTTTCTTTATAAATGGCATGTTCTTTCAGGAATATAAAATTTAAAAAAGGATGAGGAGGTTTTCCCTGAACTGACTTCTCCAGAAATCAAAATCTATACCATTACACAAGATATGATAAAACCTACGCAAGGCATCAATCATATTACCTCTTTCACAAAAACTCCAATCAGTACAATGGTAATTAGTAGATAATTCCAAATGGTTACTATTTTTGAAATTATAGATGTTGCCAATAGTTTCCTCAATGCGCACAAAATTACTGCCCACAGAACATGAGAGAGTAATTGAAGAATTGAACTGAATTATTAACTAAAAGCTCCTCTGCATAATCAACGATTACCTCCTGGACGGATGTAAATAAGTGTCTAAGAAGACTTCACAACTGTTTGGTAAACAATTCTCCTGTGTTGATTCATCAAATTCCTTTTTGATGCTCATCTTGCAGATGTTGTTTAGGTGAAAGATCACCATCCAAATTAATTTTGATGTAACCCTTAGATTTCTTCGAGTTGGATTTCTTTTTGATCATTTATTCCACTAAACGTGAAGAAAATAACATAACCTTCTTAGAACGATGACGATCAGGTATACCTCCTCCGACTCCGAAATCATTTACTATAGCCTCCAACGTCTCCATGAGTCTCCCTCGACATATCCACGTCCCTCATAATAGATTCAATATGATCACAACCAAATTTCTTGCGATATTCAACCATCGAAGAATCACTTTCCAAAAGTGAATCTGTGATCGAATTTTTGGCCTCCTCGTTCGTTAGACTTGACATCTATGGGCTATTTTATTCGTGAAAATATCAAGAATGTGTGCGACAATGCCATTAAAGGAATGAAACATAAAAATTAGAATACGACATGCATTTAAATTGGTTTTTCCAAAACAAATTTCTAAGGCTACAAAGGAGGAAGAATTCATAAATGTCTTGACATAATGGAAATGTATTTGACCATTGTTTCAATGTGAGGAATTCTGTTACCTTAAAAAATTATTTCAAAATGAACCTGTTATTACATATTCACAAAACTAATGAAAAAACTTTGTTATTTTTTCGTAATGAATTCATATCTACTCATCCACTGGCTCCACAAAACAGCTCTGCGATTAAAATATATAGATTTTCTTTTCAAAATTGATTAAATTAACTAAAAGTGTAAATAATTCTTGCCATTTCAAGAATTACTTAGAACAATGGATACAAACAAATATGGTAATTCGAGAATAAGTTTGGAAATTTCACATTTGATCATAGAAATGTGGGATGTGAGATTTTGATGAGTATTTTTAATGACATCTTTTTGTGAATTGATGATTCAAAGAGGTAAAATTTAGACTATGGAACGCTACAGAAACATCATTTAGAATTGAATGAGGAATCGTATCACATGGGTTGAAAAGTCTAGGGACTAATAAATGAGAATGTGAGCAATTTTTCTTCAAACTCGAATTTATTGATTTATGTTTCTATGCCTTTCTTGTATAACGATTTATCTTATCCTCAAACTAGGTGTTACTTTCTGCAATAACCTGATGCACTCTTTTCAAATTATCAAAAACCAGACATTGCTATGGGTACACCTGAAGGATAATGTAGGTTCGACAACAACTTTAAGCATAAATCGTTGATTTTTGACATGGTTTTTACCGGCTTGGGAATTGGTGCAATACCTTGATGGAACAATGTTTTTTTCCTTCCATATGAGGTCATTTGCTCTTAATATCGTCCATAATCTTTCGAGTAAGGCTAAATATTTGCCATTGTTGATCGTATTTTCTTCAAATGGTCGGTGGACGATATTCATATTCTATGTGTATCCCAAAATACAGACGCCATAACCTTGCCAGCCAATTTTTGGGTTCTTCGACTCTTTGGACGCCATTCGTTATCTGCTCTCCACTAAGCACATGTTCTTTTCGACTCTGGCTTGTAGTATAGGATCTATAGACTCATACCGACGCAAAAATCCTGTTATCGCGCTCTGAAAGGGCTTAGATTCGTCAATTCACCGTGAGCAAATCGTGCACCTACTTTCTTCTTCTTCTTCTTAATTTAGACATTGAGGTCTGTTTTGTTTCCAGGAGATCCCTCTTCTATTGTTCTTGTGAGATGGACTACCAACTATCTTTTCAGCGTTTGGGGGCCTTCCCAGTGGCCGACGTGCTGCTATTGGTATTCCGCCTCGTACAATACGTGCTAGTCTGTGTTCTTCCATCCTGCCCACATGTTCATTCCATCCTCATCTGCATTTTCTTGCCTATCGTACAATATCTTCAGTGTTACATGTTTCTCGTATAACCTCGTTCCTAATTCTATCTCTGAGCGATTTTCCCGATATTTGCCTTAGCGTCTTCATTTCTGACGTTCTTAGAATTTTTTTGGTTTTGAAGGTATCGGCCCTAGTTTATATTGCATAGGTGGCGATAGGTCATACACACGCTTTGTAAATCCTCGTTTTGCACTCAATGATCTTATGCCCGTTTTTCCATAGGACATCACTCAGGCATCCGGAAATCGCTGCTGCTTTATTTAAGTGCTCTCGTACCTCTCGATAAATCCCCGTTTCTAGTTATTTGCACCCCAAGGTATTTGAAGGACATTACCTGCCCTACAGTTTTATCATCAATTGTGAGCTTACATCTTCTTGGCTCCTTCGATATCACCATGCTCTTTTGTTTTTTCGGTAGCTATCTTCATATTGTAATTTTCAGCTTCGGATTTGAAAACAATCAGGAGTCTTTGAAGATCATCTTCAATGTCCGCCATTATTACCGCATCTTCCACGTAGCATACTATTTTTATTTCAAGTTATTTCGAATTAGTGGAATTCGGCCAGTTTTATCCAAAGATCTTTATTTATACATTCAGTCGACGTTTCGGCACAATATTTTGCCTTCTTCAGGACTAAGGTGTATATACGGGTCTCCTACGTAATAATAGAACGAAAGATACATATCTAGATAATTCAAGGGCTGCTTAGTCTTACTGAACGGTAACAAGGAACACGGAGAAGAAATTTTTATTTCTCCTGTACTCGCCCTGTATACGTTTCCTACTAACTCAACTTTGTTGATGATTCTGTCCATATTTAAATTGAACAGAAGAGGGCTGAGACTACCTCATTGTCTTATGCCAGCAGTGACAGGTATTTTTGATGTAAGGCTATCTTGAGATTTTATTTTCGCGGTGTTGTTGGTGTTCAGGTCTTCGATAATTTCAATGATTGGTTCCGGGATCTGTTCCTCTCTCAGTATCTGCAGCACATCTTTCACTCTTACACGATCGAAGGCTTTGTGAGGTCAATGAAGCAGATGTATAAGGGTTTGTTGTATTCCAGAGATTTTTCTACAAATCCTTGTTATTCTTCGTTGATGTCTATCATTTCTGTTATTTTGTCTCGTAGAATTCCGGTAAAGAGCTTGGTTGGTGCCCCTAGCAGAGTTATTGTTCTGTAATTTGAGAGGATCTTTTTGTCGACCTTCTTGTATATAGGTACAGAAAGACTCTTTTTCCACTCTGTAGCCACACTTGTGTCGTCTACAATTTTTCTCAATAAAGACTTGGTTTCGCTTATTAGAGTGTTTTTCCAGATTTAATCATTTCGTTAGCGGTGTTGTCTATTCCTGGTGCTTTTCGATTTCTGGGTTTTTGAATGGACTTAGTTGTCGACTCGTTGGAGATCACAATAACGACAATTTCTTCCTCCTCGAGCTGATCTGCTTGTCTCTCATTATCGTTTTCGCTCTCTTCGTTATTATTGAGTTCTGTGAGGTATTGTTCCCATCGTTTCGCGCTTACTTGATTCAGTTAGACATATTCATTTACTGTTTTTTTCCATGGTCGAAGTATATTCCATATCATCCTCTGAGTTCCGTACATATCGTTCTCCATATCCTTGCCAAATTTTCTCCAATGTTCTCTCTTTATCTCCTTGATTTGTCTGTTCACTCTGTTCCGTGCCTCCACGTATTTTCTGTGTTCTGTCTGAGTCTTCATACTTCTGTATCTACACCTACCTCCACTCCTAAATTGCTGCGTAGTATGACGCCTTTAGATATCTTTAGGATGTCAGCTGAAACATGGAATATCACTTTTCGATCACTAATAACAGTTTTCAACACTTTTTTAATATTTTCTGGAGTTATCATCCCTTTTGTCCTTCCAGAGTAATCTGCCTCTTTGGTAGTCGTACGATCACGTTTGAAATCAACGTACCATCGGCTAGTGGTTGTTTCCGACAAAGAATTTCCCGGTAACTCTTTTCGAGGCATTCTTGGACCTGTACTGTATTTCTATTCGTCGAATAGAATTACTTTATCAAGACACCACTCTCGTTTTAATTCATTGTTTGCAAATTTACAAAAGAAAAACCACTTCAATCTTAGTATCTTGACAATGTGTTAAAAAATTCATTTTTTTTCAACTACGAAGACACACTATGAAGTATAAAAGAGCGGATTCATTTAACTCTTGAAATTTCTTAATTTTATAAATTCACATAACGAAGTTATCAGCTATCAAAAAGTAATGGAATCCAGTATACACATTTGTGAAATCTCTATTATGTTGTTCAATTAACAGTAATTAGGTATTAAAAAATCACCATAAAAATATTGTAGACCTTCAGGAAAAAACAATGCAGAAAGCATTGTTGAAATAATGAAAAACTTTTAAGAATAATTTTCCATTATTATAATTGAACAATAACGAATAATAAAGAACATCGCTTTGTTTTCAATTAATTACAACGATGCACAACCGTAATTATGCAAATGTTTCTGGCAACAGAACGCTATCGCTTGATGAGGTAAAATGACGTTTTTCACTTGGAACTAAGGGTGATGACATCAAATCCACAACATAGATAGTTTGTGGCATTCACCAAATTAAACTTCAATACGCCTCATTCCAACAATTTACATAGGTTTGGTAATTGATAAACGGTGTTGTTTTTTCTAGATGAATTAAGTTTTTGTATCATTCATGTTGTGCGTTAATACCATAAGAACCATCTTTCAGTAACTAAGTAATTCAAAAAACATGTTTTCATACTTACATCAGTTCCAGAAAAATTGACTTATCCTTCGAATCCGCAATTATTCCTACTTTATCATGTATCAAAATAATATTCTTTGTAGTAAACTGATTCTACAGGGTCATTACGAGCTACAATTTCAAATAATTTTGGACTATGCAGGATGTTTCTACAATGTGTGACACGTCATTCTCAAAATGTTTCAATATTGTACTATATATTTAGAGCATTTTCGGATAGTATTTCGAGATTGATGGAATGTTTATTACAATTTTCCTATATATAAGTTTCGCTGATTTCGATTGTTCAAATTCCTAAATAGCATTATTTTCCTTGTTTTTATTAAAATAACCCTACTTTTCTGTAGTGATTAGGAAATTCAATTACCTTCCAAACAGTTTTATGATTTCTTGTACCTAAATTCAATGGTTTTCATTTTACTGATGATTTGTTGCAATTTAAGTGCTATTTTATTATTCCTTCAGTTGAAACACTTTACTCAAGATAGTAACTGTTAATGAGAATATAGTGCAGAATAGTATTTCTGCTATTTATTGATATTTCATTGTTTCCAATTTCCTGTATTTTTTTCCCTATAAATCCAAGTTCTTTATCATTCTTTATTCTGGGTGATTCACCAGTGGCGCGATGCTCTGTAGCTCGTACACTCTTGAAGATTTAATTTTTGTTCGAACGGTAGTGTATTTAGAAAGTAAGAATCTACTTCAGCAATTTATTTTGCAGTAAACAGGGTGTCCCAATTTTCTATAAAAAAATCTTGGGTGTTTTTCAGATTGGAAGACCACTTTTTTGTTCAAGATTCAGGAGCGGCCTAAACTCTGCTATAATGTCTTAAAGTAATAAGTTTTGTTGGTGAGTAGTTTCGTCACAATATTTCTGTTTCCGTGAAGATTCATGAAAATAGGTTCTCACATCATCGCATGCTCCTTCGGCCAGAGACGATGAATACTTTTTTCTTTCGTTTTCTTATTGCCCAAGGATAGATTTATTGATGAATTGAAATAGATTATCCTCATTTTATACAGGAGTGACTCAAAAAATTATTGACAATTGTAATTTTAAAAATATCATATCTTGATTTTTCAAATGGAACCCTCTGTATTTTATTATTCATGTCAACGCATAAGATATTGTGCTATATTTTTGCAGAAGTAACCTCATCTTTATCTTCGAACATTTTCGAAATATTCGATTATTTGTAAAAATTTTGATGAAAATTCTGAAAACCGTATCAAACATGCATTATTATTCGCACAAGTTTTTTTCTGTATTGATTCAAGTAGTAAAAATGAAACCTAAATAAGAAAATTCTTTTAACGAATGATGAATTCAAGATGATTAAAACGTAAATCGAGGTTTGTGTTGAAATTTTTTTTTATTTGTGCCTTCTGCCAGGTGTCCGGATATATCATATTCTGCATTTTACATAGTGCAATTATCAGTGTTTCGTTATTAAACATTGTTAAAGTGAGGTTTTAACCCAATTTTCCCAATTGACTGCCATGAAGTTCTCCAAAGATATATGATTCTTATTCTGGGTGAGTGTGATAGAAATTCTTTGTCGGCAAGTAGAGTTTATGCACAAAGGTTTCCTGATAAGAGGCATCCTGATGCAAGATGCTTTGAAAAACTGCTAATTAGATTTATCGAAACGGGTAATATCGCTCACAAAAAACATGAAAAACCAAAAATTGCTACAGCTGAAGACAACCAGTTATCAGTTCTGTTAACAGTGTCAGAGGGCCCATATAAAAGCCAAAGAGAGATTTCTCAGTTAACTGATATAAGTCAAACTTCCGTCCAGAGAAGCTTGAAAGTGAATAAATTTCACGCATATCATGTACAGCTGCACCAGGAACTGAACAATCAAGACTATGAAAGTCGAATCAATTTTGCAATTGGGCAAGTGACCAAGTAGCGTAAAATCCAAGTATGTTCAGCAGAGTTCTTTTCTCGGACGAGGTAACTTTCCACAAGAATGGGCTTGTTAACAGGCACAACTTTTATTATTACGCCACGGAAAATCCACACCTCATGAGACAAATAGATCACCAGCATCGTTGGTCCTTGAATGTATGGGCCGCTATAGTAGATGGATATCTAATTGGGCCCGCACTTTTTCGACGGGCACCTGAATAGTGAAATGTATTTAGATTTTCTGCAAAATCATCTACCAATCTTACTGGCCCATGTACCAAAGCATATAAGACAAGATTTATGGTTTCAACAGGATGGAGCACCGGGACATTACTCACATCAGGTTAGGGAGCATTTGAATAATGTATTTACAAACAAATGGATAGGACGTGGTGCTCTTGTTAGATGGCAAGCTAGGTCTCCGGACCTTACAAGTCTAGATTTTTTCTTGTGGGGTTATATTAAGGACATCGTTTACCAGATTACTTCTACAACACAGTTGGATATGAGACAGAGAATAGTCGACGCCTTTCAGTCAGTTAATCCGCAAATGTTGTCTGGAGTTCAACGGTCTCAACACTTATTGAAATAGTTCGACACCTTGTAGATCATCTCACGAAGAACCAACCTATTACGTGTTTGATACACGACTACCTTAAAATATCTCCATTTCTCTGATGAAGTATAATGATATGTACTAATAAACTCTTCTTTTGCAACCTCTGATTTTATTATTTTAGTTTATTTTTTATTCCGAAAATGGTCGAAGATGAAGATAAGGTTACTTCTGCAAAAATATGGCACAATATTTTATGCGTTGACATGAATAATAAAATACAGGATGTTCCATTTGAAAAAATCATGATATGATATTTTTTAAATTACAATATTCAATAATTTTTTGAGTCACTCCTGTATAAAATGAGGATAATCTATTTCAATTTCAGCAATAAAGCATATCCTTGGGCAATAAGAAAACGAAAGAAAAAAGTATTCATCGTCTCTGGCCGAAGGAGCATGCGATGATGTGAGAGCCTAATTTCATGAATTTTTACGGAAAAAAAATTTTTGTGACGAAACTACACACCAAAAAACCTTATCACTTAAAGAAATTATCGCAGAGTTTAGGACGCTCTTGAATCTTCAACAAAAAAGTGGTCTTCCAATCTGAAAAAACCTCCCAAGATTTTTTTATACAAAAATGGGGGCACCCTGTTTACTTCAAAGTAAATTTTCACTTTCTAAATACAACACCGTTCGAACAAAAATGAAATCTTCAAGAGTGTACTAGCTACAGAGCACCACCCCACTGGTGAATCACCCAGTATACATTACATACTGCTGTGCATATATATAATCTTTTTCTTAGCATTGTAATTAACAGGTACTTATTATAAATGTTCGACAGAAATTGTTGGTGGCTATTTGCCTTACGGCTTTGATATTTTTATAGAATCTTTATAACCATCAAATACTGCAGTTACTTTTTGACCAAATTGTCTGCTTATATAATAAACAGATTCATCTGAGATACTGTTGAATGTGTCTTCCGGATCCCAAACCACACTGCAATAAATATCTTCCATCGATAGTAAGTGGGCCGTGAAAAACGCCCCAAGCTCTGGCTCCTTCAATTATGGATCGATTTTAATGAAACAAAAACCAAATTGCATTCTGATTTATATTTCAACAGCCTCAAACATTCTCGTTGGTCTGTCGCTTCCAGAATTACCGGAACTTGATCTGTAATTCGAATTTTTACATCGATTCATGAATTCGTCTTTTTCCCCGAATACTTATTCAATTTTGAGAACTTTCTGCGTAAAATTGAAGTACAGCACAACCTCTCTAATCCGAATCATATGGGACCACGGCTTGTTTGGATTACTGAAATATTCGGATTATCGAGGTAATTGAAATGAAATAGTAAAGAAAAGACAGGGCTGAAAAACGTGAGATATTTATTGAAAAACGTGAAATATTTATCGAAAGGTGAAATATGTGTTGACAAACGTAAAATATCAATTGAAAAACTCAAAACTATTGTGATTCACAGAAAAACATGAAATTATAACTACATATTCTTAAGGAAGTGATACATTTCACAGATCATTTTTTAGGTTGTGAAGAAGTCTTGGATCATTTTCTGTTTTAACGTACGAGAATTTGCAGTTTCCTGTCTCTATTTATTCAATAATAATATTTGGTGCTGAGGAATATCATTTTCTGTGCACTATTCCAAACGTTTGTTGAAACACAAGAGAGTTTCTTTATGTTTCACTGAATTCATGGTGACATCGCCTTCTTCAAGTTCTTCTGTATCCTCGTCACTTTTTATGCTGTTGATTATTTCAGCTTCAGAGAGATAATTATCATTATCTCCTACAACCCATTCTTCAATGTCTTCAGTTGTTAATTCTTGACCAGATACATTTGCTAGCACATCTGTCATCATGCGTAGATCGCGATTTTTCTCTTCTTTCTCTAGCAAATTTTTTTCTCTCAACCGTGAAAGAGGCAACAGGTCACCTGCCTCATAATCATCATCTTTTGTGGGCGGTAAATTCTTCCATGATTTCTGAATTAACTCTTGGGACACAGATGACCAGGCCCTTTCAAGAGAAAACACCACATATTTGAGGTCCAATTGCTTCAGTAACTGCGAAACGTTATTGTTTTCTTGTCCCACAATATTCAGTAGCAAAGATTTTCGATAATGCAATTTCACATTCTGTATTACATGTTGATCCATTGGTTGTAATAATGGAGTACAATTAGACGATAGAAACTGAATATTTCGGTCCTCACTGATTAATTACTCTTCTCTTGGATGTCCGGGAGCATTATCTAATAAGGGCAGAACTTTTTGTGGCAATTTCAGCTCGACTTCAACGCATTTATACCAGCGCTTTATCCAATCCTCAAAACACTTTTTATATTCGATTTGCGGTATGGCCTTTAGGGCCATCTTCGATTTTTCCATTATTTCCTCTCTGCTGCTAAAACGCGTTCCCCGGAGTGGTTTCTTCAGTCGACCGAACAGGAAAAAGTCACAGGGAGCCAAATCAGGTAAATTAGGTGGTTGTTGGATGGTATTGGTGCTGTTTTAAGCCAAATGGTCACGGATAATGAAGGCATTATGAGAAGGCCCGTTATCGTGGTTAGGTTAGGTTAGGTTAGGTTAGGTACCATGGTAGTCCATGAAAACACGGTCTCTTTTTTGCATGAAATTCAGCTCTTTAAGTACCAGCTTTGCAGCGATACTTCTGAAGCCCAATTTATCGACCTAAATGCTTTAAGCGGAACCAAATGCGAAACTCAACTCCTCTGTAATCTCTCTGATGGTCAATTTACGGTTTGTAGCCAACAAATCACGAATTTTGACGACGTTTTCCTCATTCGTTGATGTCGATGGCCTGCCATAACGGTAATCGTCGGCAATTGACATACGTCCGCTTTCAAACCGTCCATGCCACTGGCGAACTGTTCTTAGCTTCAAAGCATTGTCGCCTAAACACTTACAATACCGAAATGGATGGCCAGAATTCGCCAGTAGGTTTATAAATATCAACGACAAACACATCAAAAAATTTGAACGCAATATAGAAAACACCACTCAACATACCCTTCTGTACAAGTTCAATATGATTGAATGATGAAGATTTTACATAGCAAGCAAGGCCATAAATAGGACTAAGGAGATAATCAAAAAAGTACAACCTGCTGTATTTCCTCTTTCGCGGAGATGTTCTTCCGTCGCAGTGTGAGTTCCCTGAAGCATAATCACTTCCACCTTGTTCTTGCTCGCCAATTTTGAAGAATAATCGCATTTATCCTTAGAAATCCTTTCAATATTTAAACTCAACAAAAGAATTCCCTTT
The DNA here is from genome assembly GCA_013387265.2 of Cryptolaemus montrouzieri. NCBI lineage: Eukaryota > Metazoa > Arthropoda > Insecta > Coleoptera > Coccinellidae > Cryptolaemus > Cryptolaemus montrouzieri. The sequence goes on along the minus strand of JABFTP020000165.1, from coordinate 25,064,057 downwards.
CTTTTTGACCGATAGAGCCCCGATGGCCAGGTTCGGTCTTCTAAGTGATGCCGATTATGAATTATAGATGTTCTAGATTCATTATGGACCCAAAAATTGGGGTTGACATCGTCCATATATTATTTCTACGTGGATCTTGAGTAAAATATAGAAAAAATTCGCAAAATTATTTTGACATTCCTTTTCAAATTATGACAAATGTCATACTGAAAACATGTTTGCCAAACAATTCAATATGTGGTGCAATGTATACAATCTCATAAAAAACTGGGTCTTAATCATTGAGGTGTTTGGAAATTAGACAGAATTTTCTTAACATCCTTAAATTTTTGCATTCTATGTAATAATACAAATACATTAATTTCAGTTATTATCTTGAAATATGAGTGATTACAACATAATAAAATACTTCGAAATATCTTTTCAATTTGAAATGAAAACTATTCCATCTTATCAAGTTCAGTATGGAGCTCGTAAAGTTGTATGGTCTTCATTCCTCCTCAAGATGCTCATAATTCTATGTCATATCCGGTATTAATCGGCGAAGGGGCGATAATTCTACGTGCCAGACAAATAAATTAAAAAGTACTAACATTTATGCTGCACATTAACAAAAAGCTCTATAAATTTGCCATTGGGAGAAATATATTTCGTTTTAAAATATGTTCGACTGTATGGACGTACAGACGAAAGGAATTTATTGGCGTTCGATTGGAGAGTTACAAGAGTTTTAATTTAATAACTTGTTTCTGTATTTTATCTGTTATTCGAGGCAACATTAGTAGATAAAATGAATAATTAAACTTTAAACACTTTCGGACGGAGATACGTTGACTTGATTGATCGATGTATCAAGGATTGAAGCTTTGCCTTCTTGATTTTTGTTTCTCATATCAGAGGTTTATATGAATAAAATACATTCACAATAATCAGAGATAAGATCTGAGTTATTGACGATATCATTAACTAAATAGAGATGACTCTATTTGGAAAAACATGGAAAATAACGAAGTTATTAATATTCGAATAAAAGTTAATTAAAATTATATTAACGCCGGAAGTAAAGTAATAGGTTTCGAATGAAACGAAATTAAGGAAAAAGGTCAATTTTAATTTATTCAATATTGAAATAATTTGAAAGTTTTGAACTATCTGAGGAATTTGGTTTATTTCGAAAGAGCAGTAAGCTTCCCAAGTTTTTCGCTGTGCACACTGGGATATTAGAAATAATGCGTGTTCAATCGCTTGTGGAGTCTAAATATTTTTTGTATCGTTGGGTAAGTAAAAAAAAGATGCATACATGGCAAAGATATACAGATATTATTGTATTATATTTTTTTGTTCGTTATTTAACAACTTGCATTGTAAACTATAAATGAAATGAAAGTATAATACCACTTTGATCAAAAAGTTCCCGACTTCGTTATCGCGTAGTTATCATGGACTACCATAGTGTTGTGCACCAGGAATTCCTTCCAAAAGGTCAAACTAACAACAAGGAGTATTATTTGGGCGTTATGAGGCGTTTGCGTGAAGCTGTTCGCCAAAAACGACCAGAATTGTGGCAAAACAACTCATGGATTTTACACCACGATAACGTACCGTCTCATAATGCCTTCATTATCCGTGACCATTTGGCTAAAAACAGCACCAATACCATCCAACAACCACCAAATTCACCTGATTTGGCTCCCTTTGACTTTTTCCTGTTCGGTCGACTGAAGAAACCGTTCTGGGGAACGCGTTTTAGCAGCCGAGAAGAAATAATAGAGAAATTGAAGATGGCCCTAAAGGCCATACCGCAAATCGAATATAAAAAGTGTTGGGGATTGGATCAAGCGCTGGTATAAGTGCGTTGCAGTGGATGGAGAGTACTTTGAAGGAGACAATACTGATTTCGATGAATAACTTTGTATTTTTGATTTTATTAATAAAAGTCGGGAACTTTTTGATCAAGGTGGTATAGCGGGCGGCCTTGGATTAAATCGGAATACTTGATAATTATTTTTTGTCTTTCCTGGATTTAGTACCTAGCAAGATTTTCTGGTGATTCAATGATTTTTCTGATTACCCGTTCACGAGATATCGAACTTTCGAAAAAACCGCTCTTTTGTTGGTTTTTAGTTCTACTGACCACCTGATATTGGAGAGAATTTTTTCCCAGCATAGATTTTGAAGACGAGAGTGTATCTCTCAACAGTGTAAAATTCATAAATTTTAATCCCAAATCTATGGGTCTTTATTGGGAGGTAGTGTCAGTAAACAAGTCTTCCCCTTCATGGGATCCTTGTTCGTAACAATATTTTGGGACACTATCGTATAGCTGCACTGCCAAAATAGTTGAACGATTCTTTTAATTTTCATAAATTTGTCGTTTTAGGAATTCGGATCTTCATTTTTTGAAAAATATACGCATTTGAGTAATAATTCATAGGGTTGTACACTGGTTTATGGCGAAGACTTTCAGTGCCAATTTCTGCAAATCTGCGTTTCCGCCTCTTGTTAGAGAAGACGGAAGTATAGCATCATCTCCGAAAGGAAGATTTCTTTGCTCTCTTGTTCTCAAAGAATTCTGTGCTAGATTCATCTAACGCAATACCACAGAACATTCCACCTACAAATTCTTCTATTACAGAAATCAAGTTCAGAGTCCGCACTATGAGACGGGCTCTCGAGCAGCTGAACTGCAAGACTACTACCGAAAAGGATATCTGAATGGGGTCAGCTGAGTCTGGTGAGCTTCAACGCGAGCAAGACGCAAGCAACTACGTTTTCTAGAAAGGTCCCCATCTGGAGAACCTTCTCTAATGATGCAAGGCCAACAAATTGCATCCAATGATTCGAAGCACGTTTTCGGAATAACGGCGCAGATTCGACCTGATTTGGAATATTGTTCCCATGTATGGGCATCTGCGCCCAAAAATTCGTTGCGGATGTTGGATAGTGTGCAAAAACGGGCTGTGCGCCTCCTCGACCACCCAGAGATCACCCGCGATCTCCAACCTCTGGCTCTCAGAAGACAAGTTGCTGACCTTTGTCTGTTTTACAGATACTTCAATGGAAGATGGTCCAAGGAGCTGAAAGACCTTGTTCCGGGAAAACTCATGTTTTGCCGCAACACTAGGCTGGCAAGAAGTTCTCATCATATGACGGTACATTTAACGATCCCTCGAACCTCTCTCTATAAGAATTCCTTCGTTTACAGGACCGGTGAGCTGTGGAACTCGCTTCCGTCTAACATTTTCCCAACATCCTACAATTTGGCCCTCTTGAATAAGCGAGTAAACAGTCACCTCAATTCTTCCCAGGCGCGCACTCATGTGGTGTAACAGGTTCGCCTATTCCTGGGTAGCGCGCATAAAAGAAATTGGGTCTTTACTCTAGTATAAGCATATTTCGGTAGCTGCTCTACATTGACCTAGATAAGAGTGGAGTACTTTGGAAGCATTGTTGGGAATATCTATTTGTTTCCCCCATAATTAAATCAGGAACCTATCTCATTCATTAGAAATTGTTTATAAATTTGATACGGATTAGATACATCTAATGAATTGTCTATAATCAACTACTATTTAAGAACTGATAATTTACTTCACTTGCCTCTATCTTCTTCACCTTCCGCCTCTACATCTGCTGCATCTTCAGTATAATTAGGTTCGAATATCCAGAATCGACTGTTCACTCAGTGTCCAGGTAATCTAAATTTACTGGCAGATATGATTCTGTCAAGTGTTGGTTAGCTTCTGAGAGAATAATTTTTATTTTCAATAGCACTTTGGGTAGCTCACAGAATTTTACGTGTTCAGGAACTCATTATACACTTCTTTGCAACAAAAATTGATTGTTACTTCTGCTCATAACCTTCCCTGCTGAATAATAGGTTACGAAGTTTTAGGTTATGTTATTGATTCTATTCGCTGTGTCCCACTGGTGGGTTTTGAAGCTCATGTTGATGGTAAATTACTTGTGGCTGTCGTGTCTCACCAATGAGACCTGCTCAAAAAAACGTTGAAAATAAGACTTAAAATTCATTAAATAATATCCCAAAAACAAATATCAAACTTTAACATGTTATAGTAATCTCCAATTGTTGCTGGGGTGACGGCTCCTAAATATCAGTTCTTCCGCGAACGTGTTGATTTAGTCACATGATCATTGTAGATAGGCTTTTATTATTAGTAAGTACAAGGCGTTCCATTTTCTATGTTTCAGTACTGCAATTGGGTGACATACTGTAAATAGAGAAAAATGAGCCCTGATTATAAAGGAAAATTCATTGGTGAAAACAGATCGCAGCTATCGTTTTTGTTTTCGAGTTATTCCGGATTTCCCAGTGTTCTTGGGATTTCGACCTACGCCAATATCTCGATTGCTGTCGAAATTAGGTGAAACTATTTTGACATTCAAGGGACACTTTTTAAAGTCGAATACAGAGACGCGTTCAATTTTTTTTGGTCGAATGGTTTTCGAATTATAATATTCTTTTCTCTTTCCAAATATATGTAAAACATACCTGTCGAATTTTCTCAGTATCAATATCAGTAAAAAGATATCAAAAATAACCTGTTACAGAAAGAACAAATAAAAATCATTTTGAACTTCAGCATGCATTTTTAATTTGAATATTGGTCACTGAAGCTGAACAATTTCTGAAGTATAACTTCAGCTCTTCTATATCATTATGGGTTTTGATTACATTAAACCTTAACATAGTCCTAGAGAAAAATAAGTACAGGATTAAATCTGGAGAATGAGGTGGCCATCTCACTCGTTCTCTCGTTCCTATCCAGTTATCATCGAAAGGCTGGTTTTGAAGTTCTGAAAACACGCTAACCTTATTTGGGACAAAAGAGTTTCATCCAAAAAAACTTCGACTAAGCTCTCATTTATCATATCATAATGAAGTTCCCTCAGGAGATTTTAGTCAAAAAAGACATACGCCAAAATATGGTGGTTCAACACGCACAAAACATTAAAACCGAATCGCCCTTTGCAAAATTTCACATAGCTAACGTACTAAACGAGCAAAAATGGTACAACTGTACTTCATTTGGCGTTGTCAAATGTCAATCATTAGTGAGATATTGATACACAAATGAATATAAAGAATACTGGAAATTCATGGGAGTACTAATAATATGAAAACATAAAAGCTTCATATTTCTTACTTTTTCCACTTAGCTGCCGTACTAAAACATCGAAAATGGAACATCATGTATACGTTCAGTCAATATATAAGCAATGATATCAACAGTTTATATTCATTTTCATATTCTATGGGAATACGCAACACTTTATGCATAGGTCAATATTTATACAATCATTTAAATGAAAAATACTCTGCAACAGAAAATAGTATCAACAATGTAGTTTCAAAACAAATTTCGAAAGAAGCAACAATTTTTTTCACTTTTAAAGATTCAAAAACTATATTAACCATGGAGAGCTCACGACCAGGATGCCGTTGAGAATTTTTCAAAATTTGGAGCAAATTTCAGAATAATCAAAATATGTATTATCTTTCAAAATCAGGATTCAAATTGTAAAACTCAAAAAACTTATTCTGGAGCAGCATGAAAATTCTCTTTGTATTCTCCTTTGAAAAAGCCATGAACAAACGAAGATTTTGAATGATTCAATTTGGATCATAAGTAGAAAAGCTATATACATACGTCGATATCTCGTGAACAGCTTATCAGAAAGATCCCAAAATTTACTCAGAAATAGTTCTTGATTTTTACTACAACATCTATGGGAACCATCCACTATGAAAAACCAAAATTTCAAACCGTCCGATTTGACGGGAATTGCGCCATCAATCAGCAACAATCGTAACTTTCCCTTTTGCCAACAAGAAAAAATTGAAAATTAAATTGCATCATTTTTTTCAATCATAATGAAATTGAAAAATTCTATTGAATAAATTCCATATTGACCTTAATAAAAAAATATGACCTACTCGTGAATTGCTTGAAGTCCTTCACTGCCTTAGCCTGCCCAAAATTCAGTCATTGGGAGATTCTTGTAAATACTGTGCCCAGTCAATAAGTATCAAAAAATGGTTGCCTTTTTTGAAATACATCTTGAGCATGATCAATCTGATTCCGGTTTGGCGATCGAGCAGGCAAGGTAAAACATTGCTTCCATGCAGATTTAAACAATCCGTCCTATCAGCTGCAATGTGAGAACGAGCATTATTATTCATGGAAAGAGTCGTAAACCAACACGGGATCAGTTGTGCGATTGGAAGAGTTTCTATCCCAAACCATGACAGTCTTAAGGTCCTCATTAAACATGATTGATGGCTCATTCCTATGGAGCTTCGCAATTTCCTCTTGCTGGTAACTGACACCTCCAAGGTCTGCTTCAGTGAATATTGACTTCATGTACATATTATCAACAGTTTGTCTTGAATATTCAAATTACACGATTGATTCGGCTGATTACGTAATTCATTGCTCGTTATAGTGGGCTTCACGCTTGTTTATGAGGGTGGTCGAGCGGTCTTATGCAACTATGGTAAGACGATGTCTACCTCCATGTTGTTCCCTTACATTTCCTCATTTTCTTTACCATAAATCTTGAAATAACGCAACAACCAATGTCTATCGTTTGTGCTACCTGCCTCTGTGTTGCTTCACTGCTCATTCCTTTTTATCAACACTTAAATGATATCTCTCTATCGTTTTATTAGAGTACCTACCTCACTACTAAATGCTTTGAGAAATAACGAATTTTCATCTGGGAGGTGTACCAAAATTTCAAAGAGGTGAGTTTCTAACCGATACCCAACTACTGTTTCTGCGCTGAACTGATAATAAAACAGATATGTGTAGAAGAATGCAAATATATGAATTAATATATGTTTGAATAATATAATGTGAAAATTCTTGAAGAACTGACTTGCTTTCCATATAGTTTTTGGAAATTGGAGCAAATTTTCATAATATCCTTAAATTTTTATCATGTGTGTATTCGCGAAAAAAAGGCTAAGTACCGTTCACTTCAAGCAGTGCGCGTGTTTTTCGATTGGGACTTTGTTGTCATTTGTGCAATTAACTTCAGAAAAATGACATCTTAATGCGTTTGGGGCTTTGTGAGTAATGTCAGACGAATTTTCGTGCACACAACCATTCTCGGAAACAATACAGCAGATGTGGCTTACATTCACATTGAAGTTTCTTGGTAATTTTTCTTTCAACAATAATCATAAACAAAATTAAAATTCCAAACATATGTTCAGGAATGTAGACGATTACATATTCACAACATATCTTCTATCAGTCGGTTCCTTGTCGTTCCTAGAACAGCCAAGGATTCCCACAGACCATTCGCACACGTGTTAAAGAAAGAAGAAGAGCAATTAACCAACTTCCGCAGTGGACATCCCTTCAGTTGCGTGCTTATGAACGTCTTAACACACACCTGCAACTTCTTTGTTAAGTGCTCACTTAAGGGCACTTAACTCGCCTTATTTCAACTGTCAACCGATAAATTATGGCTTACATGATAAGAGATATTTTATTATATACTGGATTACGGTGTACTGCACACGAAATTTTAATTAAAACAAATTATTAATTATAATATAACAAACTAATTAATCAAGAAGTTGGGTTATCAGGCTATGTTTCATGAAATACTAGGTGACTTCACATATGTTGTTCTTTTCAAATTGCAATAAATAAAATGAATCTATCAAATTTATCGAAAAAAATCATCTACAAAACATGTCGGTTTTATCCACGCATTATCGGAAAAAGCATACAAAGTTATAATTTTAAAATTGTTTACTGGATAGAAATACGTTTCCTATTAGTGAAATTAAATTGTGTTTAGACTTAACGCACTCCACGCACAGTTTCAGCTTTTAGGGCAGTATTCGCCAACCTTTTTCAAGGTGCTGAACTATTTTGATAATTTTGTAATAAACGATGAGCTACATGGTCGTAAGCGGTGTACTCCAAGTGAATTAATGCTCAGTGACTATATGCAAACACATATACAGTGCTTTCCAATGAAAACGAACCACCCTGAATAACTTATCTGGTTTGATTCTACCATGAGCTTCCTGAAGAAGTTCGATTTTTGATTCTAAGGGGACATTTTCGTTACATCTTTCGTTCCCCCCTATCCCTGGCAGCTTTTACCTCAAATTTTTGAGTAGGGAAAAGGGGTCATGTGATACCTTCTTGAAAATGTGTCAATTTGTTAACTTTTTGCACAGTCCTTAGCCTCCCCTCATTTCCAAGTTGTCTTCATAGACGAGTACGTCTCGTATCTGGACGTAAACCAAATCTGTATTCTTTAGTGTATAATGCAGGGATATTATCATTCCCTTCAAGATGATCCCTACTCGGGTTTCGCGATTTCCTCTGGATAATGGAGAAACTCTAAATGGTCGTCGGACATGTAAATTGAAACCATTTAGTCCATTTCAGACCATTTGATCACTTATTTGCACGTTGTGAGTATTCCTGAGTTCTAACTTTTTAAGTGGCACAGCGTCATCGCTGGTCGTCACCGGTTTGATTTAAACAGATCTATAAGCGATTGACATAGACTGATTAGTCCCCAATGCAGTTGCAGCAGTATTTTGGGTCACTCCTATCCCCAACATACCAATCGTTCGTAACTTTTATTTTGTTTGAAGATGACGTCGCTCCATAATTTAAGAACACTCAATACAATACTTTTGCTTTTTTTCGGGACAGAGCCAGAAGGCTCTCGGAGTTTTAGTTTTAACAAAGTCATTAACCAACAGATAATTTATAATTTCTATGATTTATAAAAGTCCGATCACTAGAGCACAATTCATTACGAACCAAAAACCAATGCCCTAAATGATAAGAAGTAGATGACTCTGAAAGTAACCGATGGAATAATCAGGACAACGCTTATCAAGACGATTTTTCTTCAATTTCAAACAAGGTAACAGCCACAGCAGCATAAGTAAAAATACAAAGACAACAAATGGCAACGCAGAATCCTCAACAAGTCAAACCTATTGCTTTCAAGTGATCGTATGTTGCGTAATAAATGACCAACTTTACATGAGAAAGAAGAACATTCCGTTTGAAAGTTCTATAAAGTGTTAAACTAATAAGGTCAGAATATATTTTGAAGACACTGTTGTTCATAATCACTACATTCTAAAACGATGTAATCTGCCGTTGCTATTTATCCACAATCACAGAGAAGCGAATCCCTACGTCCTGTATCATATGAATAGGGAGGACACATCACAGAGCCACTTCTCTGGCGAGAAATAGCTTGAATAAAGTCTCTGTTCCATGAATATTTAAACCAGACACTAAAACACAGATATAGTTGGACATTTTTATATTGACCTTTTGTGCTTGACCGATATTCGATAATCCATTCCTGAAACGAAACATTTTTTCCTTGGATACTAATGGTGAATCAGATGGAGTACATTTATTTTCTGTTGAATATTGGAAATGGAGTTGTTCGCAACGGTATCTATTTTTTCGTTGCCTGGTATGTTTACATGAACTTTCATCCACATGAACTTAACCATTGCTCCATTACTGATGATATCTCGATAACAAGTTAAGATAAGTTTATGGATATGCGACACTTCGCTGTCATATATCAAATTCATCAAGGATAAGAGAGCACTTTGACTATCAGATCTAATCAATGTGTGGATTGAATAACTGCTAAGTTCGACTTGATATATTTTATTGCCGTGGGTAAGGCGTATAATTCTTCAGTAAAAATAGAGGCAGTGTCGCTCGAGATATATGTATTATACGAATCACAAAAAGGGTCAAAAACTGGTGAATCATATGGCCTAGAACCATCTGCAAAGAGTTGGTATGAACCCGGATAAAATAAGTTAATGTAACGAATGTAACGGCACTTGCGTGATGGGATAAAAACATCGTATGAACAGAAAAGAAGGGAATAGTAGAAGTTGCTGATTTATTCTTCATGAATGAAGATTCTGCTGAAGGAGTATATCATTATAATCCGAAGGTAGCAAATGATCCTTCATAACTATCCAACAATTATGAATAAGACTTGAGATGATTGCCTCCTGGATACTGGCTATGGTTGGACTCGAAAAACTCAAATGAGAATAAATATACTTGCAAGGTATTCTATGCTGAAGAGGAGTTTCACCACATTCTGATATATGTACCCCTTTTGAAGATAAACCTATACATAATTTCAAGGCCCTTATCTGAACAATGTCTCAATACTTCAACAGGGAAATGGAATAATTTCCATAGAAAAGAGATCCAAAATCTAGGAAGGATCTAACATAACTATATTCCGATCAACACCCCACCTATTTTAACAAACATACCTGATTATTTCAAGATTCCTCTCTGCATTGTGTTTAATTTATAGGATTTGCTCTTTTGATATTAGTTCACGATCTTAGAAAATGCCCAAATACTTAACAGAACTGAAGTGGAGATCGATATAGCCTGCTGGACTTATATGATCAGGAAATGTATCCTCTTATTGGAGAAAAGAACATAACCAGGATTTAGTTTACGACATTGAATGACGACGATGGCTCATGGAAGATGAGAATTCGACCATCGCTTCACTGAGTGTGATCTGACTTTCAGTTAGGTTTTCCTTAATATAATATAAAATGACATCATCAGCATACTAAAGAATCCTGATATTAGGATTATTGAAAGATTTCTCCAAACAATGGTAGTATATAATGTTGAGAATCGGTACCTTGAGGTAATCCCTAACTTGTTTTTCTAGGATTCAGGAATGAAACACCTACTTTCAGTATTAACCTTCTATTGGTATACAAGTTGAAGATGAAATTGGCGAATCAAACACTTAGCCCTATTTCAATGATCTCCTCTCGTTATATAGATAATCTGCGAATAATGCCATTAGAATCTTCCTACTTTCAAAAGCTTTATGTGGTTCAATAGACTATTGATGCCGTCCAATGGGCTATAACTTCTGCCAAAACGAAGTTGTGTACACGGAAAATTATTTCTGGATTCCAACACCATTGCAAACGTATTTTCATCATTCTTTCATAGGTTATCACAAACTAGAGGTTTGTAACAGTCTGCAACCTCCGGATTTTTGGCTACAAAACGGGAACCACAAGATATGACTTTCATTGATTAGGAAAATCACCTGAGCTGACAATAGTATTATATTATTCAGTAGAACATTTTTTCAGAGGTAAATTGTATAACATAATACATTGCATCTTATCGATACCAGGAGCGCTATATGAATTCAATTCTGGAGCGGAAATTAATTCAGGTAAACAGAACATAAAATAATAAACTTGAACGGTTGGCAGAGAGCGAATATTTTCGTAGGGAGTCAACTCAGCTAGCATGTATTGAGACCAATCGCCTAGTTCTACAGGTGAATTCACTTTCTGACTGTTTTGGATCTCCTTTATATTCTTCCGAATTGAAGTCATGGGGGTATTCATTATTAAAAAAAAGAACAGAAGGATTTTTAGGATTCTTGCTTACTATTTTTGATAACCATTTTCGATATAGCTTCGAGGTTTTCAAAAAATTCTGATGAGTGAATGATGACCAGCATGCTCGAAAAGCTTTATTATTTATGGATACTTGACACTTTCATTTCACCAAGGTTTATTGTAGGCTGCAACTATATTTCTTGAATTTGGAAAACTAGACTCACAGGATTTCCAGAAGTGTATTACATTGAAAATCGTTCAGATCAGAGAGAGGTTGAAGAATAGAATCAGTAAAAGATGTCCAGTTAGCTCGTTTAGTGTTGAAACCAGGAATTATAGGATAAGAGGAAGGATTTATGGTAGAATTTATCTGTATATCACATATAATAGTAAAGTGATCGGATCATAAAGTATCCATGCCTGTATAACAACTGCAAGCAGTAACAAGAGAACCACCGACAATTGATTCCTCGACTGAGCTGTTTTGACCAAATATAAAAATTATTTTGTTCTACAGCGGAGAGGAAATAATCACCATTAGTGCATCTGAGTTGGAGTCCCACGCAGAGTGATGAATTTAATAACGAACCGAAAAAAAGATTCCACCAGTTGAAATCTATTTTATCATTGGGTGGATTATAACTAGAGAAGACTGACAAATTGAAATCTTTCAATGAACCGAGATACTTTTTATATCATTGATTGGTGGGTAGTCAGTTTAACCACTGGAATTGACGTCACCATACTTGCTACTCCTCCTTAATCATTTGGTCCTCACGGAAAACATTGAAGCCTAGTAAGTTGAAAGGACGATTTGACGGTTTGAGCCAGGTTTTACTAATAATACAAATGTTTATATCATTCGAAAATATATATGACTCCAAAAGAACATTATTCGCACAAATTGATCGGACATTCCATTGTGTTTATTTTTTATGGAAGCTTCATTCCAAAAATATCAGTAATGGAACCGCTAAACTCACAACAACATCAGAAATAACATTAACCAAAGATACCATATCTTTGGGATACCCTCTAAGTGAAACAAATGAATCAGGAACTGCACCTGCGCAAACATACACCGTTCCACTCTTTCCAATGGAAACAATATCATCTAATAGTTATAGAGAATTTCTGTAAATTAATCTTCCTATAGACAGCATGTAGATTACCTAAGTTTTCATCGACATGAATGGACCAGTGTCCACTAAATCGTATCTGAGGTTTCTATTTTTAGAATGCGATTTCCCATTCACATTATGTAGAGTGTTATTATTATTTTTCCAAGTCTACAGAACTCTGTACAAAACCACTCAAACTCACTAGGAGAAATATCATAAAATCTTCATGACCCTTAGACTTTTTTGATGTGTGTATGAACGTTATATTATCGAGAATATTCTATCTGATTTGCATGGCGCCAAATGTGATAATTTTGTTTTATGGGTGACAATGCCAGTTCTGGAAGATACCATGTGATGAATGCTCTGGAAAATCAGAGAACTAACTATTTTCCCTGCCTTCAAGGTCATTCGACTTTTATCCTATCAACATGATTCTGAGAATATTGAATGAATATCAAACGAGGCCACGCACTCTGCAATAACCTCGAGAGCTTTTACCACTATCATAATTTGCAGCAAAAACCTATTGATCATTTAATCGACGGTATGCGTTGTCAAGCTGTGGTAGAGGTCCGAGAAGGTCATAAAAATTCTTTCAAAGGAAAAATCGTAGTTCGATTAGTTTGACTCTTTCGAAAATTTTGTAAAATTTTTTTTATTCAACATTCCACAGAAATGAATGAATGTCTTTATTACTTTCTGCTTGTTTTCTATAAGGTTTCAAAAAAACTCGATTCAACACAATAACCGTATTCTTTTCCTTATATTTCGCAATACCCATAACTTTCTTGGAGCAGTCTGAGTTTTCAGGTAATCTCCGTAAGGAATATAACCTCCTCGTGTATTGATTACAACCCTACACCTCCTAGGCTTGCTTAAAATTAAGTCATACTATTGGAAGATAGTTTGCCAAGTCAATTGAACAGCATCAAACAATTGTTGCCGATTTTGAAAATCATGGTAACATTTTTGAAGTGTATCCCAAGCAAGCCTCATTGTGTTCAAGATTCAGGTCAGGGTTCCATGAAGGCCTAGGTCAAATATTGATTCCACTGGAATTCAAGAAGTTCGTTGAAGCAGTTGGAGTTTGAGGAGGGGGATTATTATGAACATAAAATTTTTCCCAGTTGTTACAGCATATAATAGAACGAAGCGTTGAAGAATTTGATTAACCTAGAAATCGGCATTCGCAGAGTTACTTGAACCAAAACTATTTAAATCCAAAACGAGATCAATTCTGTGTTTGAAAGAGATTCCATCCCAGCCATCATAAAGCCTCCTTCGCCTGGACTTCTCTAACCCTTTGAATACCAGCAGGTTCTCTCCAAAGTAGCATAATTTGAGTCTAGTCCGAACCGAGATTCTTTCGAGAATTAAACATTGGGCCACTCTTCACTGAATGGGGATTCAACATGATATTAAGCCCATTCTTCGCAATTTCCTCTTGTTGGTAGCTGAAACCTCCAAAATCTTCTTGATTGAAGACTGACTTCATCATATAATCTAACCTATTTCTGAGAGTTCTTCTTAAAATATGGAGGTGGATTTGATTCAGTTCATTACGAAATCATCATATTGTTTTTCGAAGAAAGCAGTCTTGTGTAACTATTTCAACACGATGTTCACCTCCATGTCGATCGCTCACACTCCTTGTTTCTATATACTGAGCCATCAATCGCAAAATAACGTTTTATCTAGTTCCCATCGTTTGTGCAATTGCTTTCTGTTTTGCCCTATCCTAGAACATCCCAACTGCTCTGTCCATTTCATCGATGTTCAGGTTTGAATTTGGGAGGCTTTTACTTGGTAGAATTCCATTATCAATAATAAAATAAGTAATGTTTTTTGAGGAATTCTACTGATTACATATTCAGTAAAATTCCTCAAAAAACATTATTTGTTTTATTATTGTCATAGTCTTGGTAAAGTATATTACCACTAAGATATTTGAAAATGAAGGAATTTCTATCATGGCTGTGAACATGAACAAAACTGCCTTTGCGGTCAACCGATAACAAAATCTCGTATGTCCAACAAAAGTGCGAATATATGAACCAATATGTGTGAATGATGTGCAAATTAAAAAGAATGGACTTCATTTTATATGGAGTTTATAAATAAGGGAGAATTGTCATGATCTCCTTACAAATGAATGTTTTATTTGTAATAAAAATATTCTAACTTCATACCAATTTTTAACTTGTCCTGACTTTGTTTTATTATACATTATATTAGTTAAATATGTTTTGACTGGAGTAATTATAAATCTGAATAAACACTTTAATTTCAATGACTCACCACTGAGTTACGACGATATTTGCAATTATAATAATTTTGTAAAATATGATCTTCCTTCTTGATGATACGCTCTTTCATTTTCACAAGAGCAGTGGACTTTGAAAGATTAAGTGCTTATTATTTTGTTATTAATACCGGCATAAAAATATGTAACGGCTACTCACGAATGATTCACAGTGAATTTTTTAAATATTGTATTCTTGAATTATTACTTTGTTAGCATTTAATTAGAAGAATAATGAAAGTATACATTTCAGAGAGGTTTGATTTAGAGTTGGACGAAACTGATAACATTCCTTTGGCAACAGATTAATTATAGAACATTTCATATAGCTTTGAAAATATTTTAACGTTTTAGATGTTTAAAATTTCAATTGGCTTTTCTATTGTCTATAAAATATCAAATACGCGCATAACAAATATGTGGTATTTTTTGCTTCGCTATTTAAACTAATGCTATAGAATGATAAAAACTACTGTAAATGAGAAATTAAAATAAGATAATATATATAAAATAACAACAAAAGGAGCTTGCAGGTAAATCAACACTGACATAGTTACTGAAGAAATTGATAATTATTATTGGTAACCTGTAATTTTCCGATGAAATTCACACGTCAAAGATTTTTGATATACAGCCAATCAATAGCCACTCACATTTTCCTAAATCATCAAATATCTGCTGACATTCCTAGAACCCGTGTTTGTTTAATTGTTTCAACTGTCAATTTTTCGCATGGTTTTCCATCATTATAGTTATAATTTCCTGTCGTGATAAAGTTCTTTACTTTTTTTACAACTCACAATTTCAATGTCAACATAATTTGGAACATTATTATCCCTCGCGAATAAGGAGTTTTTATTGGATTGAAATATAAAGTGGGACACACGTTAATTTATCTTTATTGACTTGATTGAGAGCGAAAACTTAGGATTTCAGCCTCGGAGGGGCGAGTTTGTATCTAACAACAACTGAAACAATGGTAAGATACATGGAGAATACGGTATTTTTATTGAAGCGCAACATGGGTATTGGGAAAATCGATAAATACTAGAGCAGTCCAAGCACCAACCGCCAGGTTCCTTGAGCGAACGGACAGAAGAAAAAATTATCTTTGTTGCTGTATGACCACTTGTGATGCCTTTGATATCATCCCTCAGCGTCCAGCGGGAAGGTGAACATGTATACAACCTCTTGAAGTATTTCCTTACTGATCCGTAACAAGTAACAGTTTGGAGATATCATACCTGGGCTCCAAAATTTTCGTTGAATACAAACTTTCGCTGTGTTTGAATTTTCTGTGTGATATTGAATGTTCATAAAAATACTATTTCTGAATAGAGAATTAAAAGACTTTTCAAAGATATGTCACTCGAACCACTTTCCTTATTAGGAATTTTGACTTAGGTGCTGCTGAGGGTAGGGATAGGTTTTACATGTTCCGAACTAATTCATAATTTGGTTCTCCTCCAAAAAACATTGATGTGCTAATTTTCTTCCGCCAAAATTAATCCATCTTGAGAGAGGTGGTGTTCGTCGGAGTACACTCTACTATATATATATATATATATATATATATATATATATATATATATATATATATATATATATATATATATATATATATATATATATATATATATATATATATATATATATATATATATATATATATATGGTGGGATTATACTGTGACACTTCTGTGGTGATCAGTGGAAAAGATAAAAAGGAAATTTCAGAAAATATAACTGATGCAACTAAGGAGATTGAGGCCTAATTCTCTAAGAACAGGTTGAAAGTAAATTATGAAAAGACTGAAAGACTCAACATAAAAAGTTGAGAACCACTGAAATCTGTCAAATATCTAGGCTGAGTTGGTGCAAACGCAATAATGAGACCTATAAAAAACTGTCAAAATCGATTTACCTACTCTGAAAATTGTCCAATGTTAGTACAGGAAAGGCAATTAAATTAACCTACCACGCCTATTTCCATTGGGTTATTTAATGCGGTCTCTCCGTGTGGGGAATGTCTGCGTATATGTCCCATATTTTCACTCTGCAAAAAAGAGCAATAAAAACAATGTTAAATAAGGTTTTCATCAGGAAAAGGATATTTACCCTGATAAGTGAATTCATCTATCAAGCCATGAAATATATGCATCTGTACAGATCAGATCACCTTGCAAGGATCACTGATTTAATACGAGAAATGCTAAAGATCTTGTTAATCCTATAAATGGAAAAAAGCACTCAGGTATTAACTGTATGGTTAAATTGAATAATCGACTTCCAGCCCAATACTAATGCATGAGTATTTTAAAATAAAGGCGAAAGATGAATTGCTACAGGGAGTAAATTATATTGCAGAGGAATTCATAACGGAGTTGTCGTAGCTGTTTTTTCAAAATCTTCTGCCGGCTTAGCTCCAGGCGGTGTTTTTGATTGGTGCTGTTTCCTGTTGCTGTCCGGCCTCTTTCGTTTTTATTTGGATTCTCCCTAATTCTTATAAATATTTTTGCTGTATATAAAGAATTCTTTGTGTTGTATTTTAAAATTTAATTTTTCATTTTTTCTGGTGTGTTTCCAATTTTATCTTTTTGACGTGTCATGTAATGTTACTGACGAATATATTTCTATTTCTGTTTCTATTCTAATAATTCAAACCTATTTATTATTTATTTAAAACTAGTCAGGACATATTTGAAGAAGAATATCATCCGTATTTCAAAGAAAAATGTAGCGTTGACGAAACGTTTTTATCAGGACCATAGAATTCGTCTTGAGAATGTGAAGTTGATGAAAAAAGCACATACATTGAACCCTTCTGAAAGTATCCTTATAATGAAATGCAAACATCCACTTAACAAGGAAATAATAGCCCGTTCGACCCATCAGGACGATAGATCGTTGAAAGCGTCTAGTCGCAGGAATATACTATGTATAAACGATAGAACCATGTGGAATAAGATTTAGTGTACTCCTGGTGGTGCCAACTTAGTTGGTGAAACGCGCGTCGAATTTCTAAATGAAGTTTTGGTGAAGCGGTGTACAGTGTTTCAGTGAGATACAAAGCCAAAGGTTCCAGTCCCCAACTTATTATTATAATCAACCTCAAAATGAAAAATCAAATTTTGAATATATATATTTTTTAATCAGTAGCAGAAATATACCCCGCCAATACCGGGTCCAATGTATATAGTTTTTTTTCTGTTTTGTTAGTTATATTATTGGACAAACTTCCAGGTATAAAAGTTGGGACTGCACAAAAAAAATCATACAATATACATTTTGTATGTTTCGATCATAATTAAACATATTTCTCAGATTCTTTTTTTGTAATGAAACACTTAGAATCGTTTCCAGAAACAAAACCATCAGAACAGTTGCAAAGGAAAGTGGTAAAATTAGAACAAACTGCAAAAATTAATTCAATTTATTTATATGTATTGAATAATGACTGTTAAATATTCCCACGCCCTGTGTTAATCATATAAACTACGAAATCTCACATACCTACTATTAATGCTCTTCTAAAAGCTGTTAAAATAAATATAATTAGCCATTGTACTGAAATAGACATAACTAATTAAAAAATATATCCTACATTTGGTAACGAGAGGATACTTATATATAAATTCATATCCAATTATGAAACTGTAACAGTGAAATGAAACCTATAATAAGTATGAGTGCGAAGTAGATACGCAAGTCATTAACATAATTTATTTAAGTAATAAGGTTTTGGCGAAATTATTGAAAATGAGAGACCTCGTTTATGCGAAAGCAAATTTGATATTTTTCTTACGAGAGTCACTTCAGAACGCTGAATCGGGTAAGATCGGAAAAGTAATCTACATTCGAAATTTGAGATAATTTAATCGAAAAATAAGAGACGTATGAAAGAACCCCTTGTGTTTCAAAAATGAATTATTTGTGTATCCATCTTCATAAAGTAGAGTCATATAATAGGTAATTTAGTATAAAAGAGATCGGAGGTTCTAGAGTTCCAAGAGTTGATAAGTTACTGACTCTTTGAATGTGTCCTTGCTGCTCCCAAATGTCATCTATTGATAACTTCTATGAAATCAGAGCATGCTGTGTCCTTTTGATATATTTGAAAGTCATTTTCAGCAAATATCTCGAATTTTAACAAAAATGGAAAAAATTGCTTATTAACCATTATTTTTTGCACGATGAAGCCATCACCGAAACCGTGATAAGGTTTGATAAATGGAAACTATGTACCAACCATCAATTTCAGTAGTTAAGAAGTGGTTCACTGAGTTCCATTGAGATCGCACCAGCCTGAGGGACGACGAACATTCAGGCCACCCAAAAGAGGTAGTCACGACGAAAATCGTCCATAAGATGAATTAAATGGAATTGGACGATCCGGAAGAGAAACTGCACGAGGGGAATGAATTTTCAGGCAACTGAGCGGATTCATCACATTTCACATACTTTGAAATGAAAAAACTATCCACGCGTTTGATGCCGCAATTGCTCACTCACGACCACAAACAAAATCATGTGACCACTTCAAAGGAATGGTGAACGATATTCAGCTGTAATCCGAACAAGTTTTTACGCCGTTTGTCATCGTTGGCAAAATATGCACACATCACAAAACAGCAGAGACCAAGAGACGTTCAAAGCAGTGGGTTGCACCAAAGAAGAAAGTACTGGTCACAGATTTCTGGGATGCACGCGGTGTTATTCATATTGGTTATCTTGAAAAGAAATAAAACGATTACTTCCAAATATATATAGAGCTCTTGACTGAATTTGATACTGATTTTAAGCCAAAACGACCGCATTTGTAGAATGTAGTCTGGCAAAAAGTCCATAATTTGTGCTTCAAACTGCTACATCCATCATATGTATCCATATCAGTCATCCTCCTAGTACTATTTTATAGTTTCCAAACCTGAAAAAAATGACTGGGTGGAAAGAGATTTGGGTTTAACGAAGAAGTCATCACTTAAACTATCATTTGGGAGGGATATAAAAGTTAGAACCTTGGATTGAAATGTATTCGGTTACAAAGAGATTGAAAAATTATACGCTGAAGAAAAATATTTCTTTCATTAAATAGTCACAGACTTGGTTATTTCTACTCTCTAACCTCAAAAACGACTCGAAGACAAGAGATTTGGGAACACAGGCTAACTCATCACTGTTTTGACTCATCCGGTCCCAAATTCAGTTTTAGTGTTCTTAAACTTGGTAGACGGCCGTAATTTATGCCCAATTTCGTTAATTATGACCATACGTGTAAAAATATGCGAAGACGCATTTTCTGTAAAAGTACTGCAATGTATAACGCGACCGGGTACGATAGCGCGATAACGCTTACTTATGAAATTAACAACTTAAAAAACATATGTCGACATTAAATTTAATTGCGCTATTTGCATAAAAATAATTATCGCCCCAGTGTTACCAAACAGGATATTAAAAAATAATTTATTTCTGAAAATACGCGGTCTGATTTTCGAGATATCGTTTAGGTTGGGGATGACGAACCGTTTAGAATTGGAATATACTATATTTCAACAATTTCTCGAAAATTCATATCAGTCGGATGTAAACCGTACAAAATAAAAAAATATAGCACGTTCTTAAATAAGATAGCACCGAAATCTGATAAAAGATAATGCAAGAGTATCAGTTAACATTTTTTCTTTGACTCCTCATCCCTGTTCAACGGTTTACTAAAATTTTGTGAATTACAATGAAATGTGATATTCTACTTGACAGCATTTTTGTTTTTCAATAGCGCTTCATATCCGCAGGAGATGAACTACTCCTAAGGACTGGAACACATATAGCGGTAGCAATGGACGATTTTGCGATGCCGTCACCGGAGAAGTAGAACAAACGTAATGCAACCAATGTTAACTAACCGCTGCGATCACACAGCCTTATTTGCGTTTAAAGCAACAGTCCATTGAAAAAAAATTATTTGCTTTGGCTTCAGTGGAGGAACTTCTGTTGATAATGCTATGTGTTTTCTCTGATTTTGAGGAGGGGGAAATTTTCACAAATTCTTGGTTATGAACTGAAAGGGAGAAAGATGCCGCAAAAACCTGAAATGAAATTAGGGGTATTCGGACTCAAATACCGACTGAAAACATGTAATTTATCCAGAATAAGTATGCAGATTGTTCATTGGAAAATTCTTGAATTATAATGGAAATATGCCTTCATCCCACTGGGATTTCAACTACCATAGAAAAGCAATAAGTTTGTTGCAAATATTCTTCATTGCGATTTTCGAGAGTTTTTACGGAAAAAATTTATATACATTAACTGTTAAAAGTGAGAGCGTTCAATCTTGATGATTTTTGGGCTTTTGCAGCAAGAGATCTCGAGTATTATGAAATGAGTTTGGTGCTTGCTCTTTATTTCATTGGAGGAAATTTTGACTGAGGCAGCAATAACTAAGCTCCGTAGAAAACCCCAGAAATAATCAAAAGAATTCAATTACCTGACCAAGTTTCCTCTAGGAGCTATCTAACCTTCACCTCCCTGAATGCTTCTCCAGAATTTCCGTTCAAACTGGATGCACTCAATTTTCACATTTAATAACTTCAAAAGCACAAAAGAGCTCTCATATATGAACTGTCACACTGTCCCTGTACCCATTGGATGGCACTGATGTAATAATTCCTTCCAACTATAATTTCCAGTATTAAGAAGTAATCATGAGAGAAAACTCTTCATAGGAATCCCCTAAAGCTTTAGTTGAATATGAAGCTCGTCCAACTGCTGCTGAAGGAGATATCGGGTATAGAAAAAAGAAAATGACTTCATAATACGATTCTACTAATTCTGTTCTGTCTTTTATGCACTCTGCCAATCGCAAATATGAGAACCACACTGCTAACTCGGAAAATACAAAAGGGTTTTATAAACGTATTCGAGTAGTCTCGAATCTAAGGTAACTATTCCGGTGATGCGGAGCGCTGCTGGAAATTTTTGCATCACTGCACTACTGAGGTTATCGCAGAGGTATTCTCTGAATCTTTCACTACTGAATATTCTGGAAGCTGCCTCCCACAAAAGTCATCACCGTGAGTAGAGGACAGTCTATCAGACATTTCTTTCACTCCCGAGATCGTGAAAATACAGCTTTCCAATCAGAAAAAATTCTCAAATCGGCTAAACTTAGAATAAGTTAAGATTAACTCAGATATCATTTGTCATTAACTACCTAAGATATTGAAAACTTGCGTTTGTGGTCTTCGTAGAAAATTGCCGCTGTCTTCAAGAATGGTGATTGTATCCCGTTACTATCGTTCTATAAATCTTCTTTGAATACCTTCAAAACTAATGCAAACTATTATTGCGGAAAAAAATTCGGTCTTTCTGGCTCGATATCAAGTCGTACCACAAGAGCTTCATGGGTTCGTTGGAGGTAACTTCATCACAACAAATTCACTCTCCTGTATAGACGACTGGTTTAGATCCCTTGTTTTAAATTCTTCTAACAACGTTCTTTACCTCGATTTTGGAAAGGCTTTTGACCGCATACATGCACGCAGACTTCTCCTCAATGGGGTCAGGTTACAGTTGTCCGCAAACCCAAATATTCTGTTTTCGGTGGAGTGGAACAGATTGATAATCTGCAACAGTGAAAGTGTTGGTGAAAGTATGAAGCCCTGAGATATTCCTGCATAAACCAGAAAAGATTCATTCGTTACACCATCAACTACCACCTGAATTGATCTATTAGAGAGAAAGCTTTTTGAGGAAGTTCATGTGCGATTAGTTTAGTTATCAAGGTTGCGTGGTGAACCCTGTCGTAGTCCCTTAAGATATAAAAAGCATTTGATCTTGATTAGCCATGCTTTTCCATTATTGATGTCGACAAATGCGTAATGTATGCAAGGAGATCACCAGTCGATCGTTGTCTACGGAAAACGTATTGTCAACAATGCGATTAGACGGTAATTTGCGCTTCAATATATTACTTCATCTTATTCTCAAATGTTCCTTCAAGATATCGTTCTGTGCATTCATAAAACGTTGTACTAGAGTACGCCGAATCAGCTTGGTCTTCTAATCTTGTTAGCCGTCAAGATTTTCTGGAAAATGTGCATCATCGCACCTATCGCCAAATAAGACTCCCATACCAAGAACGTATACGCGATAGTAACCTGATTTCTTTCAGTTAACACAGACTTTGAACTGATCCGAATCCTCAAATTTTATTATGGTAGTATAGGCCCTATATTTAAATTGAATACCGAAGCCCGTCTGCAAGGGAATAAGATGTAAAAGACGGGGGCTCACAGAAGTACTCAGCGCCGCAATTTTTTCAGTAAACGCATATTTCACGTATAGAGTGATTTTAGTATCTTCGTCTTAAGATCGAATTGTTTTTGCTGTAAATTCTTCGTTTGTTTGATTTTTTTCAGATTGCTACATTTGTTCATCTGTTCATTCAGTTTTAGTTTGTTACTCTCTTTCTTTTATAGATATAATCGGTTTCTTCAAGATCTATCCTCCAGGAATTCAATTGCATGGAGCCTTAAGGTAGCTGGACTGAATCTTAGTTACTAAAGCAAGTTACTCCATTCTCTTGGCCTTTCACTCATTTGAAGAACCAAAATTTCGGTCGCCAGAATCTTCGCTTATTATTTTGAATTCATTAGTTTGTAATTTGGGCGAGGTTTCGTATATTTGTTGAGTTAGCCATTATTCTGCATTGAAGTTGGTAAATCGGGTGTTCCGTGAAAAGTGTTCAACCTATAGCTCCTACAATACCTGATCCATTTCAATGAAACAAAAATCCAATTGCATCTTGAATATTATTCCAACTGCCTGAAACGTTTTCATTGGTCTGTCGCTTCCAGAAATTCCAGAAGTTATATTTGCTTGGAATTTATAAATGGTGACGTCATATTCCAATTTTTTCTCGATTTTCATTCCTTCTGTTAAGATAATCACTTAAAACTAAAATGAACTTATCGAAAAATTTTGGATAGAATTCACCTTTTCAATTCATCTATGTTATTCATAGAATGGACGACTGCTTGCGTTTATTATAAAATTTTTCTGTCCTAGAAAATGTTCTGGTTATTATCTCAGTTCGGATATCTCATATAATTTCGTATTTCGGGTAAAGAAAGGCTTAAAACGTAACACAAGATTCTAATGAATTACAAAAATGACATAAAATTTTAATGGATGTCATTCGGGGTTATCAACGAGAAATTATGACAGATTAGGTACCTACCTGCTGATTCTTGTTATTGTTTTGTTTCGAGTATGTTTCACGGAGAATTAATAACTATAGTAAGTGAAAATCGAGTAAATACAGTCATGATACAAGCCTATTTTCAATTTAACAGAAATACGAGGATGGTCTGAAAAGTTTCCGACCTCTACGTGATGGCAGCACTCGTGAATAAAAGCTAGTGAATTTTCATTGCTCATCTGTTAACACTTATTATCTCAGTCATTGTGGCTGTAAGAGCTTGGGGACGATGAAGTTCGGGTCGTTCAAAATCTGCAACTATCGACAATAACATTGCCAAAGTTCAACAAATGGTGCAAGACGGCCACCGAATTAAAGTACAGAGATAGTAGAGGTTATGAACATTTCAAGAGAACGTGTTTGTCACATATTAAATCAAAATTTACACATGAGAAAGCTGTCCGCGCGATGGGTGGCGCGTTTGCCAACGTTAGGCTGAAAAAATGTTCGATTGAACATTTCCAACGCTCTGTTGATGCAGTTCGGGCGCAATAAATCCAAATTTTTCGTGCCCATTAATTACTGTAGATGAAACTTGGATACACCATCATACCCAAAAAAAAAAAATACAATCCAAGCAATGGACAAAAAAGGGGAATCGGTTCCAAAAAGGAAAAATAGATTATCTTCAAACAGGAAAAAGCATCAAATTGACAAGCTAAAAGCAGAACCTGCTGAAAAACGGCCACATTTACATAAAAAGAAAGTCTTGTTCCACCAACGAGAACGAACCGCCTCACACCTCAGCGGTTGACATGGCGAAAATCCGCCTTACTCACCAGATCTAGCCTCAAGTGACTTCTATTCGCTCCCTCATCTAATAATTGCGCTTGTAGAACACAGATTTTCATCGAATGAAAAGGCAGTCACCTTCGTGAACCACTATTTTGCAGAGAAAAATGACGAGTACAATTTGTACGGGTTATAGAGATTGAAGCATCGCTGGGAATAGTGTGTAGAGTTACAAGTAGACTATGCTGAAGAATAAGAAAAATATACCCTCATCGTGCTGTAGCAATTCGACTTTATCGGGAACGATTTCCAGATCGTGATGAACCAGAGCGCTGCATGTCTGTATCATTTCGAAAAACCTCAAGAAAGGGGGGACATTCGTTTCAATAAACTGAAAACATCGAAAAACTCAGCTTGTATCAAAAAATGTCCATAAAAATTGTACATGTTGTTGAATACAAATTTGGCATCTCCTGAATACGGCAGGTGTTGCATTCTGAACGGCATCTGGAGGAATTTCTAGGCAGTGGTTTCTATTCTATCTTCTAACACGTCCAATTTTTCTGGTGAAGTGCAGCAAACTCGATCCCGTAGATATCTCTAAAGCCGAAAATCAGGAGTGGTCGAATCTGGCGCGGGCTGACCATCTAACAGGTCCATTTGTGTCAATCCATTGATCACCAAAATTATTGTTCAGCCAGTTCATATTTGAAGCTGCACATTCTGAGCAGCAGTACCATCTTGTACGAAGTAGATCTTTTTGGTTCTTCTAAAAGAAGAGCATTGAGGAAATCTTGTGATGTTCGAATGAGAATTTCATTATAATTGCTCTGATTCAGGTTTCCTATAAATAAATGGGCAATAGACGTTCACACCGAATCTACGCTGACAATTATTGTTTATTATGCGAATTCTGCTATAGCTCCACTGTCTGAAATAATTTCTATTGAAATGACGATTGTTGTGAGAATAACATCACATGATGGTTCTGAAAAAAGAATAATCTGAATGCATTCCATCAGTAAAAATATTGAAAACTCGAAGCATCCGACACTGCAATGTTCTTCAAGAGCTTGGATTTTCTGGAGAATATAAGACTTGTATTTATGTTTTTGTAAAACAGATTGGACAGTCGTCGCTGATGTCTCAATTTCTGCAGAAATTCGTTGAAGAGATGTTTCTGTGTTCGCTTTTACACTGACCAAGACATTCAATGCCGTTTCTTCTTCAAACTTCCTTTCTATGTTATGCGGATTCTGCTGGCTCTCATTTTTGGAAATATTCCCTTTGAAATGACGATTATTGTGAAAAATACACTTATCACACCAAATGATGGTTGTGAAAAAAGAATAATTTAAATATATTCTACAGTACAAAAAACTCAAGGTGTCAAAAGCTTGAGCTTTTGGAAGAATATAAGGCTTACATTTATGTTTATGTGAAACAGATTGAACATTCGTCGCTGACGTCCCTGTTTCTGCAGAACTAGTCTGGAAATCTTACAGCTCTCTGGTTCATCATGATCTGGATTTCGTTCCCGATAGAGTCGCAACGTTCTAACACTATTTCTGTCGGATTGAAAATTGACTTGTATCATGTCAGTTTCCGATGAATAAGACTCAGGATGAAACAATAACAAGAATTAGCAGGCAGGTACCTAATCTGTCACAATTTTTCGTTAACAATTGCGAATGACATCCATTATAATTCTATGAGGATTGCTCTGAGATTTTCAATCGTATTTCGCCACAGAGCTTCGTTTACGATTCATTAGAATCTTCTGTAATGTTTTGAGGGTTTTTTGTTACCCAAAATACGAGATAATGTTAGTTATCCTAGCTGAAACAATGATCAAAACACTTTCTAGGACATGAAAATTTTATGACTAACTCAACCGTCACCCACTCTATGAGTTACATCGATAAATTGAAAATATGATTTTTCTTTCGGAAATTTTCTTCGAAAATACAGCTTTTCAAGTAATACTTTTTAGAGGCAGTACTCAAAAGTGAATGAGTAATCGAAAAAAAAAACGGTTTGAAAAGTCTAAGTAAATGACAACTACCGGTATTTTCGAGCAATGAAGATGTTTCGGGCTGTTGAAATATCATTCAAGATGAAATCAGTTTTTTTCATTTGAATAGTTCAATAATTGTAGGAACTACAGCTGAGGGCGTTTTTCAAGGAACACTCCATATATCATTGTCTTAATATTCAGGTTTTTTGTGTTACCGAAAATTAAACAAAATTTCACAATGAAAACAACCCTGTATACTAAAATAATTACCTTAATTGACCCCACCTTCATTCCCACAATGGAATAAAGAGAAAAATTACAACAACTTCCTAAACTCGTCTATAAAAACACAATACGATAAACTATTAATCTTTACGAATGAAAAAAAGCGTTTGTTGGACGACAGAAAAATAGGCGGTTTTCAAATGATCAAATGGTCGAAAAGAGAATCAGATAAACTACGAAAAACGTATCATTTTAAGGTAGCTGGTATATTAGTTTCTAATGACATACAGACACCATGAAAGCAACTGGTTATTACGCCCGCCTTTTCTGTGCTTCGTCGATAACATAGAACCCCTAATCACCGAGCAGGTGCTAGCAAACTATTAATATTTCAAATTATACCAACATTCTGAGTATTACACTATATCGAGCGACTTCGTGAGTTGAAACAGCTGAATATCTTGCAGTACGCTAAATTAATATAAAAAATATGTTTTTTCAATGTACTGGGTGTTTCAATGTGACAATTTTGGGGAACGATTCCTTAATAACAATGAATAGTACAGGGTGTTCCACTTCTCATGTTTTGGTACGGAAGTTATGTGAAATATTACAAATAGAAAAGAAGCCCTCCCTTCTATGTCCTTGACTTTCGTGGAAAATTAATTGGAGAAAAAAATCCCAGCTTTTCGCGCTATAATATCTCCGTTGCTATCAAAATTAGATGGAAAGTATCTTGACATTCTACATTTTTTGAGTAGAATACAGACCGTATACTGATTTTAGGAAAATGATTTTCGAATTATCATAAAATCGTGTGTTTTCAATATAATATAATAATGTCACCAAGGTGACAATTAATCCATACATGAACATCACTGCTAAAATTTTGAATTTTGAAAAGTTTTAGATATTTAAATTAATTATATTTTTCAGATAAGTATTTTTAAGTTATTAAAAGTAAGTACACATAAAATTTCCTACCTTTATTAATTCATTTCTCAGGAAAACGTTTTATGAAATATATTTTTGACAACTGTCAAATTTTCGAATTCAAAAAATGAATACTTCATATGAATATGAATCTGATGATGAATATAATCCACCAAAATATCCTTGCGATTCAAATAATAGATATTTCTTGGAGAAGAACTTCAAAATCTGCACTCAAGATCGTTTAGATGCAGGACCATCAGATTCTCAAACTTTCATATCATCTGATTCAGGTAACGTTGCAAAGAAAATTATTTCTGGGCCGTTAATCATGAATATGATGATAAGGTAAACAACTTAAATGAAGGTAGGAATAATATTTTAAAAATATACATTCATATCAAACACGAAGTAAATCTAAGGGTTCTGACATTTCTACTTTTCTGTCTATTCTTCAAACAACAAAAGTTTTGATGACTGTTTTCAAAATCATGTAGAATCACCTTGTTCCTCTAATCTTATCATAACTTCATCACCTAATTCAGATCTTCACAAAATTAATAAAAAATAAAACGCATGAAATGGACGTATGAAATGAATAAATTCATTATGTTTTGTTATTACAAAATAACAAATAATGGAACAAATAAAAAAGGGTATATGTCTAAACTATATAATATGTTCAAAGAAAAATTCCCCAATTGCTGTATTTCAGAACAAAGCATTGCGAATCAAAGACGGTATATTGAAAATAGAAACTTTATATCTGAATCAGAATTAAAATCAATTAAAAACAACGTTCAACAAGAAGAACATTTAAATTTTGTAGTTTCAGATGAAAACCTAGTCCCATTCATGAAAAGCATCGAAAATAAATCAGAAAATTCATCTAAAAATAATGATAACAAAGATATAGAAAATTTATTTCTCAATCAAATGAATTTATTTGAAAATATTGACCCAACTTTAAGACCTAAACTTCCTAAAATTCATTATTCAAAGAAAATTTTCGATTGTATAAACGTGCTTAATGAGAATATTCTTCCAAAGCAACTTGTTAAAGTAATGAATATCTATACACTTCATCTGATTATATATTGTGCCGCTATTACAGTAGTTAAACATTCTGAATACAAATTAGAAAATTTTGGATCTAATTATAATATCAAGAAAAAACCTTCATGGCAAAAAAGGTTAGAAGGTAAAATTTCTTCTATCAGATGTGATTTAGGAAGATTGACTCAATATTCCAGAGGTAATCGATCAAAAAACTTATGGCACATATTGGAAAAATATTCCTCAAAATAAAACCCATAAAATAATGAGATAAGTAATGGACAATTGATAGAATACATCGATACTTTAAAACAAAAACTTTCAGTATACTCTATTAGACTACGTGAATATAAAATAAATTCAGATAGAAAATTCCAAAACAAACTATTCAAAAATAATGAAAAACATTTTTACAAATTTATTTCAGGTTCAAATGAAAATATTTCTGGAAATGGAGTTCCTAAAATTGATATTTTAACTGATTATTGGTCTTCAATTTGGGCAGTGCCAAGGCAACATAATTCCAATGCAAGTTGGATTTTAAAATCTCCAGGTGTTGATGGTATTCATAACTTTTGGTTCAAGAAATTCTCTTGCGTTCATGAAAAATTGGCTGAATATTTTTCATTTATAATAAAGAACCCTCAGCTACTCCTTTATTTTTCACACAAGGAATTACTTATTTAAAACCGAAAAGTGATAATACTATTGATCCGTCTCAATATAGACCAATTACTTGCCTTCCAACAATATATAAAATTCTAACTGCATGTATTACCCAAAAATTTATGCACATTTGGAGAATTATAATATTCTTTCCGAACATCAAAAGGATGTAGAAAAAACACCTTGGTACTAAAGAGCAACTTGTAATTGATTCTGTTGCTTTGAATCAAGCTCAAACTAAGAAGAGAAATATTCATACAGCCTTCATTGATTACCAAAAGGCTTTTGACAGTTCTCCCATTCATGGCTTCAAGAAATTTTGGAAATTTATAAAATTGATAAGACACTTCGTCATTTTCTTGAATTCGTAATGAAAAATTGGAGAACCAATCTTCATTTAAATATTTCAAAACAATCGTTAAAATCCGAAGTAATTCCAATCAAAAGAGGCATTTTCAAGGTGATTCTTTAAGTGCTCTTTGGTTTTGTCTTTGCCTCAATCCATTATCTCATGAATTAAATGCTACTAGTTTCGGCTTCAAAATAAAGAGTTTATTAACTGAATTCAAATTAAGTCACTTAATTTATTTAGATGATATTAAATTATATGCCGGAACCAGATCTCATTTAAAAGTCTACTTGAGATTACTTTCAACTATTCAATGATATTCATATGAAATTTGGGCTTCCAAAATGTAAAAATCTTTCTATTGAAAAAGGAAAGATCACCTCTAATTATATAAAGATTTCCAATATCGAAATCGAGCCAATGCATCAAGGAGATACATATAAATATCTTGGATTTTGTCAAGAGAAGACAATTAACCATAGCAGCACTAAAGAAATTATTAGAAGTTCATATTACAAAAGACTAAGAATTATCATCAAGAGTTATTTAACTAGTAAAAACCTTTTCAGAGCTATCAACTCCTATGCTGTTCCTATTCTTACATCTTCTTTTGGAATTATTAAATGGTCTAAAACTGATCTAAATGAATTACAATGTCAAACGAGGAAAATGCTCTGTAAATATCATAAGCACCACCCAAAGTCAGCTGTTCAGAGAGTTACACTACCTAGACATCTTGGAGGTCGTGGATTAATTGATTTGAATAATCTTCATAGTAAACAGATTTTTCATCTACGTTCCCATTTTCATGATAAACAGAGAACGTCTAAATTACATGATATTGTTGTTGCTTCAGATTATAATCTTACACCTCTGAACTTGACAATGCAAAAGGTAGATTTTGATATATTTGATGATAATTCTAAAAGAAAGTTGGATGCAGAAGGAATTACACGGAAAGCACCTAAAGAATTGAAAAATGATTATATTGATGAAATTGCATCGAATAAATGGTTAGTATCTGGAGAATTGTTTGCTGAAACAGAAGGCTTGGCAATTGCGATCCAGGACCAGGTTGTTTTTACAAGGAATTATAGAAAACATATCATCAAACAAAATATAGATGATTCTTGCCGTAGATGTTTCTGTTCTTCAGAAACAGTTTTTCATATATTATCATCTTGCTCAGTCCTTGCTTCAACAGATTATTTAGAAAGACATAATGCCGTCGCTAATATTATTCACTTCAATCTAGGAATTAAACATGACCTAATTCCCAAAAGAAAAAAATTTCAAAAATATGAACCTGAGATTATTTGTGAAAATGACAAATATAAACTTTATTTTGATAAAACAATTCTGTGCAACAGAGCTGTAAAACACAATAGACCAGATATCGTTCTTAATGATAAACAGAATCAAATAACATATATAATTGATATTGCTATACCCGACACACATAATATACAAAATAAATACAATGAAAAAATTTCTAAATATATGATGCTTGGCGACGAGATTAAAAAATGTGGAAAATGAAGAAAATATTTATTCTACCGATTATTATTTCTACAACAGGCGTTATTCCTAGAAATCTTCACAAAAGTATTGAGATTTTGGGTCTGAAGAAAATTTGTTTGAACAGTTACAAAAGATAACAGTCATCAAATCATCATATTCTTCGTAGGTTTCTTTCCGAAAATAATAATGAGGTAGAGTCATAGGTTTTCTCTTTAGTTTATACTGCTCAGAATCTCATTTCATATTTTATTTATTTGTTTATATAAATGTAATATAATTAACTGACAATTTTGTCATATTTATATTCAGAGCAGTATTCTATTCGATCGTTCACCACTTCACACAAAGGAAACTATTAATGAGTAACATTCAGTGTTACTTGACTAAGGTCCGTACACTGGATTTTTCCGGGAGAAAGCCTCTGACACTACTCGTTGGTACATTGATATCATTGTCTGATGATGCTATAGTATGTATATATTCTGGTAGATTGATATATTCTCATAACATTTAACGTTATCCTAATATATAATTACTCCAGGATATGTTTTAATTATAATCATTACCTGGCAATGGTATTAATTACCGGGTGGTGGATTTATATTTTTCATGAAATCAGTTTGATTGCATGAACAGATATATGGGCAACTCGTCGGGGTAAAACCCCTATATATATATATATATATATATATATATATATATATATATATATATATATATATATATATATATATATATATATATATATATAATGCCGTCGCTAATATTATTAATTTAAATCTAGGAATTGAACATGACCTAATTCCCAAGAGAAAAAATTTCACAAATATGAACCTGAGATCATTTGTGAAAATGACAAATATAAACTTTATTTTGATAAAACAATTCTTTGCAACAGAGCTGTAAAACACAATAGACCAGATATCATTTTTAATGATAAACAGAATCAAATAACATATATAATTGATATTGCTATACCCGACACACATAATATACAAAATAAATACAATGAAAAATTTCTAAATATATGATGCTTGGCGACGAGATTAAAAAATGTGGAAAATAAAGAAAATATTTATTCTACCGATTATTATTTCCACAACAGGTGTTATTCCTAGAAATCTTCACAATAGTATTGAGATTTTGGGTCTGAAGAAAAATTTGTTTGAACAGTTACAGAAGATAACAGTCATCAAATCTTGTAATATTCTTCGTAGGTTTCTTTCCGAAAATAATAATGAGGTAGAGTCATAGGTTTTCTCTTTAGTTTATACTGCTCAGAATCTCATTTCATATTTTATTTATTTGTTTATATAAATGTAATAAAATTAACTGACAATTTTGTCATATTTATATTCAGAGCAGTATTCTATTCGATCGTTCACCATTTCACACAAAGGAAACTATTAATGAGTAACATTCAGTGTTACTTGACTAAGATCCGTACACTGGATTTTTCCGGGAGAAAGCCTCTGATACTACTCGTTGGTACATTGATATCATTGTCTGATGATGCTATAGTATGTATATACTCTGGTAGATTGATATATTCTCATAACATTTAACGTTATCCTAATATATAATTATTCCAGGATATGTTTTGATTATAATCATTGCCTGGCAATGGTATTAATTACCGGGTGGGCAACTCGTCGGGGTAAAACCCTATATATATATATATATATATATATATATATATATATATATATATATATATATATATATATATATATATATATATATATATATATATATATTCTAGGTGCTGCAACGAAAACTAAACAGAGGCTATATCTACCAAGATATTCATTTCTGATTAAAACGCAAAAACATTTCAATTTTTGTTTCAAGGGGGACATCTGTTGGGGTACAATACTTGCCTGAAATATCAACCCCCTAAGCGGGGGTTGCAATCCTTGAACATTTTGAATAGGGAAGATGGAGTGATGACTCAAAAGAAAGGTGATATCTTTGTCTACATTGTCTTGAACGAATTTCCATTTTTAATTGAAAACTATAAAAGATACAGGGTGAGCAATTGAAAGATAGGGAAGACTATTTCCCTGAGACTATTCGAGTTTCAGTGAGGTAAAATGGAACAGATCCATGCTGATCAATGGCAGTCATCATCAAGTACTATCCTCATCTCAAATTTCAACCCCTGGAGCAGGGGTGACAACCCTTGAAAATTTGGAATATAGTAGATGGGTCGAGTGATAACTCGATAGAAAGGTATTATCTTTGTCTGCATTTTCGTGAAAGAATTTTCATTTTTGATTGAAAACTGTAAAAGATACAGAGTGAGCCACTGAAAAATAGAGAAGACTATCGCCGCAAGATGATTGGAGTATTAGTGAGAAAAACTGGAATAGATTCATTTAGATCAAAGATGACAGCCTTTGATCTGGAATGAATCTGTTCCATTTTTTGCACTAATACTTGAATAGCTCAGGGCGATAGATAGTCTCCTCTATTTTTCAGTAGCTCACTCTGTATCTTCTACAGTTTTCAATCAAAAATGAAAATTCGTTCACGGGGATGCAGACAAAGATAATACCTTTCTTTCGAGGTGGGTATAGTTCGTATCAAATTGTATATATATATATATATATATATATATATATATATATATATATATATATATATATATATATATATATATATATATATATATATATATATATATATATATATATATATATATATATATATAAATTCTGAGTTGAGCATGTAAAATCAACCACCAAATCTAACCTTTGTCAAAATTCATTATAGGCAAGGGACAAAGTCGGTCCAATGACCTATCTTTGGGGAAATGTCTTTCAATTCTCGATTCAAAAAAGTATCTCTATAAATATAAAATATATAGAAAGTCTCAGCTTTTGATAGAGAAGGTGGCAAATTTTCATTAGAACACACTTTCATGAATATTTATATTTTATTCATTCTGAATTATTATCTGAAAGGTTCATCACTTTGATATTAATTGAAAGGAATTAACTTTTGAGACTAATCCAAACGAGACTATAATAGTGGCCCCTTTAATAATGAAATTTATTAAAATTTAATTCAAAGACGTCAAGTTTGATGAATTATCATGCTGGTCGTGGATAAACGTTCTCAATATATTTCAACCAAATTTGTTGTTTCAGGTTTCAGTCAATCTGTTCCAGACGAATTTTCATATCGAGAACTCGTTAGTTTTCCGTCTTGGGTTTTTCCTTATAAATGCAGAAAAGCACGTCCGTCACTTGTCTTAGACTGTAAAACTCGTGAAACGTATCTTTAGCTACATTTTTCGTTGGTCTAATTCGATGAATCAAAAATAGAATTGCATATTAGACGAAAATCTATTCGCTCGAAGAAGAAGAAGGCATTTTCATAAGTCAGTGTCTTTCTGAACGAGAATGCAAAAATTTTTCGGCAAAAAAGAGTTCAATTTCTCAAAATAATCGCCTTTCGACTTAATGCATTTTGTCCAGCGTTTTTCCATTTTTCATTCCTCAATAATAGATTTTCTTAAAGCCTTCAAAATAGGTGTTAGTTTGAGTGAAGACGTCTTCATTCGACATAAACCTCTCACCACATAGTAATTTTTTCAGATTTGAAAATACGCAACAGCTTGAGGGCTCTCAATTCAGAGAAAATGCTGGATAAGGTAGCAGCTCCTAGTCCACTTTATGGATTTTCGCAATGGTGATTGCATACGTGTGCACCTGTGCATTATCTTGATGAAACAACATTTTTTCTTCTCCAAATGTGCTGCGAATCATCAAATATGTCCAACAGTTGTGAATGATGTTCGTTAATAAGTGTTGTCATGACTGTCTCATGGCCGACAAATACTTGACTTTCTTTGGGCACCAGAAGCAAACCTGTGTTTTGATCGTTCTCTGGTCTCTGGTAACTTGTGATGTACCCATGTTTCGTCGACAACGAGATGGAGCAAAAACTCGTTTCGATTGCTGCTCTTAACATCGCCGAGCACTATTTTCAAGAAATCACACGGTTGCTCTTATGGTCGAGGTTCAGTAATCGCGACACCCATTGCGGGCATAGCTTTTTCGTATTATTATTTATGCAAAATATATGTCCGCTCAGTTGATATGTCTCAGTCAGCTCACACACTTTCATTTCACATCGTGCATTATCAATTTTGTACTTTAACGACAACTTCTGGCGTGACGATATTTTTTGGCGACCTGAACGTTCGGTTTCATTTGTGATGATACGATCTCATCCTCTCTCTTATTCATTGAAATTGGTGCAGTATCTCCAGAGTATTGATCAAGATACCTTGGTTTCGGTGATGGCTTTTTGCGGGAAAAATAATTTTTCCATTTTTATTGCAATTCGAGATGTAGTCTACTATCAATGGCAGTCAAACATAAACTAAATGAGGCAGCTTGCTAAAAATCTCAAGGTACATTTATAATGGATAGGAGTTGGTGGCAGCAGTGATACATTCAAAATGACTGCGCGGGAAATTCAAATGTCATTGTCGTCTTAAACAGACTTCGTATTTTCACATCTACTTTATTCTTTAAAATACCGGAACTACACATTCACTTCCATTTTTCGAATTCTAATTGTTCATTGAATTCAAAGTGACTTCTTCAAGAAATATCTATTCCAAATCCGTATTTTTTTAAGAGCTCTAGTGAATGGTACTTTGAATTATTTTAATGGTTTATAGTCCACAACAATTGTATGAAGACTTGAGGAAATTCAGGCATATCATGTTTCTTCTGAGAAATTACATTGAATTCACAATTGTATATAAACATATAAAACTTTTTTATTTCCGAATTTTCCTCAAATTATATCTTCACATTTCTGTAATACATTTTTCAAGAAAATTAATTGAAAATCCAAATTTTATCAACGGAGAAATCCCATTGAACAATTATTAAGGAGACCTTATTAAGGAATATGGCCTTTCTTGAATTGATTACAGTCCTAAATCTCCTGGGCATGCTTAAAATTGACTCATTGACATTCTTGGGGAACTTTGTGCCAACTGGACTGAAGAACATCACACAATTTTGGAAATCATGTTGACCTTGTATAATCGTCTTTACAATGTATCCCAAGCATGTTCAATCCGATTCAGTTCAGGCAATTGAGCAGGCCATTGATTCCATGCAGATTTAGAAAATCCGTCTAGCATTTGCAGTATGAAAAAAGGGTAATATCATGCTCTTATGTATTTTCATTAATTAGTGAACCTGAATGTCAAGGGAATTAGAGACAAACAATAGTTGAATAGAAAAACTGTTAATTTCATCAACACCAAACGATGCCTCTCCATAAAAACCCAAGATGACAAATTAACATTGGTTCTATACTTCTGGTACACTCTTTATATGAACATTCTTCTAGAGGAGACTAATCAACTTAAATCTGCAAGAATCAACCAACTATTCCATGAAAGTATATACAAAGGCTTCAAAATAAATAAATTATGAAAATTTTCCAATTCATAGATAGAGCCAAAACCCAACTCTACTGCCCTGTATCTCAGAAACGATAAATACGATTTAAAAAATGTATTGTTGAAATCAAGCAGCGAAAAACTTCAACATTTTTTTCTGTAAAATTGACTGAAAGCTTCACTAATTGTGCTTTATTGGAATAGATCTGTTGATCCCTACTTCAACTATACAGGGTGTCCCATTTGTTGTTTTAGTACGGCAGCTATGTGAAATGCTGCAAATAGAGAAAAAGGGTCCCCGTTATCTTCGTTCTCGTTTTTCGAGGAAAGTTCATTGGTGAAAACAGATCGAAGCAACTTTCTTTTGTTTTCGATTTCGGCATATATGCCAATATCTCGATTGATATCAAAGGAAGATAAGAACTATTTTGATATTCTACGCAAACTTTTTGAGTAGAATGCAGGGACGTATTCAAAACTTTTCTTTATTGAATGGTTGTCAAATTATAATATGAACTTGTGTTTTCTTGAATATAAACTATTGTGAATTTGGAAAAAAGGAAGAGAATATCTTTGTCTTACCGAATATATGTAACACGCCGGACAAATTTCCTGAAAATGTGAATTTTTCCTGTAAGAACATTCTTTAAACATTCTGTGGTTTGATCTATTCTCACAACAATGAAGCCCTACATAACAACATTCGAAAGTTACTTATTACTAATGAGTAAAGATATATCAAAATAATTAGTTACAAAAAATAAATCAAAACTATCATAAATAATCAAAAGTATCTCAATAATTAAAAATAAGAGAATTAAATATCTAGAAGCATCTGTATGCATTTTGAATTTGAATATCGATCCCTGAAGTTATATCTATTACATTTGTCTTTTTCTCAGAGGAAAAATCTAACGAGGTTAAATCTGGTGAACGAGGTGGTCATCTCCTTCTCATGCTGTTATCAGTGAAATACGAAAGACCTTTGGTGTTGAACCTTCACTCCTCGATGGGGACTGAAATCGGACTTGGAACGTTTATTTTTGCGATTGAATAATGAGTCACTGGTTTCAGTATTCAGTATTCAATATTCATTTATTAATGTCTTACACATAATATAAAAGTGTTTGCATTGGTCAGTGGGTTGATTACAATACATATCAAAGGACAAAAAGAACAACTGAATTTGTATGAATAAAACCTCAGATAAAATATAAAAAGTAATAGGATGATTGTAATCAATTTAAAAATGACTTGAATTAAAATAGAATAAAAGTACATTGAAATACACATACACGATAAAAATACTTGAATACAAGTAAAATAAAAACCTTCAAATGGTAGACAATGAAAAATTCGCGAAAAGTTGACATTATAAAACTCATCAACTGAGTATAAAACCTCCCAAGCAAGAATCTGCCTGAGCTTTTTCTTGAAACCGTCCGATTTGAGACATATTATGGAATCGTCAGCCTATTGAAGAAATCAACAGGATGAAAATTAAAACCTATCTGTGATTTACCGAGTCGAAAGACATCTTTTCTTGTATGAAATTTATTTCTTGAGTTGTGAGAATGAACATCAGAGTTTATTTTGAAAGTTGCTGAGTTGCTGTGGACATACACTAGACACTCAAGTACATAAAGAGAAGGAAAGGTAAGTATGCCAAGCCGCCTGAAGGTGCTCCTACAGCAATCCCTGTAGCCTAGACCCCCCAACATCCTGACAGCCCTCCTCTGGAGATGAAACAGTAATTCACGCGCAGAACAACTACCTCACACTACCACACAATATCTAAGGGAAGACTCGACCAAAGCAAAATAAACCATTCTCAGAATTATTGGAGAAACAGATGAAACCAGACGTCTAAGAACATATATATTCTTACCTATCTTAGAAGCCAAACACTCAACATGAGCATTCCACGACAAAACCGGATCAACAAAAACAGACCTTACTGTCTCCAGCAAAATCCGTGGCAAGGCCAGACGTATCCCTCAAACTCAGCAACAGTTTCTGAATTTTAGCACCATTCATTGTCAACCCATTCACAGAAAACCAGACCAACGCCCTTTCATGTAAGCTGTCCGACAAAAGCCTCAGACTCCATATACCTTTAGATCCCGTAGAAAGAGTTGAAACATCAGCAAACATCAGTCCATTTGGAATACTAGTAGAATTCGGGATTTTCCTTGTTTTTTCCTAATACCTTCGGCAAAATTCTAGCAGTCGCTCATAATGCCATGGCTGCAGAAACTGAGATTTCTCGTCTTATAAGCTTGAAACTCAGTTTTGCTCAGAATTCGCAAAACCGCCCTAGATTTTGCTTTAAATTGCCTACATGAAATTGAAGGATTAGCAGTAAATTTCTATTGTGACTTCTTCGTTATCTTGTTCATTTTATTTTTCCCCTGTGTACTTTGAAATAA
Organism: Cryptolaemus montrouzieri; assembly: GCA_013387265.2. NCBI lineage: Eukaryota > Metazoa > Arthropoda > Insecta > Coleoptera > Coccinellidae > Cryptolaemus > Cryptolaemus montrouzieri. The sequence continues at coordinate 25,024,553 of JABFTP020000165.1, read as the reverse complement.
CTAGTGCTATGAGATTCTGTTTCAATCTTTGGAGTATGAACTTAAGAGGTTGCCTCCTTTCAGGAAAACGAACACAATAATTTACTAAAACTGCATCAGAATTGTGAACGTAGCATTCTAACATTGAATTTTCCAAAGTTTTCAACATTCACGGACACTTTTCAATCAAAATGGATTTATGACAATCATTGTTGTGAGAATAGAATTGGAAATCACAGAATGGACAAATTCACATTTTCGAGGACAGTTGTTATATATATTAGGAAAGACGAAAAATACTATTCCTATTTTACTAAAAACATAAGTTTATATATAATATAAGAAATATTATTAGAAAACCATCCAACTCAAAAAGTTTTTGAATACGTCCCTGCATTCTACTCAAAATATTCCGCCGAGAATGTCAAAATAGTTCTCAGTTAACTTCAGCAGCAGCTAAGATTTTGGTGTATGTTGAAATACTTGAAAATCGAGAAAAACAAAAGGATCTGGAATCCACTAATGAATTTTCCACGGAGATTGCCGACTCATTTTTCATCATTTGCAGTATTAAATAAAGCCGCCGTACTAAGTTATCAAGAATGGGACACCCTGTACCTTCAAAATTAAACGTCATAGAAAATTACTTTTCTAATTAAATCATCATTCCCTAATATTAAAATTAAGTATATTGCTATTAAATTTCCCAATTTATTACACATTTATAGTCAAATATTATTTAAATTATATAAGCTCCTTCGGACGGCGCCACTTTGCCCCAGGTCTACCTGGTGCCCTTCGAGGTGATGCCCGATGCCCCATCGGGTCGAATACGTTCGGAATTTGGAATGACATCAGTGGTTATGAATGGACCTATGTTTTGCGCCCCCTGTGTTTGACTCGGATGACCCCCTGTCGAGATATAATGATGATTTTGAAATTTCGAAGTTGACTTTCGAGTATTGACTTGTAAAGAAGGATGTGGACCATTAGGGTTTGTAATGAAGGCAGGAAATGAACGAGTAACAGATCGACTTTCGAATATCTAGAAGGGCAAACAGGTAGAGCATTGTTCGAATTTGTGCAGAAGATCATAAAGGGGCAATATGAAAGAATGTTGTAAACAAATTAGTGTTTTCTGAAAATTATACAGAAATATTTACATTTGGAATTTTTGAAAGATAAAGTCAGTATTTCTTTGAATTTATTCGTTTCCGGGCAACGGAGAACAACTGATGGGAAATAATATTTTAACAGTATGAAAATAATATTTCCGTAGTCATTTGCATATTAACAAAAGTGAATGAGAAACTCATTATATATGTAATAATCTATCCACGTTAAAAATTAATTTTAGAATTAATTATGGGTATTAACAATTACTTGACAGTACAGGTATAGAACATTGCAAAAACATGAAAAGTAATGGGTCGATTTTGCTGAATATTATCCTCACTAATAATTTTGTTTGTTTAACAATAATAATGCAAATTTGAAATTTCAAGATTGTGGAATATATCTTTAGAACAATTTTCCATTTTCGTAAAGATAGACGGAATACCTTGAAAGAAAGGCCACATTCCTGGATTCTGTATTGTTTTAACAGTTTTCACGGTTGTTTCTTACTAGGTAGACAGCATACTACTGTTTAGAAATCTGTACACCATTATGTGTCCCACATATTTGGCATAGTTTATGTATTCTTTTAACAGCATTCTCTTGTATGAAAGATTATCGCTGTGATTGTTCAAAATCATTATCTGTGACTTCTACCAGTTGTATAAAATTTTTGTATTCCTCACATAAATTTTATTTTTCAAATAGCTCCACAAAAATTTTGAAAGTGAAAGATCCGAAGTACGTAGTAGCCATCGAAAAGACCCATTCGTCCCTACTCATTTGCAATAAATATGTTTGTTTACTTATTTTAGCAGTGAAATGGAGTCCGGTCTTGCTGAACGAATATATCGTTGTGTGTGAGTAGGGAAAAAACAGCGGGTTGTGTTCAAATTCCCTAATTTGTACATCGTGTCTCCTCTGACCAAATAATTTTTTCTTTGAATTTCAACATGTTCGTTCTTAATGATATACCAATTGCAAAACTCCAATCGAAGCATCAGAGTGCAGCTGAAGAGCAAGTATATGGACACAATCCATAGGCTGTGAATTTGTATTCTTTTAAAATTCTGTCCACTCCGGTTTAGGTTTTCCCCGTGTCTTCTGCTACCCTTCTGTACGAGATTTCCGGAGTTGCGTTGACAAGAACAAAAACATTAACCACAGCTGATTCGTTCCTTTTGTGATGGACAACAGTAAGATATCTTCGATAAAGAAAGTGGAATAGTGATCTCCGAAATACTATTAATATTGAAAAACTAACCAATTCAAATAAAGATTTGCCGTCAGATCATTAGACAATATGAAGCAGGCATTTCTATCATATTTCTCAAAATATTCAAATTTTTGGTTCTGAGCCATATTAAGAATTAAAGAATGAAAATAAATACAAGAATAATAATATAAAAAGAACAATGAAAATCCATACCTGAATATTAAATAAATTCAACAATATTTGCGCTAATAGAGTTCAAAAAAAATCATTCAATGCTCTTCTGAGTTATAAAAGTTGCCCATGACCAAAAAGTAAAATAATAACTAAATGTAATTCGTGAAGTTATCTGAATAATTGAGTGCAGATTGTGTTAAATTTTTATAAGGCTCTCGTTGATTGGAAAAGGAAAAAGAAATTGCAGGCTGTTCTATTTGAGAACCAGGAAAATTATGTGAATATCTCGAAAAGTTAACCCGTAAAAAAACTGATTAATCCAGTAGATTCTACGCAAATATATCTTGAAAAAACCGTTCCAACTTTATCAAGTACGCCAAAACCGAAATAGAGGAGTCTGAAAGTGACATATTTTCAAAATCATTTTTTATAACAGAAAGTATGACAGATAGACATAATCTGTATTTTTGGTTTCTGTGAAAAAACACACTATCTCTACTCATAACCAAGAAGCTAACTTAAACGCTTCAGAAAAATGCACCCCACATTTCCTGGTATATTCTTTGATCACTAAAAACTGATTGATTTGATTCTTATTTTAGCGTAATTGTGCATTATTTTGTTATTTTCAGTTGGCAACTTACTGTTTTCTGTTCATCAAGGACTAGCTGACCCAATAGAAATTGAAATTAGCGAATTTGAAATACTAGAATAATAAAACAATTAAAATCAAGAATTACAAACTGTAAGAATACATAACTGAATATTAAACAAATTCAGGAATATTAAAGCTAATAATGACAGTTGAAAAAATGTTAATGCCATGCTCTTTTGAGTTACCATAGTTACCCATGGCAAAATTGGAACATAATGAATTTCGTGAGGTTATTTGAAGAAATAAATGCAGATTGTGTTCTCGTTCATTGGAAAATGAAAAAGAAAACTACAGGGTTTTCTATTTAGAAACAGGAAAGTTATAGGGATATTTCTAAAACTTTAAGCATGAAAAACTGATTAATCCACTGAATTCTACACAAATATATCCGTTCCACCTTTATCAAGTTTCCCTAATCCGAAAAAGGGGAGTTGTCTGAAAACGATATATTTTCAAAATCATCGTGTATCACAGAATGTGTAGACATAACCTGGTTTTTTGATTTCTGTAAAAAAACACATGGCCTATCTCTGACATATTCTCTAATTACTAAAAAATTATTGATGGATTTGATGCTTATTTTTGCGTAATTTTTATTTCTTTTTGAACATTTGAATTTGGGAGGCTTTTACTTGGTTTTTTTTTTTTTTATTTCTAATAGCCAACTTACTGTTTCTCGTTTATCAAGGAATAGCTGACCCAACAGATGTTACCCCATGCAAAATTTTATTGAATTTCTAGAATTTTCTCTAGAGTTTTTATTTTATTCCAATGTTTATTCTAATTCTTGAAGTTTAGGGAACATAACAAAAAACAATCAATGAATTGATAAATCGCTATTGCCAGTATCGGAAATAAATAAGAAAATTGTATTTTTCACACAATTCGAACGATTTCTACTACAGTAATTTTTAAATGTTTCCAATTGTTCTATCATGAAAATTCCAATTCCGTAGGTTCCGTGCCCCAAATGGAAAGTTATAGGATCACTTTGTTATCCGTATGTCCATCTGGGTGTCGCAATAAATGCCAAACACTCAGATCAAAACTTATATGGTATTTACCATTGATCTAGAAATAAGAAATTCGATGAGAAATTACGGCAGGAAAAAAGGGTGAAGATTCTTCATTAATTTTTTCTCAGGAAAGCTACTAAATATCGAGTGTAAATTGCCATCAGACTTTCTCTTGGATCTGTACAAAACTCATCATACAGCAACCAGAAAAGACAGCTGTGTATGTGATATTCTACAGCATATTGTGACATCCATAAGAGAATCAACAGCTATAGCGTGTTTCCCATTTACCACAATCATGAAGTAAGGCAAGTGCAATGTTTCATATCTCAACTAAGAGGGGCAATGAGAAAAATGTCGATTCCATTCACATCACAAAGAAAATTGTGATAATGTATTCATTTGCAGTTTGTCAGGAACGCTTGGGCGTAACAAGTTATTGAATATGAATTAATCATTCCTGTTCTAATATCATGAAATTCAAGAAGCAATGTCTATAAGCATATCTAAAGGAAAAAATCTGAAAACTATTAACATGTAGTAAAATAATAGAAGAATATCATCCATTTGTGATCAAGTAAAACTCGTTCACGAGTATTAATAATGTTCCAAATTATGACGCGTTCAGAAAGAGGGAAAGTTCAGAATTTTGAATGTAGCAGTTGAAAGCCATGCGATAAAAGTACAGTTTTAGCGACTATGGATTATTTAGAGAGATGTGCATTTCGGTGGTAACAATTAGGGGTATATATCAAATATTTTTGAGTTATGGGAGAATTTAAGGATTGACAGCAATAATATTTATTATTTGGCGCCTACTTGATTGCTTCAATGTTTGAAAAGACTCAAACAAAAACCAACTACACTGCGCCAAGAAATTAACGCACAAAATCGAAAATTCAAATTTATTCGGAAGCAGTTTTGATATGTTGAAGAATTAATTTCCCAGTAAAAATTAATCAAAATACCCAAAAACCTGTTGATACTGGATATTTCCACCTCTGGCAAGAATTACTGCATGACATCTACGATTCATACTCAAAATCAAAATGACTTAATTGTATTCTGCTCCATTTCGTTTCAAATTCCAATAGTCTGATCTGAACATCATTCGCAGTAGCTAGCTGGTTCTGATGGCCTCTTAGTCTTCTATAGATAACTAGCGATCTGGTAGATGCTTCTCGCCACGTATAAAGATAAATAATAAAAAAATTTAATTGAAACATCAAATTCATTTATTCAAACAAAAAAATATTTTACTAATTCCTAGCTATTTCGAAACTCAATCCAAAATATTTGGATAAACAGTATTTTATGTTTTACCATTTTGAGCCTGAACAAACAAACGGCTGAGGGTACTGACTCTGGAACAGGCACCATAAAGTTGACCTTTTGAAAAACATGATTCCTCTAAATTCACACCACAAACGTGAAGTGTTGGCCTTTGGGCCTTGTTGATGGACATCGTAAATGGTAAACGCACAGGATATTGTAATCGTTTGAACTCAAATGGCATATCAGTTGGAATCATAGGGATACTCGGTATCAAACAAACTTCTCCTTTTGATTTAGCAGTTAAGATCATAGCTTCAATCAAATTTGGCAATTACTTTTTAACTGCCTATCTAGTGCCAGTACACAGTTTTAGGGAATAATATTTCGTAATATTATAGGGTGTTACAGAATAGTATGTCACAACTTGAGGGGGTAAATCCACGTGCAATTTTAAGAAAAAAAGTTTATATAAACATAGGATCGCAAAAGCTTCGTTACGGAGCTATAGGATGTTGAAATTTCCGGAAAAAATTGGTTTTTTCTTCTAAACTCCTGCAGTTTCGAGATATTCAGCCCAAATTTGGAATATAAGCTAATTTTTAAAGCTCCCATCATTACACGTCCTAGATTTGAACTGAAATTCACAAGGTGTTTTCTTTTCCGAGGCCATGTCTCTTTTGCCCTTTCAAATTTTTTTGCAGTACGCCACTGATCAGAGGACAATCAATTTTCGTCATCTTCGTTCAGTTTAGAAACTTTTTTGACGCTTATGATTTTTGGTATCTCCAATCGTTTTCAAGTGAAAAATTATTGAATTTGAATTATTTGAATTATATGTTGTTCGTTAAAAAGAAAAAATTAAATGGAAATACTCGATAGGTATGCCCAAAATTTGCTTTTATTTTGATAGCTCGTCTTCTTAGACTCAACTTATACTTATTCAATATCAACCTAAAAAAAGGACAATTAAAAACTAAATAAATTGCTGTAAGTATCCTCCACCTGCAAGAATACAGGTCTCTGTCCTTGTTCGCATATTATCACGCACTATTTGAAATATTCCTGGGGTATTTCTTATCGTGTCACAAGATTCGATTTCTCAATTCTTCTACAGTGTTCACTGGAGTGTTATAAACTAAACTTTTGAGATATCCCCATAAGAAAAAGTCTAAGCTATTGAAGTCTGGGGCATATCGCTGACATATCTATCGGTTGTTGAATGTATTATTCAAGAATTCCTTAGCTTCTCCACTGAAATGTGCTGGTGTCATGCATGATTCACATTGTTTCTCACCAAAAGTGGCACATCCTCGAGCAATATAAAGAAATCCTCCTCAAGAAATTGCCAATAAGCGGGACCGTTTAGTCTGTTAGGAAAAAAAATGGCCCAACCAAATAATTTCCAATGATTCCGACCCAGAAATTTAGTGAGAATTGTTCTTGATGATGAGATTCTTCAATCAAATGGGGGTTTTCCTCGACCCAATAAGGATTATTGGGAAAATTTGTCATAGCAGTTCTCGTAAAGTAAGCTTCGTCTGTGAACATTATTTCACTATCAAAATGAGCATTTTCTCTAATTTTATCTAAGAACCATCGACAGAAATTCAATCTTGAAGGAAAATCTCAAGGAAGTAGAGTTTGGACGCGTTGAATATGAAACGGGTACAATGAAAAGTCGTGGAGAATCCTCCAAACTAGAACATGTTAAATATTAAACTGATTTCCAATTTTTCTTGTACTCACATGAGGATTCAATCAATACAATTCAAAACTGCTTCCTCAATATCTGGAGTTCTTATAGTTTGAGTTGCACCTTTTAAATGATTATTTGCAGAAAAAGTACCAGTTTCCCTTAACCTTCTGTGGATATTTGAAAATGTTCGCCTGTCTGGTGTTACTCTATTTGGAAAGCTCATACATATAATCGCCTAGCTTCTGTTGTGTTTCCGTCAGCCAAACCGTACAAGCAATGGATAACAGCCAATACGGCGTTAGCAAAATTAGCTATTTTTTCTTACAGCAATAACTTCAAAAGTCTT